>JARFIW010001432.1:0-600000 GCA_036346225.1 Platerodrilus igneus | reverse complement strand
AGAGAAGAATGTGTGTAGCTGTTTTGAATTCGGTTTTCTATCGAGAAGTTAGACGTGCACCGTTTTGAATTAGGATCGGCGTTATATACTTTTAATGTAAAATGTGAAAACCTGAATTCTTTTCAAATGTAAAATACTTGTGGGCACGTTTTGAATTAGGATCGGCTTTATATTACTTTCAATGGAACATATTTCAAAACACACGTATGTTGAAAATGTAAGTGCAGAGAAAATGTGTGTAGATGTTTTGAATTTGGTTTTCTAGCGAGACAGTATGACAGATGCAAAATATCGCATTCAAGTCAATTGTGTTTTAATTAAAGTGGATTCTGATTTATGTTTAGAGGCTGCAAATACACATGGGCCGGTTTTAATTCAAAATGTGTTCACTCTTGTGATAGGTTGAAAAGTGGGTTGGCAAAGTACGCAGATGGTGGTAATCTGCTATATAAGGAGATTGCTCCTAATATTAATTTAATTAGTCAAAGAAAAGCAATATGGATTTTAATACTCTTAATAAAACCACATATCGCAAACCTTATGTAAATTCAAAAGATCTTGTAGTGAATAAGAGGTTTGAAGTTTTAAAAGTGGAAACAATCAAGACAAAATATGGAGAAAGAGTATTAGTGGAAACAGAAGAGTTCAAGAGTATATTGCCATTGAGATATTTTGAATACCTTCAAGCACATGGAGTGAAACAATTAAATGAAAGTATTGGCTCGAACAAACACGTATACATAACTAGTAAGGGATCGATCGGTCTAACTGTCAACATAGAATTTTCAGAATAATATGTCACTAATTTAAGAAATTAGTTTATTATTATAACACATCTAAGTCGATTGTATAAAGAATGATGTATTAAATTAAAGTGGGTTCTGATTTATGTGCGTTTTACTTTGAGTTTACTACCTTGTTTAGAGAAAGTCTTGTTTCAAAGGAGAAACTTTTATAAAATACTTTTTTATTTTACAAATTGTTGAATATTTTGATCTAACTATTTATAAATGAAAAGTATTTATTAACTCCGTTCTTGAAGTATCTGCTGCTCCCTCGCTGCTAGTTCCTCTCTTTTTGCTTTATTATTTCTAGTTCCAAATCTATACGACGCAGTAGCTTCTCTCACGCTTTTAAATGCGTTCAGCAACTCTACTGTGTCATCTTCGTAGGATTTGTCATCTTCACAGCAAACAGCCATATTAGATTCTGTACATAACTTTTCATAGTCGACATGTTTTTGCCTGATCTGTGAGCATAACATAAAAGATTATTGTATGTTCACCTTTTCTTTTGTATACTACCTGATGTTTCTGAGAGGATCAGAGTGTGTCAACGATCCTACAATAGCCTCAGAATTTCCAGAATGGTTTTTTGATCTAATGTAACTTATAAATTAGTACTGTTTTAAAAACACATGTATAAATGTGAAAAAGCACTTACCGTGATATATCTATTACGTCACTATCAAAAATAGCAGCAGTGTTGAATTGAGGCGAAGAACAACCAAAAACTTCTTTAATCACGTCTTCGTCAGAATGTAATATAAATTGCTCTAGAACTTTTACGTTGGTACTATTACAATTTTTGATTGATGACAAGTTACTCATTTTTTAAAAGTTGCTAGTAATAGTTACTAATAATTATACAAGAGATCTGATTGAATACTGTTGGTAAAATCTACCTGAAGTATTTATATTAAATAATAAACTGATCTGTTAGAAAAAATTAAAAATTTGCATCGTTTTCTGCAAAATTCAGCTCTGTAATCTATTCTAATGAACAAAACAGTATGTAAGCGAATATAATTATACCTCAGCAGAAATAATGAATTAGTTTCATTGTCTGAAAAAAAAATTGAAATGAATGCACATAATAAAACCCTAAATTAGATTAATTTCGTTTTAGATTACCGCTGACATAATTTATATGCAAATATAGGCAATTGTGTGTTTATGCGATTTTATGCTGTATAAGAAATTTTTTTAAAGGTACTGCTCAGCAGAAATAATGAATTACATTCATTGACTGAAACAGAAATTGCAAGAAGGCGCATAATAAAACCTAAACTAGATTAATTTCGTTTTATATTACTGCTAGCATAATTTATTTTCCATAAAAAATTAACAAAAATTGACTTTATATGCATATATAGGGATATAGTAATTTGTGCGGGTGTATGTTTACGCTAATCATGCTTGAATAAGAAAAATTCTTTAGTACTATCAACGTACTGGAAAATGTTTTTTCTTAATAACGGGTTTTTAAAAAAACCATGAGTGCGTGTAAATTATGATATTTTTCTTCAGATTAATTTTTCGTTTAAAAATAATGCAATGCAAATAAATCCCTTAAGTAGTAATATTTTATAGAATAAGTTTTAGATTACCGCTGACACAATTTACATGCATATATATATATATATATATATATATATATATATATATATATATATATATATAGGTAATTTGTGTGAAAATTCTTTAAAGGTACTGTTATATAATAAAACTGCAGAATGTTTTTTTAATACTGGGTTTTTTAAAAACCATGAGTGCGTGTAAATTATTAAACAAGACGGTTTAATCTGAGACTTTTTTTTCAAATTTGCTTTGTTTTTATTTAAAAATATTTCAATGTAATCATAAAAAAATAGCGCTGTAATGTAAATGTATTTTCTGTACACAGAATAAATCAAAGGTCGTATAAAAACATTTTTTGTAGTAAACGCATACGGAATGAAAAATGATATTGAATGCTAATTCCTTTTGCAGTTGCATTCAGTATGTAAATATTGGAAATGCTTGCACAGCGAATAGTTTGTAATAGTCACGTACTGAAGGCAACTCTGCAATTTTTTAGATGGCATGCACGATTCAAGCTTGAAAATCGTCTTGAATAAAAACGTAAATAAAGGCGATTTTTTTAACAATTGCATTCAAAGCAATTCGCTATGCAATTATTTCGATTTGTATGCTATTTTCTTTTACAGTTGTTTTGTTTACGCGTTTTCCGTAAACTCAGATGAATGAACCTTTTTGCAGTTGTTTTGCTTACGTCAGATGATATTTTATATAAATAGTAAATAGAGAAAATACGTATATTATTAAGTAGTGTATTTTGAGTTTCTATAGAATCATGAATGCTGAAACCGTATCCGAGATTAGTAGCGCAATTTTGAGATTAACTGTAAAATGCGTGAATCTAATTAAATCAGTGAATGAAATAACGAAACACATTTCAATTATCAAAGCAAATATTAGTATATTGAAGCTTGCTATTAGAAATAAGGTATACGAAGACAATCAACAAGAAAATCCTAGTAGGCTGGAATCTAATTTGGCATATCTTAAAAGCTACCTTGTACGATTGAGGCACTTGAAACGCTCTTTGGAATATCGTGGTAAAGGTGTTGATGCAACGCTTTCTAGAGGTCATACTCGAAAAAATTTGATTTGGCATGATGTACAATCATGTTTTGGAAGTCGAATAATTACGGGACTTATTACCAATTTAAATTATAGAGATCCTCTAGTGTTCTTAGACAAGGCGTTCGCTAGTTTTAAACGCAAGATTGTTGCTTGCTTAAAAAAGTCAATGTTGAAAGTTAATGTAATATTTGCCACTAACCTTGTTAAGCCTACAACTGGCGAAATAGATTTGAAAACGTTTCCTACTGCAAATCGTCACATCGATATACATACCAATCTCAAGCTGTGGTATAAGGAGAACGTATTGAACAAGATTTCGAAGCGATTAGAAGAATTTAGCGAGAAAGATTCTGGTTGGGCAATCCAAGAAGTTTTACACTTGAAGGTAAATATAAACAATCATGATCCACTTAAAGGAGGGCGTTCAACGTTTGTACCGGTTCCGGACTTTATAAAAAAAAAAAAAGCTGTGGTAAATGTAATAAATAACGATCAACATTGCATTCTTTGGAGCTTTGTTTCCGCTTTATATCCTGCTAAACAAAATAGTCAGAGAATATCTAGCTATCCACATTTTGATACAGTATTACGCTACAATTCAATTCAGTTTCCAATCGCATTAAAAGACAAAAAAAATTGAGAAGCTTAACAATCTCGCAATTAACCTATATTGTATAGAAAATACTAAAATACTGCCATTTTGTTTAAGTGAAAATTTGAAAAAAATAGAACCTATTAATCTGTTAATTTTAAATAATGATTCCTTACAATATTCTCGTCCGACAAATGCTAATGAGAATCACTTTCATTTTACTTGGATTAAGGATATGTCAAAATTATTTGCAAAACAGTTGTCTTCACATGAACATAGAACATTTTTTTGTTATAGATGTTTAAATAATTTTAGTACAGCAGCATTACTTAAGCGTCATTTGAATTATTGCGAAAAATAGAATACTTGCTCAATAAGATTACCCAAAAAATCCGAAAAGTATCTAACATTTAAACATTTCCACTATCAAGAAAAAGTATCATTTGTAGTTTATGCAGATCTCGAATGTATATTAGAACCATGCAATGAGTCGGAGGTAATACTAAGCACAGTCTTTTACCAAAGGCATATACCCTTTAGTGTAGCGTATTATTTGAAATGCTCGTATGATAATAAATATTCCAAATTTCAATTGTATCGCGGAAAGGATTGTATAGAATGGTTTGTTGCTCAATTGAAACTGATTTCAGAAACGACTAATAAAATTTTCTGTAACCCAAAACCTATGAATCCTTTAACAGAAGAACAAAAGTTAGCATTTAAATTTGCCCTTCACTGTCACATTTGCAATAAACCTTTTAGTATAGATGATATTAGAGTTCGCGATCACTGCCACTTTACAGGTGAATTTCGAGGAGCGGCTCATCAAGATTGCAACATTAATTATCATAATTTTTATAAGATACCGGTAGTTTTTCATAACTTATCAGGCTACGATTCGCATTTTATTATTAAAAAAATTGCGTTAGGGTTTTCAGGTTTGGTAGGAATTCTTCCAATAAATAAGGAAAAATACATATCTTTTACAAAATATGTAAATGGTACGAAAGTTACTTTTAGATTTATCAATTCATTCAGGTTTATGGCATCTAGTATCGAAAAATTAGCTTCGTACTTAGATGATAATAAAAAATCCATCACCAGGGAAAATTGTAACACCGATAATGAGTTTCAGTTACTTACGCGTAAAGGCATATTTCCCTATGATTACATTAACTCTTGGGATAGGCTCAATGAAACCGATTTACCCTGTAAAACAGCATTCTTTAATCGTTTGCGCAATGAAGAAATCTCAGATGAAGACTACAATCATGCTAAACACGTTTGGCAAACATTTAATATAAAAACACTAGGGGACTATTCAGATCTATATTTAAAAACAGATGTACTGCTCTTGACTGATATATTTGAAAACTTTAGAAAAACTTGTATGTTCACGTATAAGTTAGATCCGCTTCACTACTTTACGGCTCCTGGTTTAGCTCTAGATGCAATGTTAAAACGACGAACGCTAAACTCGAGCTGCTTACTGATATTGAAAAATAATGTTTTTAGAACGGGGAATTCGTGGCGGTGTTTCTCAATGTTCGAATAGATATGCTAAAGCAAATAACAAATATATGAATGCAGATTATGATCCAAATTTCGATTCTAAATATTTAATGTATTTTGATGTTAATAATTTATATGGGGCTGCAATGTCTGAATATCTTCCATATGGAGAATTTGAATTTTTAGATGGTACCAGTCCAGATATAGTACGTTTAGACATACTTAATGTTCCCGATGATTCTGATGTAGGATATATTTTTGAATGCGATTTACACTATCCAGTATCTTTACATGAAATTCACAGTGACCTACCTTTGGCGCCTGAACATATGATACCACCATTACCTTCTAATAAATTAAACTTAAAGAAATTACTTACAACTTTATATCCAAAACTCAACTATATTATTCACTACAAGAATTTAAAAATGTATTTAAGCTACGGTTTAGAACTGAAAAAGATTCATAAGGTTCTTCGGTTTAAACAAGCTCCTTGGTTAAAAGAATACATTGATTTTAATACGAAATTAAGACAACAGTCAAAAAACAGTTTCGATATATGCTTTTATAAAAATATGATAAATTCGGTTCATGGAAAGATGATGGAAAACGTACGGAAAAGGAAAGATGTGAAATTAGTGACCAAATGGGAAGGACGGTTTGGAGCTCGTAGTTACATAGCGAAGCCTAATTTTCATAGTTGCACTGTGTTAGACAAAGATCTAGTCTTAATAGAAATGAATAAATTAGAGGTTTACTTAAACAAACCCATTTATGTAGGTTTCTCTATTCTAGATATTTCAAAACCTATTTATATGAATTTCACTATAGTTATATAAAATCGCAATTTGCTAACAAAGCAAAGCTGCTGTACACAGATACGGATAGTTTGATATACGAGTTTAGCGTTGAAGATATTTACTCTTATATCAAACAAGATATTCATAGATTTGATACTTCCGATTACGACCCTCATAACAAATATCATATTCCATTATCAAATAAAAAAGTTCCTGGTATTATGAAAGATGAAAACAATGGTGACATCATGCTAGAGTTTGTAGGACTTAGATCTAAAATGTACACTTACAGAGTTCAGGATAGGATAATAAAAAAGTCAAAGGGATCTTCCTTAGCAAGTATTAAGCAAATTTCTTTTGATGATTATAAGAATGCTTTGTTTTATAAACAGACTGTACAGAAACAGCAATGTTTAATTAGATCAGTCAAACATGATGTTTGTACTATTAAACAAAACAAAATTGTTCTTAATCCAAGTGATGATAAAAGAATTCTTAGTACTTTAACCACTGATACTAAACCTTGGGGGTATAACTATACATACAGAGATGACTTGTAAAGCTTCAACCACTGGCTCAAATAAAGAATGCAATTTATTTTATCTAGATTAACATATAATATTTTTTAGTTATAAAACTTCAGTGTTATGTTTATACCTGCACAAGTACGCCGATTTTCGTTTTTGGATGTATCTAAAAATAGAATACCTTTCAATCTGCCCGAGTTTTGAACTATATATTAGTATAAATGTATTGTAGAGAAAAATAGTAGTAGTAGTAGTAACCGTTCTGTTTAAAAAAATTCAGTTTGTTAATAACATACCAGTTAGTTTATTTGAGAAATGTATAACAAAACTTTTATTTAAAATTGTCAATGTTTATGGTTGTTTACTAAATCACTTAATAATTCAAACATGTAAAAGATATTGTAAAACATGTAAAAATATTAATAAATAGACTGTGATTGCTAAATGATTTATTGTTTTTTAAATTTGCTAAACGGTACAGTTAAGTAATAAGTAATTACTAACAGTTCTATGCTGTTTAGATATTTATGACTATATTAATCATGACAGTATGAAGAAATGACAAGAGTTGTTTTCAAACAAAGTTTTTAGTTTGCAAATTCTAATCTGATACCGTTGATGATACTCAACGAATTAATTTAATAGAATTCGTTTTGTATAAATCAATTATGCATATTCGTTTAGAGGATGGAGTTGCATAAATATCAACTTACAAGAAAGCAACGTCATACATAGAACATTAAAACAACAATGCACAATTAGAAAACCAAGATTTGTCGATTGTATGGTTTCAAACCAACTGAAAAATAGATTCATATAACAACTACAGTCGTTTTGATATTGCTATTTAACCATACATGAAACTATATTTAAATTACAGAAAATTTCTGTACATAACTTAAATTTGAGGTTCGAGAATAAACAGACTGCGTTGTTATATGAGCATGTATGCTCAGTTTCAGCAATCATACTACGAAAAGGAAAATGCCATTCTTAATCCTAAAGATTTCGAAGTATTGCACCATTAGTAATCATAGATTGTATCATATACAAAACGAAGTTTAAAATCTGTGTACTGTCGATATTAGATTAGAATTATGAAACGTAAATGCTGTCTTCATGATAGAGTTAATCATCAACTCACGCATCTAAATTACATCAAACCATTGAAAGGTTTATTGCAACATTAAAATTCCCATTGGCATTAACTATTTGTGAATCATCCATAGGAAACCACCCAGCGTTTTGTAAATGTTTACTTTGATTGCTATTATATGAAACATATCTCTTCATTATAGACGTTAATCCAGGATTCCGAACACGATCTACAATGATACCACCAATCTCATATCTAATTTCATCAAAAAGCAGCAAAATTCCATTATTTACAAACTTTGCTGTCTGAGACGGCGTTCCATCTGTTCTAATTAATTTGCCTTCTATGTACAGCATGCTCTTCGATGGTAAGGTGTATACATCTTGTTGTTGTATAGGATTCGAATTTCATCATTATTGTTTAAAGATGTGTTAGCATAAGGTTGATGAGTATGTTTTTCAATATTAACAATTGCATTGTCGAAGTAAACTTTTCACGCACGTTCAGTATTTCACTATTCATTCTACTTTTTTAATTAAATGCAGTCCTAACGATTGTAGAAACTGCCGGTTTTGTGTTGTTAGCGGTCTTGAAACAATCAATCGAGTGTCGATTGCTTTGAAATTTCCAGCATTTATATCAATTCTTGACATGTTGCGTGCATTATACTTAATACCCATGGCTATTGCAGATTTTTTTAAATGCAACCTTACAGTTAGCAGTTCTCCTCTGAAATTAACTAAATTTCCATCTTGATCTAACACTTTAACTATTATTTCATTTATTATACGTGACCTGATTGGTAGATATATAATCGTAGGTGGACACTCGACAATTTTAAAACCTGCAGGTACTTGAGGAAAAATTCGTGTATTACATGGGCTGGTTTACTATTTAAATAGGATCCACTTGCAATATTACAATCGATTAAAACTGCATTCACTTTACAAATGTTGATCGCGTAGTCTGCTTGATGCGTGACAAATGCTAGCAATTTTCGCGGATTGAAACCAGTAGAGAACCAATTGAATCCTTTTGGTAAAATCCACATCTAGACTACATTTAATACTACATTTAAGTGTATTATTGTCAGCTGTAATTTCTATATACACTGGCGTCTTTCTAGCGCTTCGTGATTGATCCATACGACCACGCCATCTTTTATCGCCTAAAGCTTTTTGAAGATATTTATTAATTTCTCTAATCTCATAAGCACCTTCAGGTATTTCTATGAATTCTCCGTTAGATCCATAAAAGAATTTAATATTTATTCCTTTTTCTATGTTTGGAATTGTGTTATAAGACTCAAAATTTGTTAATCCTAATACGTACTCCGAATCAATATCCAAGTTTATAGGCGGATTAAAATTGCTTGTTAAAACTGAAGTGTTTCCCGTTAGAGTAAAAGTGTACGACATAACAACTTTGTACGCAGTTCTATGCACTATTTAGAAACTGTAAGCATAAATGACCGCAAAACACAGTACCGTACGATTGTTCTTGGTTAATGTTATAAAGAATTTTACATTTACCCCCGCTATTCAAATAACTTATCAACTCTGTTGGCGGTCGCAGGTTTCCGTAGCTGTCATAGTAAATAGCGCTACTACCGTACTTTTTGTAAGAGGTCCAATGCGTGCCCAAACCTTCTATTCCATCTAAATTAATTATACCACATTCTTTTAAATTAACTTTCTTGGGAAGATTGTTTCTCATGAACACTCCACGGAAATATGGTACTTCTAATTGCTTAACAAACTCTATTAATTCTACATTGCTTAGTGCTCGATTAGGTAAAATCAAGTTGCGTTCCTTTGAGGTTTTGCAGGGGCTAAAAAAAGACCAAAACCTTTTTTATAAGGTTTGATGTACATGCCGTTTCCGACTGCAATGTCCTCTATTGCCTTGTTATGACGTTGTTTTTCCGCTAGTTGTTCCTTAGCTATTTTAGTATCTGAAACTGCTTTTGCAACAGCAGCTGCACCTCCAGTAAGAGTACCACGAGCGTTTAGGCCTGCAAAAATTGGTATTAGTGGTAGAAAACCTCCTGTTTTAGGAATTGATATAATACGAACTGATTTAATATGCTTCTTTTGTTTTGCTGTATTGGCGGCCTTAATTGCTATGTTAATTGCATCCATAATATTAGATCCTTTAGTCTTTTTTAAAGCTGTACGTGCTTGTTTGATAATACTTTTAATACCTAGCGTACTTCTTATTTTACGTTTCTTTATCAGTTTTTTATTTTATTGATATTTTTGTTCTCAGTGATGCACAGGCACCCATACCAAGTTTTACTTTAGCTTTCATTGCGGTAGCTACTCCAAATGCTGCTATTTTTCACCTAAAACGAGTCACCAGAATTTAGTCTTTCTGTAGCTAACTGAGCTAACTTCGAATCTGCTTGATGACGTTTAGATAGATCCTTTTCTTTGGTGTATGCAATATCGTGCTCCTTACAAGCCTCGTCTAACTTGTTTATTCCTTGTCTCCCCGAGCTAACCGTTCGATTAGTTTTGTACCCGGACCGCAAAATTTGTAACCCGGAATATGCGCTTCAAATGGTAAATTGTTAATTACAGAATTTAATAGTCCGTTCCCAGTAGTTTTAGAATTATTATTATATATAATCATTAGCGGACAACTATCCTCTCAAGCTGTGCAGTAAATAAATAAAATATTATGAATTAATGATTCTTTATATACTCGCCGTTTCTTACTATATATATATATATATATATATATATATATATATATATATATATATATGTATGTAAACGTATATTTTGAGACTGCGATTTTTGCACTGGAAAATCGTTTATCCGAGCTGCATAACAAGGGTGACTTGTCATTTTATTTATATGCCCTTATTTCCAAAATTATTGCAACTTTACTATAAAATGTTCAGTTTGAGACATATTATGTTTAACGCATAGTTTGAACCAGGGTCTGAAACTATACATTCAGCATGTAAATGAGACATATTATGTTTAACGTGTAGTTTGAACCAGGGTCTGAAACTATACATTCAGCATGTAAATGAGACATACCCCCAAAGTATGCGTATGATGCCATAAATACTTATGTTTCTGTGTCTTATCGTTTGACAAGGTTGGAAAAACGTTTAGTATTATTTAGTACGTTTATGCTGTAGTTGCATAATATACCAAGAATGTTTTAAGGTTTTCTTTATATACATATAGTTAAATGACATGCAAAGTGTTTCCTCTTTAGCTAATAGCTACGATTCCTAGATAGGTTTCCTATTAAGACCACCTATTGGGTAGCCGATATTCAATTTAACTTTATATGGAGATGGTTTTGTCTTTATTTTACATTTTGTAATATTTTGTTAAAGTGAATGCTTACTAATTAAACAGATAATTTTCTGTTAGACTACATAGGGCTATGTATATACTTTTAAAAAAGACACATCAAGGCATTTAGCCATGTCCTGTATGTGGACAACTAATCATACATCATTTGAAAATTGTTAGTTTCTTAATAAGTAATTAGTCTGGTATTTCGCCAATTTCTTGTCAATTATCGGCTTCAGTCGCCTTGATAATTCCCAACAATAAAAGTGCACCTTTTTTTATTGCAGGAGCGGATTCTGCAGCTTCTTGTGTGTGTGTGTGAGGGAAGGGGGGAGAGAGTATAAACATCCCTTAATACACTGCCGTTATTACACGGTCTCAAAAAATCATTTATTTGCTTATGTTTATAGTGTCATCCTAAACATATGTAGTTCGAGCTATTTTAAGCATGTTTGTAGAGTACAAAACACATAGTTTGATCTAATGACAAGAATAGCAACGCCATCATAGTGATGAATGCATTTAACAATTATTGAGTGTGACACGTAGAAACACGCCTATTTATGGTATTATAAGTAATACTTTGGGGTATTCTCATTTACATATATTAAATGTATAGTTTTCAGACCCTGGTTCAAACTATGCTTTAAACGTATAATAGGTTACATCATCATCATCATTTTATTTTCGACCTTACTTAAGGTCGGTTTGACGCAGCTCTAACTTCTTTTCTATTCTGTGCTAATCTAAAAAGTTCTACATATCCTTCACAATCTAAATTTCTAATAAATTGACTAGTATAGCTTGGTCTAGGTCTTACTACACTCTTCTATCTTTTTCTTATATAGCTAGCTCTACATAGATATCACCAACCTAATGGTTGTTAAAGAACTCCAACATGTTTACATGATTCCCATTTATAAGAAAATGAAATATCACCTAGTTTTCCCCTCCAAAAAAAAGAAAAGTGTTAAATTATATTGTTATGGTAAGGTTTAAGCAACGAATCACTACCAACATGCCAGACCGCTAATTAATTGTGAGTTATGTCATGGTTAGATTTAGTTAACTGATTTTTATTATTTTTTTTTGTGTTGTTTTCGAACTTACTTAAGGTCGGTTTGACGCAGTTCTAAATTCCTTTCTATTCTGAGCTAGTCTAAAAAGGTCTACATACCCTTCACAACCTAAATCTCTAACAATTTAACTAATATAGCTTTGTCTAGGTCTTTCTACTCTATCTTTATTTGGTAGTCCATAATCTATTACCTTACTAAATAGTCCCTCATGCATTAGCTGGCGCCCTATCATTCTATCTCTTCTGATCATTAATTGTTTCTACATACAGGGTCCTCACCTATATAGGTTACATAATAAAAATACTTTTAAGAATTAGCATATCTTGAGCTTTTGCCCGTTTGCACCAAACACGTCTTAGGTAAGGAATAATAAAGGAATCCTTAAATTATAAGTAGTCCTTAATTCAAAATGCATTGCACCAATGCTTGAATGTCAACATCTTAACTAAGTAGGTGATACTATTGGCAACGTTGTAGTTTAAGTCATCGTTTAGGAAGTTTTAGGTTTATTACTATAAGGGTTGGCAATTTGGCATTGCAGATGCAGAAATGCCGATCAAGTTTTGTCAAATGTGAAAAGGCAAAATTATACTGGTTTTGTATACATAGCGTATCACATGTAAAATGAAACTTTGGTGAATATTGGCTCCCTTAATTATTTTATAGAGAAATGGTAAAGGAATAATTTGTTAAAAATGAAATGCTGCTTCTGTTAATATATTTACATTTCAAGTTCATTAAGCCATTTTCAAGAAATTCTGGAAAAAGGTTTCTGTTTTAAACACTTTTAACCAAACTTGTGGGCTAGGAGTTTGAAATTTGGTACACAAGTTGCAGTGAGTGCACATTTAAATATATTAAATTTTGACGGAGATTATCATCGCCAAATTTTAAGCTCAAGCTATTGCGGAAATTAAGGTTATGCCTGAATAAAACATTGTAACTAACTTTTTGAAATATTTGATAAAAGAGATTTTACAACTATAGGGTGGGTGATACAGATATTTATGTATCGAATACCGATACGCAATATATCGATACGGATCGGCATACCGGTATCGATTTTTTGCTATATCGGGTAGGTCACTAAAATCGAGTTCGCATCGACACATCAATACTCCGACACAGCTTATACAACTTATTCACGAAACCAGGTTTTAATCATTTTATCAAAATAATCCCATAAAATACTCTAATACCATGCTCAGATACAATTAATTAAAAAGCAAGAACATAAATGCCTCCTCATGCACTACAATATACTTATGTAACAGAGTAAATTTGAAAATGTATACTACATCCTACACCAGATGATTCAATGAAAATTTATGTTTATAGTTAACCAATCTCAGATTGTTAGAATGCTATGTAAAAAAAAAGCATTTCAAGAGTATCGCTGTATAAAGGATACGTATCTATACGTTATATTACTGTACAATAAAAATGCTAAATCAGTATTCTATACAGATTAATTTTCTTACTTAGGCGCCAGAATGAGAGTTGGCGACGGCTACGAAACTGCAAGCCATCAGAAATCAAAGACATTCGTTTCTCACGCATGTGATTGCTTACATTTTAATACTTATACAGTTTAGCATATTCTCCTTTTTTAAATGTGCATGTTTGAATTTGTAGCTTATGTTAATAGAATATAGATACAAAAGAATATCTGAAGGCCCATGGCTACCATAAATACAAAGCTTTAGATTTATAAGATGCCTGTGAAGAATTCCCAATTTTAAAATTAAGTATATCTTGAAATCGTTGATCCAGGACGTCAGTGAAGTTGGCCCTGCGCAAGCAAAATTTTAAAATTTGATCGCTGCTGATCGTTTAGCGTTTGTTTAGGTTTGTTTTGCCATTTTCGACATTTGTTTAGGCCTATAGTTGCGCGTATTTTTAAAAATCAAATTGGACGGGACCAAATCGCACCAACCCCGTCCTTGCCAAATTTTAAAATTTTGTCATTACAAATTGTTCGTTTAGGTTTGCTTGCCATTTTGAAGGACTGTTTAGGCCTATAGATGCGCGAATTTTTAAAAATCAAGTTGCATGGGGATCTTATTGGCAACAACCCCGTCCTTGGAAGATTTAAAAATGTTGTCATGGCAAATCGTTTGTTTAGCGTTTCTTTAGGATTGTTTCGCCATCTTGGAGAGGTAGGTCAAGTTCTCCCCCCCTTCAGTTTTCAAGTTTTTTTTCTTTCTCACTAATTGTGCTCGTTTCGTGCTCAATTGTGCAGGTGTTTGTTTCAATTGTGTTCATTTGCTTTTGGCGAAAATTGTAAAAACAAATCCGGGGGTCAGGTTGACCCCACCGGTTTCTTTGACTTCTTCAATTTTTAAATTCCATTGACTTGTGTTCGTTTTGTTCTCAATTGTGCCGGTGTTTGTTTGAATTATGTTCATTTGCTTATAAGCGAAAAATTAAAACAAATGCCAGGTTGACCATAGCCCTCCGTGTTATTTTGATTTTCAATGTTTGTTAAGTCCATTGACTTGTGCTCAAATGTGCTGGTGTTTGTTTCAATTGTGCTCATTTACTTATAGCGAAAAATTAAAACAAATGCTAGGTTGACCGCTCGCCCTCGTGGTTTTGTTTTCAATTTTTTAAGTTCATTAAATTGTGCTCGTTTTGTGCTCAAATCTAATGGTGTTTGTTTGGTGCTCATTTGCTTATAGCGAAAAATGAAAACAAATCAAGGGGGCAGGTTGATCGCTAGCTCCGCTTTTTTTCACTTTGTCAATTTTATCTTATTCCATTAAATTGTGCTTATTTTGTGCACAATTGCGCCGGTGTTTAAAGAAAATTCAAATAAACCACCATTTTGTTTTGGCTAACTGAATGTGTTTAATTAAACTTTGTGTCATTGTGAAGCACCTCAGTAAAAACCGCATGTATCTATCTTTATTTGCTTAAAAGTTGAAAGCTCTTGCAGTTTCCGCAATATAGTGGGATCCGGTAGTTACCGCATTGTTATTTTTAAAATTATTTTTATAAAGTTTGTTACTAATGTTACTTGTGTTTTTATCGATGATAACTGACTTTCTGGGTTTATATTCTATAAGTTTGCTTATATTACATACGTTGCTTATTAATTATTCAATTGGTTTTGCGAATTTTATAGTATGCGTAAACAAAAGGCAAAATTTATTGGACTAAAAACTATCGAATCACTCAATGCCACAGCCAGGTGGCTCCATGACACCTTGATACCCATCGGCCCACTTCACAGCTTAAAAAATACAGAAACATTGCACTCCTTATGCACCAACCTTACATTTTATTGCACCCTTCAGTTAAAGATTTATTCATAAATTTATAGTGCGCGGTCAAGCTCACGTGACCCTAGCCGGCCGACACTTCAAATAAAAATTAAAATATACTACCATTTTAGAAAGCAATGCACCCTTGTGCTTCACCAAAATTAATCTTCTCGTCCTTTCTTAAACCACCTCACCCACTACCAAATTCAATTTTTGAACATTTTTATTAAAACATTTATATACAGAATGCACTCATTATGCACCGTCTAGCACTTATCTCACATTTTTGCACCCTGTTGGTTAAGGACTTATTTGCAATATAAATAAAAAATTAAGCCATTTTGCAAAGTTTTATATGAATTAGGTTTTGGTAATTTAATTTATATAAATTTTCACGCATTTTGGAAGTGATGTATACGAAACGCATACATTTTACTTAAACGTTCATTGTGGAAAGACATTTATGTTCGTTTTGGTCTACACAAATATGTTTGGATTATTTAGAAATCTTATCCGCTTTATTACTATAGGTAAATTGAAATTGAAAATCAAAATTTATTATTTACTTTAATTTTTCAGAGGCGTAACATTATTTGTATCAAACTTCTGTTGTAGTAAGTGTTTATTTACGGAATGGGACGATACGATGCCGTCGTTTCGGCACGGCCGATTTGGCGCACAACGTGTTGGCGCAATGACGTTTTGACACAAGCACGTTTCGGGGCAGAAAATGACTCGACGCGCAAAATTGCTTGCTATTTGTCCATATAGCAATATTGCGCATATCTACAGTGTTGTGGTGAAAATAGTGTTGAGTTTTCAACTTGGGTTAGTAGTAGAATTGTTTTTACTACTAAGAGGTAATTATAGATACGGTGCATGTGCAAAAATGGTGTTGAGGCAAAACAGTGTTGAGGTATCAACTTAGGTTAGTAGTAGAAAGGTTTTACTACTATTAGAAAATAAAATTCCAAATTTTCCAGGTAAAAAAAACTCGCTTCCTGGCAAATGTAGTTCCTTCGGGTGGAGCATTGGAAAATCACATGTAAAGTATATAATACTGAGTAATTGATTTTAGTTATAGGTTTGTTAATGGTACGCCCCTGGTGACTTGAGTTTTTAACTATATTTAGTTAAAACGTAGCGCTCGAGAGTTGATTATTTGTCAAATGTGGTGTACAAGAGCCGTCAAATGTTGGCCAAAACGTCAAATGTTGTTAAATATCTGGAAAATGTTCAAATGCCGCTCCAATGTTTCAGATGTTAAATATGTGTACATGCTTTTGTAAGTGATCAACCCCTTCAAGTGATTTGTATGAAACATTTTAATGTCTACATCCTCTAATATTATAGGTAATATTATTCTAAATACCTCGTTCAAAATATAGGTAAAATATTTATATTGTGAAGTATTAAATACAAGTATTTAAAATTTAATATGACACTAGGAACTGATGCCATGGATGCTGCTTCTATTTGATCGTGTACAAAAGCGTTGAAAATGTTACGCATTCAAGTCTCTAGGAAATATTCAGACTTCTTATATGTTGTAACATGTCTACATTTTTGTTTAGACAAAAATAATTTGTTGACAATTTATAGAGAGAATAACCAGTGACCGGTTTATAAATTATCAACAAATCATTTTTTTGTCTAATATGTTTGTAGAACTCTTTTCTGCCAGACAAAATGTTACTATTTTTGATAGAGGTATTTATTCTCTGACGGCCAACTTCCCTATCAGCATTACGTGTAGTCCTTTCTTAGAAAGTCCGCTAATGTTGTAGGGTAATAGGTCATTATAAATTTTCATTCTTATGTTTTTAGCAAAGCGATAATAATAACTTTCTGTTTCAACAAATAATTCTTGGGATGGGGTGAGGGTGGTTTAAGAAAGGCTGAGGAGATTAATTTTGGTGGGGCATAAGGGTACATTGCTTTCTAAAACGGTGGTATGTTTTAATTTTTATTTTGAAGTGTCGGCCGGCTAGGGTCACGTTACCTTGGCCGTGCAGTTTAATTTTGTCAATAAGTCCTTAACCAAATGGGTGCAATAAATGTGAGGTGAGTGCTAGATGGTGTTTAATGAGTGCATTCTGTATGTAAATGTTTTAATAAAATTTTCAAAAAATAAAATTTCGGAGGAGGTGAGGGTGGTTTAGGAAAAGGTGAAAAGATTAATTTTGCTGGAGCACAAAGGTGCATTGCTTTATAGAAACGGTAGTATGTCTCAATTTTTATTTTGAAGTGTCGGCCGGTTAGGGTCATGTGACCCTGCCGCACACTATAAATTTGTCAATAAATATTTAATTGCAGAGGTGCAATAAAATGTGATGTTGGTGCATAAGGATGCATCAGGGGTGCAATGTTCCTGTATTATTATATTTTTTTTAAATTTTGGGGTGGGCCGGCTGGAGTCACGGTGCCGAATATTTTACCTATACTCAATGTGGTCTTTAGAATAATATTGCATAATATTAGACGGATGATGACATTAAAATGTTTCATACAAACGACTTGAAGCGCTACCGAAGGTGATCACTATTTGACATTTGAAACATTTGAGCGACATTTGAAAATTTCGAGACATTTAACAACATTTGACGGCATTTGACCAACATATGACGGCCCTTGTACACCACATTTGACAAGTAATTAACCCTGGAGCGCTACGCTAACTAAATATAGATAAAAAACTCTAGCCACCAAGGGCAAACCATTAACAAACCTAACATTAAAATCGATTACCCGGTATATATACTACAGGTCCAAAGGAACGTAATACTTAAATATACCATGTCCACGACGCATCGGCGAGGCCGATTCGGTACAGGGACGTTTTGGCACAAGAATGTTTCGGCGCAGGAACGTCTCTACGCAGGGATGGTTCGGCGTAGGTACGTTTCGGCGCAGAGACGTTGATACATCAACACTATTTTCGCACATGTGCTCAATCCATAATTTTCTATTAGTAGTAAAACTTTTCTACTACTAACCTAATTTGAAACCTCAAGACTATTTTCGCCACAACACTGCAGATATGCAATATTGCAATATGGACAAATAGCAAGCAATTTTGCGCATTAAATATTTCTGCGCCGAAACGTCCTTGCGCCGAAATTTCCTTGAGCCGACACGTCTCTGCGCCGAATCTGCCGTGCCGAAACGACGGTGTCAAATCGTCCCATTCCGTTAATAAACATCTTTTACAACAGAAGTTTGATACGAATCATGTTACGCCTCTGAAAAATTAAAGTAAATAATAAATTCCGATTTTCAATTTCAACTAGTATCTATAGTAATAAAGCAGACAAGATTTCTAAATAATCAAAACATTTGTGCTTAGCAAAATGAACATAAACCTCTTTCTACAATGAATGTTTAAGTAAAATGTATGCCGACCTTGGCTCACCTATGAGTACTAATCCCCAAGGTCCAGGGGTTGAGTTCCAACACGGACCGCTTAAAAATGTTAAGCGAGCATATTTCATAAAAATATGCCCTTGTTCGGATGAGAGGTAAATGTAAGTCCCGTGTGTAAAAAGCTAATGTAGTATCTTCGGGAGGAGCATTGAAAATCAAATGTACAGCTACCTCGACCCCGCGGATTTGTTTTGAAGGTTTTCGTTATAAACAAATAAGCACAATTGAAACAAACACCGGCACAATTGAGCACAAAACGAGCACAATTGGTGAGAAAGATAAAATTATAACTGAAAGTGGGGCCAACTTGACCCACTTCCTTGGGTGGTTTGTTTAGGCTTACGGATGGGCGGAGTTTTAGAAATCAAACTGCACTGGGCCAAATTTGCACCAACTCCATTCTTGCAAGATTTTAAAATTTTGTCATGGCGAATTGTTCGTTTGGCGTTTGTTTAGGATTGTTTTGCCATTTTGGAGGTTTGTTTAGACCTACAGCTGCACGGATTTTAAAAATCAAATTGGGTGGGCGAAATCTACACCAAGCCCGTCCTAGCAAAATTTAAAATTTTGTCATGGCAAAGTGATTGTTTTACTATTTTGTAGGTTTGTTTAGGTCTACAAATGCTCGGATTTTTAAAATCTAATTACATGGGGCCATATTTGCACCAACACCGTCATTGCAAGATTTTAAAATTTTGTCTAGGCAAATTGTTTGTTTGGGATTGTTTCACTATTGCAATGACAAAATCTTAAAATATTGCATGGATGCGGTTGGCGCGAATTTGATTTTAAAAGTCCGCGCATCTGTAGGCCTAAACAAACTTCCAAAATGGCAAAACAATCCTAAACAAACGATTTGCAATTACAAAATTTTAAAATCTTGCAAGGACGGTCATCCCCAATATCGGTTATTGGGGATGACCGTAGGTAAAATTTTTACCAAAATGAAATCTACGCTTTTGGGTTTTGGAAAATGATACGTCACGTGCTACAAACATTGAGGAGGGGAGTTTCAATACTCCAAATCTGTGCAAATCTGTGCAACATAAAGGTAGTCCGTTTAAAATAAAACTACACCTACGGATCTTAAAATTGATATAACACGTGCATAAATCATTTTTGGGGATGGGTTTTAAAATTTGACGGGCTCAAGGGGCTCTTAATTCTATTAGAAATAAAACCCAAGGTTTGAATTTTGATTGCTGGTACGTCACGCATTAAATTATTTTTAGGATGGGCTTTACAATTTTAAAGGTGTAATGAAAAATCTTAAATTATAAAACTTTCCAGAAATAAAATCTAGGCTGTTGGACATGTGAATTGATAATTCACGTGCATATCGTTTTGGAGATTCGTTTCTTAATTTTAGGGGTTGAAGGGGTAATCCTAAATTAGAAACTCTTTCAGAAATGAAATCTAGGTCTTTGGATTCTGAGAAATGGTACCTCATGCGCATAAGTTATTTTTGGGGGTGGGCTTTTAATTTTAGGAATTGAAGAGATGATTCTAAATTAAAAATTCTTTCCGAAATGATATCTAAGCTTTTGGATTTTGAGAATTGGTACTTCACGTACATAAATCATTTTTGAATTTTTTTTTAATTGTAGGAATTGAAGGGAGGATACTAAATTAACAGTTCTTCCAGAAACGAATTCTAGGCATTTGAATTTTGAGAAATGATACCTCACATGCATAAGTCATTTTTGGGGGTGGCTTTTTAATTGTAGGGGTTGAAGGGATGATCTTAAATTAAAAATTCTTCTCGAAATTATATCTAAGCTTTTGGATTTTGAGAATCGGTACTTCAAGTGCATGAATCATTTTTGGATAGGGTTTTGTTAATTGTAGCAATTGAAGCGATGATCCTAAATTAAAATTCTTCCAAAAATGAAATCTAGGCATTTGCGTTTTAAGAAGTGATACCTCACATGCATAAGTCATTTTGGGATGACTTTTAATTTTAGGGGTTGAAGGATGATCCTAAATTAAAAGTTCTTCCAGAAATAAAATCTAGGCATTTGGATTTTGAAAATGATATCTCATATGCACAAGTAATTTTTGGGGTTGGCTTTTTAATTGTAGGGGTTGAAGGATGATCTTAAATTAAAATTCTTCCCAAAATTATATCTAAAGCCTTTGGATTTTGAGAATCGGTACTTCACGTGCATGAATCATTTTTGGATAGGGTTTTGTTAATTGTAGGAATTGAAGGAATGATCCTAAATTAAAGTTCTTCCAAAATGAAACCTAGGCATTTGGGTTTTAAGAAATGATACCTCACATGCATAAGTCATTTTTGGGGATGGCTTTTTAATTTTAGGGGTTGAAGGGATGATCCTAAATTAAAAGTTCTTCCAGAAATAAAATCTAGGTATTTGGATTTTGAAATGATACCTTACATGCATGTCATTTTTGGGGCTGGCTTTTTAATTGTAGGGCTTGAAGGGATGATCTTAAATTAAAAATTCTCCCCAAAATTATATCTAAGCTTTTGGATTTTGAGAATCCGTACTTCACGTGCATGTATCATTTTTGTGTAGGGTTTTGTTAATTGTAAGAATTGCAGGGATGATTCTAAATTAAAAGTTCTTCCAAAATGAAATCTAGGCATTTGGGTTTTAAGAAATGATACCTCACATGCATAAGTCATTTTTGGGGATGGCTTTTAATTTTAGAGGTTGAAGGATGATCTTAAATTAAAATTCTTCCCAAAATTATATCTAAGCTTTTGGATTGTGAGAATCCGTACTTCACGTGCATGTATCATTTTGGATAGGGTTTTGTTAATTGTAGGAATTGAAGGATGATCCTAAATTAAAAGTTCTTCCAAAATGAAATCTAGGCATTTGGGTTTTAAGAAATGATACCTCACATGCATAAGTCATTTTGGGGATGGCTTTTTAATTTTAGAAGTTGAAGGGATGATCTTAAATTAAAATTCTTCCCAAAATTATAGCTAAGCTTTTGGATTTTGAGAAATCCGTACTTCACGTGCATGTATCATTTTGGATAGGGTTTTGTTAATTGTAGGAATTGAAGGGATGATCCTAAATTAAAAGTTCTTCCAAAATGAAATCTAGGCATTTGGGTTTTAAGAAATGATACCTCACATGCATAAGTCATTTTTGGGGATGGCTTTAATTTTAGGGGTTGAAAGGATGATCCTAAATTAAAAGTTCTTCCAGAAATAAAATCTAGGCATTTGGATTTTGTGAAATGATACCTTACTTGCATAACTCATTTTTGGTGGTGACTTTTTGATTTTATAGGTTAAAGAGGTGACCGTAAATTAAAAATTTATCCAGAAATGAACTCTATGCTTTTGGGCTTTGAAAATTTATATTTTATCTGCAGAAGTCAATTTTGGGGTAGGATTTTTAATTGTATGGACGTCTTTGTATTTCTACTATAATCGACAAAAACTAATAAAACATGAACTGCACTTTTAGCCCAGTTCGCAGATCTATAAAAATTCACAAATGTCCTTGGTAAATGATTCATCAGTAAGTGCACAAAATTGTCAACGGTTTGAATTATATGCATCCAACAGATGACATCATATCTTAAATAACATTCAGATAACGTATTATGCAGGTATAAGCATATTTAGTAAAAGTTGCATAATTTTGTTCAATATCTAATGGTATTCTATCGGGAACATTATAATCCCTTAGATTCCAGAGTTTGTGACATCTTTAAAATAAATGATTACCACTCGTGGCCTGTCAACAGATAAACATATTTGCAGATTCGTCATATTTCCATAGCTACCCAATCATCAACACTCATAAATATATGGATCAGTTCAATGATCCCAACGCTTACAGGAAATTGATTATGATAAAAAATTACCATATGTAAAACAACAATGCCCTTATATCGCTAAACTGTAGAAACAACGTTATACCAAAAGGAATTCAGTCAGCTAACTATAAATAGTACTATTCGGAAAATAATATACATTTACCCAGAACTAAGTAAACATGTGTTTTATAATATTATTCTCCTAATTTAGAAAAGTAGTAATGTTTATGACTACCGTACCTTATAAATTCGTAAAATGCATACTTTGAGGACAATTTCTCACCGGATGATACTCCTTGTTACTATCTAAACGTGTGAGAAACAGTGTAATTTAAATAAAAGATAAACCAGCCAACGGTTGCTCACAGAAATTGCTGGATATGTTGATACCTTCGTGTTAAGGATTAAACGGCGCCCAACTGGGCAAGGTAAAAGAACTGTAGGATATTAGGTGAAATTGCCCCATAGGGTGAAATTGCCCCATAGGGTGAAATTGCCTCATAGGGTGAAATTACCCCATAGAATGAAATTGCCTCCGACCTAGGTTGGATGTGGACTTGTCAAGAGTTAGGTTAGCTAGTGTTGTCTGGAGTTAGGTTAGGTTAGTTGGACTTGTGTGAACCTATCTAACCTAAGTCCAACTAACCTAACATAACTCTTTTCAAACATCATCTACTTTTGTATATCTTATGAACGCCATATTCGATTTTTATGCCGTTGTATAGAGAATTTTTCCTGATTTCAAAAATGTATAATATCCTTATATTATTGGTACTAAAAATTCATTATTCTCAATAAAAGGTTTTGTGGTTGTTTCGAACAAGACCCTTTAACAGCTGGCGGAGCTGAACGTTTACGACTTAATGACATACCGTGCTGTTTTCCTTGTGTCGCTGTAAGTTGTCTATTCTCGTAAAAGCGATACCGCAAAACCCACAGTTTAAGTACTTTGCTGCGGACGGATGTATAAGCAACCGTGGACGATGTTACACCACGACATTTGTTCTGGTGCCGTTTGAGAGCATTTTCCAGGTATAGGAAGCACCGCAATCTGCAACACCATATTCTACACTTCCAAAAAAGTAGTCATTTCGGAATTGGGGTTGATAGATACGCCTAACATTCGTCCAGAGGTTGTACGACAACGCGTAAATATTGGCAGTAAACTCTATCCGTTTACGCTAAAGGAAATTGCCCCATTATGCACGCCATACCCTGTAAGTGGAAGAAAAGACAACTGGAATTAGAGGAAATGGATGCAAAAAGCGAAAGTTGGACTACATGGAAAACACTGCGACAATACGCGAACAATACAAAGATGTGTTAGACAAAGAACATCTTATTAGAGAAAATGAGGAAGAATTAAAAGATTATTTTATGTGCCGATGGACTGACTTAGATACATATGGTTTCTACAAGTTGTATGCATTTGTGGTTAGTAAAATGACTCTTTTAGTTATGTAGGCGTCCTTGCGGAAAAGAATGGGACTAAATCTGTATACTTTTAAAAGTTATTCTAAAACGTATTTATCAAAATAGCAGATAACATAGACGACCTAAGCAATGCGAGCTTCGTAACCTTTGCGTACACCACACGCAAAGGGGTTCGTTAAACATTGTATATTTGCCTAGTAAAGAACCTTTCGGATCATTTAATACCGTGGGTCTTACAACCTATAACAACCATATATTTCCAAAAGTGGTGGACATGTAACTATGCAACAGTGAGTTTGAGAATAAGTTTCCTCCAATACCGACAAGAAGAAGTCGATCAAGCTAACAAGATACGTATGCAAGATATAGTGGGAGAACCGCGATTAAAGATTGTCACAAACTGCAAGAATTACACGAATGAATGGATCTGGTTGTCGGTGGAATCAAAGACTTTATATATAGAGGCAAACTTCGGCACATTTTGCAATTCGAAAACCTAGACGGTCTCTATGTATCAAACTATTGGCTAGAAAAGGAGATAGAGGACTTGGGTATCGACTTAAATTTTAAGCTGCGAATAAAATTGGATAAAATTAAAACCGCTCCAAACAAACATAAAGAAAGGACTGTCTTCTGTGTATAACTTTGTATTAAAATTAAGTTTAAATGGCTCCATGCTTGGCATTACATTTTAAATTTTGTTATGTATAATGTCAGAATAAAAATTTTAGAATAGTATTACATTGTTCTTTATTTATAAAGGCTATGACATCACCACCAGGGATGTGTCTGGGGCGTACACGAGGGAAGCGGAAATTAATAGTCATCAAGCATCTAATTCTTTATTCGGATGGTATCGAGTACTTGCCGGTGTATGTATCCGGAGTAAAAAAAAACGATTTGTACACGCACATTATTAGTAAAATTAGTTTATCGAGCGAAGATGACAAGCGTAACGTCATCCCTGAAAGCATATCAACCCACGCATGGGGGTATAAAGATATAAATCTAAAATAGTTGTTTGACTTTGTAAATCTATTGTATATATTAGTTTTAAGATTCCATAATTTTTAAGTTCTTCTCCCACCTTCTAAATCCTTTCTGCTTCTGGTCTGGTGGACAGAGTATACGTGTTATCTCCACGTGGTGTTTGCGGGACAAAGCGGTTTTAGATTTCTAGGAAAATGATTGGTTAGAGCATATGTCTTGGGTAGCAAAAACGGGTTTTAAAGATGGAGTTAAATAAAGATGGGTAAAATTAGAGGTTTGGGTCTTTAAAAGGCGCGACTTTGTAAAGGGTGGTTCTATTTAAAGTCTATTTGCAGATTTGAGCTCCTAGAAAATATAATATTAGTTGATACCAAAACAGATATATTTATCTTAAAAGAGTGACTACCCCGCGGATAATAAACACAATATACCGCATGTCAACAAAAAAAAGTTGTAGGGAAAATTAAAGACGAATTTAATGGGGATCTAGTATTATAATTTGTTGGTAGTAGGGCAAGTCCTACTGTATTGTAAGCGAGAGAGACACAATTAAAAAGATTAAAGGGGTCTCACAAAGTGTAGTTAAGTAAAACCGAGGGTCCTACAACCTATAACGAGCATATATCTCCAAAAGGGGTGGGCATGCAACAACGCAACGGTGCATGGGAGAATAAGGATTCTCTCAAATAAGAAATTAAAGTCTCCATGTACGTAGCACCAGTCATTGGGAAATGGTAGAAATGTGGAACCTATAAAGGCTATTATTATTTTTGTGGTTTTAGAAAAATAGTAGTTTTCGTGGACTAAATAAAATAGCTTAGACTAATTAATGTATATGGTTACATATTCTCGTACACATCCACAAACATCTGCTTACGTCCGTATACGGACAATTTCGATGCCGGTAGTTTTTGTTTAACAAATAGTAGGAAAGGTACGTTAGGTGTTAGTGTGTGGAAGCTCATCAGATCGTTGTATTCAAAAAGAACGGTGTGGTGGAATGTATGGTGGCCCCCGTTAGAATAATCGAAAGTGGTTAATCGATTGTATTAGATGTTTAAATATGCTAAAGTGTAAAAGCCTACATAAGCAAAATTTATTTATAAGATAAAAAGTGCGCGATGTGCTATACTTTTAGAGAAAGTATAGAATGGTGCTTTGCAGCGGTCCTAAGAGTAAAAAAGGCGACTGACTTTTTCAAACAATTACAAAAATAGCAGTAGCGCGGCGAAAAGGTATGCATGTATTATACAGCGCACTGTTACTATAAAATATGTTAGTTTACGGGAAGCTCGAACGTGAACAAATTAAATTTTAATCTATAATTAACCGCGGTCGTAAAAATGGGAAATTAATGGTTAATTTTAATGCCGCTAAGCATACTTTCGCTTGATGATTCATTTAGAAAATATTCAAGCCTACCATTTCCGAAAATACGACGTAGAAGTTATTTAAAATTAAATTGCTTTATTAGTAAATATTCTGTAGACAACAAGTTTGGTGTTCCCTTAGTAAAGGTGTAAAGTGTTTTATTAAGTTTTTGTTTATAGTAGCACTGCATCTTCTACCGTACGACTTGCAGCCAATTTGTGTGCGTGTGCTACCACCCTTTTGAACTTTTAATCTGCACGCGATGTGATTGCCGATCTGTATAACATGGAAGACGTTTCCAATGTTTCTACTAACTGCATTCGCAGCATGGACGAAGCGAACCGGGTGCATACATTGGTGCTAAATGTACTGGACGAGCAGCAAGGATTGGCACAAAATGACGTCATTTAGTTCCCCTGAATCCTCAACTTCGTTCGGGTGTCTTCGAAACCTTCGGTTTGCATTGTATAGGGTACATAAAGCAGGTACGCAAGAGTAAACTCTTTAGTTATAAGTTAGTTCGCTTACAACTTTAATCAAAGTCCTATAGTGCGGATTTTGTTTTGTACTAAAATGGTGCCTGCAAACGTTTTAAATGCAACTCTTGCGGTGCTTCCTATACCTGGAAAAATGTTCTCAAACGGCACCAGAACAAATGTCGTGGTGTAACATCGTCCACGGCTAGCTTATACATCCGTCCGCAGCAAAGTACTTAAACTGTGGGTCTTGCGGTATCGCTTTTACGAGAATGGACAACTTACAACGACACAAGGAAAAACAGCACGGTATGTCATTAAGCCGTAAACGTTCAGCTCCGCCAGCTGTTAAAGGGTCTTGTACGAAACAACCACGAATTATGTGTAAAGTATGCGATTTCGAAATGGAAAAGACTACCTATGCCGCACCCTTGAAAAGCAACAGACATAAAATGCTTCAGTTACCGCTACTAGAGACTAAGGCGTAGAAATGGTTAGCGCAGCGTTTAACAAGCGTATGGCTAGCTATTGCATAAAGAACGACAGTGTCGACAATGGAGTGTCCTAGTTTCTTCGGAAGCAGAAAAGCGATTTATTCGATTAGTTATTGAAAAAGAATACAACATACAGCAATAAAAGTCTATTGCAAACTCTACGGCGTTTACACCAAAATGGGGAAGAGACTACCGATGTGAAATCCCTTAACACTAAAAATATGGTTATAACGTCTTCTAGTAATCTGGAAAATATGTACCAGGTCTTAAGCGAAACCATGAGAACAAAATCAGAGGAATTTGAAACATGTGGGTCCGGTTGGTCTTTGGAAAAGGTGCTCTATTTAGAAATAAATATTAATAAGTATAAACCGATATGAGTTCTAGGTTGAAAATAAAAAATTGTGAATATGTATTTAGAAATGTGGTTTACAAAATTTAAACTGTATTAGTAAAAATTGTCTGTAATAAAAAGTTTTAAGAATGGTTTTAGATTTTCTTTATGAGCTGCAGGAAATTTATAATTTAGAGGATGTGTAAAATGGTAAGGGTGGTTCGATTTTAAATCTATTTACAGATTCGGATTCTGCATAAAATTCTAAACGAATTTGATGTATTGTATGACTAAAAAAATTTATAATGACGGTCAGAAATCGCTACCAGCAAAAAATCTTAAAATGAGGGTAGCTCCTGGGGATGATGCAATCTAAAAATTTTAAAAGATTTGGGTAGCTGAGAAAATTCTAATATTAATTGATACCAAACAAGTTACATTTATCTCGAAAGATGAGCTAAACAAGATAGAAAGTATGACATTAAAAGCGAGTAGTGGTACGGTCGCGGTATGCTCGCTATAAGGTATGTGTGTAATTTTGTAAGACGTGGTCCTATTTTATATCTGTTTACAGATTCGAATTCTGCGTAAAATTCTAGACTAGTTTGATGTGCCGCATGTATAAAAAAATTTATGCGGACGGTCAAATATCGTTGCTGGTAAAAATTCTTAAAATTAGGGTAGCTCTAGGGGGATGGTGCTATCTAAAAAATTCCTAGAGTTTCGGGTAGCTGAGAAAATTCTAATATTAATTGATACCAAACAAGATGGGTTTATATCGAAAGATGCAATGTCTAGTCGAAGAAAGCTATTTGGTTCAGAATGTTAGCGGTAAAAAATTTTAAAATGAGGGTAGCTCACTGGGAGATGATGAAATCTAAAAATTCCTAGAAATTCTGTAGCTGAGAAAATCTAATATTAATTGATACCAAACAAGATAGGTTTATCTCGTGGGTGGAAATGTGGAGAAAGATTTATCTCGCGGGTGGAAAGAATTCGGGTGTGACGTAATCAAAATGATTGGGGTGTCTGAGCAAGGAGGAGATTTATCTCCACATTTCCTCCTTATGAATTTACATGTAAATTTGGTTCAGATGTGTGAGGAAATGTGGATGCTGGAGGAAATGTGGCACCTGGATCTGTAAAAATACACTACTGAATATCGTTACAGTTTTCAAATATGTTTTCAAATAACAAAGTTACAAATAAAAAACGAAAATCAACTTTTTTGTTTTTTTACCCTAACACAGAAATAAATGCAGTTAGGCGAAATTTCTTTGTGGCATATTGTTAAGCACAAAATTCTGTAAAAGTGCCAAACTTAAACCTACCCGCTATCACTTATATTATAGGAGATCCCCATGGTTGCCCTAAAATTTGAAATACCCTGTATATTGAAATTAAATGTGAAAAGGCAAAATTATACTGGTTTTGTATACATAGCGTATCACATGTAAAATGAAACTTTGGTGAATATTGGCTCCCTTAATTATTTTATAGAGAAATGGTAAAGGAATAATTTGTTAAAAATGAAATGCTGCTTCTGTTAATGTATTTACATTTCAAGTTCATTAAGCCATTTTCAAGAAATTCTGGAAAAAGGTTTCTGTTTTAAACACTTTTAACCAAACTTGTGGGCTAGGAGTTTGAAATTTGGTACACAAGTTGCAGTGAGTGCACATTTAAATATATTAAATTTTGACGGAGATTATCATCGCCAAATTTTAAGCTCAAGCTATTGCGGAAATTAAGGTTATGCCTGAATAAAACATTGTAACTAACTTTTTGAAATATTTGATAAAAGAGATTTTACAACTATAGGTTGGGTGATACAGATATTTATGTATCGAATACCGATACGCAATATATCGATACGGATCGGCATACCGGTATCGATTTTTGCTATATCGGGTAGGTCACTAAAATCGAGTTCGCATCGACACATCAATACTCCGACACAGCTTATACAACTTATTCACGAAACCAGGTTTTAATCATTTTATCAAAATAATCCCATAAAATACTCTAATACCATGCTCAGATACAATTAATTAAAAAGCAAGAACATAAATGCCTCCTCATGCACTACAATATACTTATGTAACAGAGTAAATTTGAAAATGTATACTACATCCTACACCAGATGATTCAATGAAAATTTATGTTTATAGTTAACCAATCTCAGATTGTTAGAATGCTATGTAAAAAAAAAGCATTTCAAGAGTATCGCTGTATAAAGGATACGTATCTATACGTTATATTACTGTACAATAAAAATGCTAAATCAGTATTCTATACAGATTAATTTTCTTACTTAGGCGCCAGAATGAGAGTTGGCGACGGCTACGAAACTGCAAGCCATCAGAAATCAAAGACATTCGTTTCTCACGCATGTGATTGCTTACATTTTAATACTTATACAGTTTAGCATATTCTCCTTTTTTAAATGTGCATGTTTGAATTTGTAGCTTATGTTAATAGAATATAGATACAAAAGAATATCTGAAGGCCCATGGCTACCATAAATACAAAGCTTTAGATTTATAAGATGCCTGTGAAGAATTCCCAATTTTAAAATTAAGTATATCTTGAAATCGTTGATCCAGGACGTCAGTGAAGTTGGCCCTGCGCAAGCAAAATTTTAAAATTTGATCGCTGCTGATCGTTTAGCGTTTGTTTAGGTTTGTTTTGCCATTTTCGACATTTGTTTAGGCCTATAGTTGCGCGTATTTTTAAAAATCAAATTGGACGGGACCAAATCGCACCAACCCCGTCCTTGCCAAATTTTAAAATTTTGTCATTACAAATTGTTCGTTTAGGTTTGCTTGCCATTTTGAAGGACTGTTTAGGCCTATAGATGCGCGAATTTTTAAAAATCAAGTTGCATGGGGATCTTATTGGCAACAACCCCGTCCTTGGAAGATTTAAAAATGTTGTCATGGCAAATCGTTTGTTTAGCGTTTCTTTAGGATTGTTTCGCCATCTTGGAGAGGTAGGTCAAGTTCTCCCCCCCTTCAGTTTTCAAGTTTTTTTTCTTTCTCACTAATTGTGCTCGTTTCGTGCTCAATTGTGCAGGTGTTTGTTTCAATTGTGTTCATTTGCTTTTGGCGAAAATTGTAAAAACAAATCCGGGGGTCAGGTTGACCCCACCGGTTTCTTTGACTTCTTCAATTTTTAAATTCCATTGACTTGTGTTCGTTTTGTTCTCAATTGTGCCGGTGTTTGTTTGAATTATGTTCATTTGCTTATAAGCGAAAAATTAAAACAAATGCCAGGTTGACCATAGCCCTCCGTGTTATTTTGATTTTCAATGTTTGTTAAGTCCATTGACTTGTGCTCAAATGTGCTGGTGTTTGTTTCAATTGTGCTCATTTACTTATAGCGAAAAATTAAAACAAATGCTAGGTTGACCGCTCGCCCTCGTGGTTTTGTTTTCAATTTTTTAAGTTCATTAAATTGTGCTCGTTTTGTGCTCAAATCTAATGGTGTTTGTTTGGTGCTCATTTGCTTATAGCGAAAAATGAAAACAAATCAAGGGGGCAGGTTGATCGCTAGCTCCGCTTTTTTTCACTTTGTCAATTTTATCTTATTCCATTAAATTGTGCTTATTTTGTGCACAATTGCGCCGGTGTTTAAAGAAAATTCAAATAAACCACCATTTTGTTTTGGCTAACTGAATGTGTTTAATTAAACTTTGTGTCATTGTGAAGCACCTCAGTAAAAACCGCATGTATCTATCTTTATTTGCTTAAAAGTTGAAAGCTCTTGCAGTTTCCGCAATATAGTGGGATCCGGTAGTTACCGCATTGTTATTTTTAAAATTATTTTTATAAAGTTTGTTACTAATGTTACTTGTGTTTTTATCGATGATAACTGACTTTCTGGGTTTATATTCTATAAGTTTGCTTATATTACATACGTTGCTTATTAATTATTCAATTGGTTTTGCGAATTTTATAGTATGCGTAAACAAAAGGCAAAATTTATTGGACTAAAAACTATCGAATCACTCAATGCCACAGCCAGGTGGCTCCATGACACCTTGATACCCATCGGCCCACTTCACAGCTTAAAAAATACAGAAACATTGCACTCCTTATGCACCAACCTTACATTTTATTGCACCCTTCAGTTAAAGATTTATTCATAAATTTATAGTGCGCGGTCAAGCTCACGTGACCCTAGCCGGCCGACACTTCAAATAAAAATTAAAATATACTACCATTTTAGAAAGCAATGCACCCTTGTGCTTCACCAAAATTAATCTTCTCGTCCTTTCTTAAACCACCTCACCCACTACCAAATTCAATTTTTGAACATTTTTATTAAAACATTTATATACAGAATGCACTCATTATGCACCGTCTAGCACTTATCTCACATTTTTGCACCCTGTTGGTTAAGGACTTATTTGCAATATAAATAAAAAATTAAGCCATTTTGCAAAGTTTTATATGAATTAGGTTTTGGTAATTTAATTTATATAAATTTTCACGCATTTTGGAAGTGATGTATACGAAACGCATACATTTTACTTAAACGTTCATTGTGGAAAGACATTTATGTTCGTTTTGGTCTACACAAATATGTTTGGATTATTTAGAAATCTTATCCGCTTTATTACTATAGGTAAATTGAAATTGAAAATCAAAATTTATTATTTACTTTAATTTTTCAGAGGCGTAACATTATTTGTATCAAACTTCTGTTGTAGTAAGTGTTTATTTACGGAATGGGACGATACGATGCCGTCGTTTCGGCACGGCCGATTTGGCGCACAACGTGTTGGCGCAATGACGTTTTGACACAAGCACGTTTCGGGGCAGAAAATGACTCGACGCGCAAAATTGCTTGCTATTTGTCCATATAGCAATATTGCGCATATCTACAGTGTTGTGGTGAAAATAGTGTTGAGTTTTCAACTTGGGTTAGTAGTAGAATTGTTTTTACTACTAAGAGGTAATTATAGATACGGTGCATGTGCAAAAATGGTGTTGAGGCAAAACAGTGTTGAGGTATCAACTTAGGTTAGTAGTAGAAAGGTTTTACTACTATTAGAAAATAAAATTCCAAATTTTCCAGGTAAAAAAAACTCGCTTCCTGGCAAATGTAGTTCCTTCGGGTGGAGCATTGGAAAATCACATGTAAAGTATATAATACTGAGTAATTGATTTTAGTTATAGGTTTGTTAATGGTACGCCCCTGGTGACTTGAGTTTTTAACTATATTTAGTTAAAACGTAGCGCTCGAGAGTTGATTATTTGTCAAATGTGGTGTACAAGAGCCGTCAAATGTTGGCCAAAACGTCAAATGTTGTTAAATATCTGGAAAATGTTCAAATGCCGCTCCAATGTTTCAGATGTTAAATATGTGTACATGCTTTTGTAAGTGATCAACCCCTTCAAGTGATTTGTATGAAACATTTTAATGTCTACATCCTCTAATATTATAGGTAATATTATTCTAAATACCTCGTTCAAAATATAGGTAAAATATTTATATTGTGAAGTATTAAATACAAGTATTTAAAATTTAATATGACACTAGGAACTGATGCCATGGATGCTGCTTCTATTTGATCGTGTACAAAAGCGTTGAAAATGTTACGCATTCAAGTCTCTAGGAAATATTCAGACTTCTTATATGTTGTAACATGTCTACATTTTTGTTTAGACAAAAATAATTTGTTGACAATTTATAGAGAGAATAACCAGTGACCGGTTTATAAATTATCAACAAATCATTTTTTTGTCTAATATGTTTGTAGAAGTATTTTCTGCCAGACAAAATGTTACTATTTTTGAAAGAGGCATTTATTCTCTGACGGCCAACTTCCCTATCAGCATTACGTGTAGTCCTTTCTTAGAAAGTCCGCTAATGTTGTAGGGTAATAGGTCATTATAAATTTTCATTCTTATGTTTTTAGCAAAGCGATAATAATAACTTTCTGTTTCAACAAATAATTCTTGGGATGGGGTGAGGGTGGTTTAAGAAAGGCTGAGGAGATTAATTTTGGTGGGGCATAAGGGTACATTGCTTTCTAAAACGGTGGTATGTTTTAATTTTTATTTTGAAGTGTCGGCCGGCTAGGGTCACGTTACCTTGGCCGTGCAGTTTAATTTTGTCAATAAGTCCTTAACCAAATGGGTGCAATAAATGTGAGGTGAGTGCTAGATGGTGTTTAATGAGTGCATTCTGTATGTAAATGTTTTAATAAAATTTTCAAAAAATAAAATTTCGGAGGAGGTGAGGGTGGTTTAGGAAAAGGTGAAAAGATTAATTTTGCTGGAGCACAAAGGTGCATTGCTTTATAGAAACGGTAGTATGTCTCAATTTTTATTTTGAAGTGTCGGCCGGTTAGGGTCATGTGACCCTGCCGCACACTATAAATTTGTCAATAAATATTTAATTGCAGAGGTGCAATAAAATGTGATGTTGGTGCATAAGGATGCATCAGGGGTGCAATGTTCCTGTATTATTATATTTTTTTTAAATTTTGGGGTGGGCCGGCTGGAGTCACGGTGCCGAATATTTTACCTATACTCAATGTGGTCTTTAGAATAATATTGCATAATATTAGACGGATGATGACATTAAAATGTTTCATACAAACGACTTGAAGCGCTACCGAAGGTGATCACTATTTGACATTTGAAACATTTGAGCGACATTTGAAAATTTCGAGACATTTAACAACATTTGACGGCATTTGACCAACATATGACGGCCCTTGTACACCACATTTGACAAGTAATTAACCCTGGAGCGCTACGCTAACTAAATATAGATAAAAAACTCTAGCCACCAGGGGCAAACCATTAACAAACCTAACATTAAAATCGATTACCCGGTATATATACTACAGGTCCAAAGGAACGTAATACTTAAATATACCATGTCCACGACGCATCGGCGAGGCCGATTCGGTACAGGGACGTTTTGGCACAAGAATGTTTCGGCGCAGGAACGTCTCTACGCAGGGATGGTTCGGCGTAGGTACGTTTCGGCGCAGAGACGTTGATACATCAACACTATTTTCGCACATGTGCTCAATCCATAATTTTCTATTAGTAGTAAAACTTTTCTACTACTAACCTAATTTGAAACCTCAAGACTATTTTCGCCACAACACTGCAGATATGCAATATTGCAATATGGACAAATAGCAAGCAATTTTGCGCATTAAATATTTCTGCGCCGAAACGTCCTTGCGCCGAAATTTCCTTGAGCCGACACGTCTCTGCGCCGAATCTGCCGTGCCGAAACGACGGTGTCAAATCGTCCCATTCCGTTAATAAACATCTTTTACAACAGAAGTTTGATACGAATCATGTTACGCCTCTGAAAAATTAAAGTAAATAATAAATTCCGATTTTCAATTTCAACTAGTATCTATAGTAATAAAGCAGACAAGATTTCTAAATAATCAAAACATTTGTGCTTAGCAAAATGAACATAAACCTCTTTCTACAATGAATGTTTAAGTAAAATGTATGCCGACCTTGGCTCACCTATGAGTACTAATCCCCAAGGTCCAGGGGTTGAGTTCCAACACGGACCGCTTAAAAATGTTAAGCGAGCATATTTCATAAAAATATGCCCTTGTTCGGATGAGAGGTAAATGTAAGTCCCGTGTGTAAAAAGCTAATGTAGTATCTTCGGGAGGAGCATTGAAAATCAAATGTACAGCTACCTCGACCCCGCGGATTTGTTTTGAAGGTTTTCGTTATAAACAAATAAGCACAATTGAAACAAACACCGGCACAATTGAGCACAAAACGAGCACAATTGGTGAGAAAGATAAAATTATAACTGAAAGTGGGGCCAACTTGACCCACTTCCTTGGGTGGTTTGTTTAGGCTTACGGATGGGCGGAGTTTTAGAAATCAAACTGCACTGGGCCAAATTTGCACCAACTCCATTCTTGCAAGATTTTAAAATTTTGTCATGGCGAATTGTTCGTTTGGCGTTTGTTTAGGATTGTTTTGCCATTTTGGAGGTTTGTTTAGACCTACAGCTGCACGGATTTTAAAAATCAAATTGGGTGGGCGAAATCTACACCAAGCCCGTCCTAGCAAAATTTAAAATTTTGTCATGGCAAAGTGATTGTTTTACTATTTTGTAGGTTTGTTTAGGTCTACAAATGCTCGGATTTTTAAAATCTAATTACATGGGGCCATATTTGCACCAACACCGTCATTGCAAGATTTTAAAATTTTGTCTAGGCAAATTGTTTGTTTGGGATTGTTTCACTATTGCAATGACAAAATCTTAAAATATTGCATGGATGCGGTTGGCGCGAATTTGATTTTAAAAGTCCGCGCATCTGTAGGCCTAAACAAACTTCCAAAATGGCAAAACAATCCTAAACAAACGATTTGCAATTACAAAATTTTAAAATCTTGCAAGGACGGTCATCCCCAATATCGGTTATTGGGGATGACCGTAGGTAAAATTTTTACCAAAATGAAATCTACGCTTTTGGGTTTTGGAAAATGATACGTCACGTGCTACAAACATTGAGGAGGGGAGTTTCAATACTCCAAATCTGTGCAAATCTGTGCAACATAAAGGTAGTCCGTTTAAAATAAAACTACACCTACGGATCTTAAAATTGATATAACACGTGCATAAATCATTTTTGGGGATGGGTTTTAAAATTTGACGGGCTCAAGGGGCTCTTAATTCTATTAGAAATAAAACCCAAGGTTTGAATTTTGATTGCTGGTACGTCACGCATTAAATTATTTTTAGGATGGGCTTTACAATTTTAAAGGTGTAATGAAAAATCTTAAATTATAAAACTTTCCAGAAATAAAATCTAGGCTGTTGGACATGTGAATTGATAATTCACGTGCATATCGTTTTGGAGATTCGTTTCTTAATTTTAGGGGTTGAAGGGGTAATCCTAAATTAGAAACTCTTTCAGAAATGAAATCTAGGTCTTTGGATTCTGAGAAATGGTACCTCATGCGCATAAGTTATTTTTGGGGGTGGGCTTTTAATTTTAGGAATTGAAGAGATGATTCTAAATTAAAAATTCTTTCCGAAATGATATCTAAGCTTTTGGATTTTGAGAATTGGTACTTCACGTACATAAATCATTTTTGAATTTTTTTTTAATTGTAGGAATTGAAGGGAGGATACTAAATTAACAGTTCTTCCAGAAACGAATTCTAGGCATTTGAATTTTGAGAAATGATACCTCACATGCATAAGTCATTTTTGGGGGTGGCTTTTTAATTGTAGGGGTTGAAGGGATGATCTTAAATTAAAAATTCTTCTCGAAATTATATCTAAGCTTTTGGATTTTGAGAATCGGTACTTCAAGTGCATGAATCATTTTTGGATAGGGTTTTGTTAATTGTAGCAATTGAAGCGATGATCCTAAATTAAAATTCTTCCAAAAATGAAATCTAGGCATTTGCGTTTTAAGAAGTGATACCTCACATGCATAAGTCATTTTGGGATGACTTTTAATTTTAGGGGTTGAAGGATGATCCTAAATTAAAAGTTCTTCCAGAAATAAAATCTAGGCATTTGGATTTTGAAAATGATATCTCATATGCACAAGTAATTTTTGGGGTTGGCTTTTTAATTGTAGGGGTTGAAGGATGATCTTAAATTAAAATTCTTCCCAAAATTATATCTAAAGCCTTTGGATTTTGAGAATCGGTACTTCACGTGCATGAATCATTTTTGGATAGGGTTTTGTTAATTGTAGGAATTGAAGGAATGATCCTAAATTAAAGTTCTTCCAAAATGAAACCTAGGCATTTGGGTTTTAAGAAATGATACCTCACATGCATAAGTCATTTTTGGGGATGGCTTTTTAATTTTAGGGGTTGAAGGGATGATCCTAAATTAAAAGTTCTTCCAGAAATAAAATCTAGGTATTTGGATTTTGAAATGATACCTTACATGCATGTCATTTTTGGGGCTGGCTTTTTAATTGTAGGGCTTGAAGGGATGATCTTAAATTAAAAATTCTCCCCAAAATTATATCTAAGCTTTTGGATTTTGAGAATCCGTACTTCACGTGCATGTATCATTTTTGTGTAGGGTTTTGTTAATTGTAAGAATTGCAGGGATGATTCTAAATTAAAAGTTCTTCCAAAATGAAATCTAGGCATTTGGGTTTTAAGAAATGATACCTCACATGCATAAGTCATTTTTGGGGATGGCTTTTAATTTTAGAGGTTGAAGGATGATCTTAAATTAAAATTCTTCCCAAAATTATATCTAAGCTTTTGGATTGTGAGAATCCGTACTTCACGTGCATGTATCATTTTGGATAGGGTTTTGTTAATTGTAGGAATTGAAGGATGATCCTAAATTAAAAGTTCTTCCAAAATGAAATCTAGGCATTTGGGTTTTAAGAAATGATACCTCACATGCATAAGTCATTTTGGGGATGGCTTTTTAATTTTAGAAGTTGAAGGGATGATCTTAAATTAAAATTCTTCCCAAAATTATAGCTAAGCTTTTGGATTTTGAGAAATCCGTACTTCACGTGCATGTATCATTTTGGATAGGGTTTTGTTAATTGTAGGAATTGAAGGGATGATCCTAAATTAAAAGTTCTTCCAAAATGAAATCTAGGCATTTGGGTTTTAAGAAATGATACCTCACATGCATAAGTCATTTTTGGGGATGGCTTTAATTTTAGGGGTTGAAAGGATGATCCTAAATTAAAAGTTCTTCCAGAAATAAAATCTAGGCATTTGGATTTTGTGAAATGATACCTTACTTGCATAACTCATTTTTGGTGGTGACTTTTTGATTTTAGAGGTTAAAGAGGTGACCGTAAATTAAAAATTTATCCAGAAATGAACTCTATGCTTTTGGGCTTTGAAAATTTATATTTTATCTGCAGAAGTCAATTTTGGGGTGGGATTTTTAATTGTATGGACGTCTTTGTATTTCTACTATAATCGACAAAAACTAATAAAACATGAACTGCACTTTTAGCCCAGTTCGCAGATCTATAAAAATTCACAAATGTCCTTGGTAAATGATTCATCAGTAAGTGCACAAAATTGTCAACGGTTTGAATTATATGCATCCAACAGATGACATCATATCTTAAATAACATTCAGATAACGTATTATGCAGGTATAAGCATATTTAGTAAAAGTTGCATAATTTTGTTCAATATCTAATGGTATTCTATCGGGAACATTATAATCCCTTAGATTCCAGAGTTTGTGACATCTTTAAAATAAATGATTACCACTCGTGGCCTGTCAACAGATAAACATATTTGCAGATTCGTCATATTTCCATAGCTACCCAATCATCAACACTCATAAATATATGGATCAGTTCAATGATCCCAACGCTTACAGGAAATTGATTATGATAAAAAATTACCATATGTAAAACAACAATGCCCTTATATCGCTAAACTGTAGAAACAACGTTATACCAAAAGGAATTCAGTCAGCTAACTATAAATAGTACTATTCGGAAAATAATATACATTTACCCAGAACTAAGTAAACATGTGTTTTATAATATTATTCTCCTAATTTAGAAAAGTAGTAATGTTTATGACTACCGTACCTTATAAATTCGTAAAATGCATACTTTGAGGACAATTTCTCACCGGATGATACTCCTTGTTACTATCTAAACGTGTGAGAAACAGTGTAATTTAAATATTATTATGCAATGTTTATTTTGAGGACACCTATTATTGAGACACATTAACTCCACAATTAATACTTAAGGCTCCATCTGTTATACAAGCAAATAAACCAGGACGACCCGAAAGTATACAAATTTCTATATATATAGAATGTACTCAAACTATCTATTGTATATAGGATCTCTTTGAGACCAGACCCCAAAGTATACAAAAGTCCTTAAATGATGCGCCCGCTTGAGAAATCGTCCCCAAACAATGCCTTACACATAGCTATATATATATATATATATATATATATATATATATAAATCCACTTTTTTTTACAAATCGAATTTAGTACTTGCAGACATGCGTGTTGTGAAACAATCAACACCTTTAACCATAAACAATAATGACATTGGCGTGCAATCCTTAGCTAAAAAGAAAAACATAGCGTTCTTCTGCCTTCATCTATTCGATGTCTAGTTGTTGGTCCATCAAATTGCGGTAAAACCAACGTTATGATTGGGCTGATAGAACATCCTAATGGTTTAAAGTTTGAAAACGTATATGTTTATTCTAAATCACGTTATCAACCAAAGTATCAATACCTTGAAAGTCTACTGCAACCAATAAAAGGGATAAAATATTATACATTTTCCAGTTCTGATAATATTATATCACCATCTGATGCCCGAAATAATTCTATATTTGTTTTTGATGATGTAGCTTGCGATAAACAAGGTATCATTAGGGAATACTTTAGTATGGGGCGTCATAAACAAGTAGACAGTTTTTACCTTTGTCAAAGTTATACTCGTATACCTAAGCACTTACTACGTGATAATGCTAATCTTATAGTTTTATTTAAACAAGATGATTTAAACTTAAAACACATATATGACGATCACGTCAATACTGACATGAAGTATGATAAATTCCGTGAAATATGTGCTGCTTGTTGGCAAGACAAATACGGTTTCTTAGTTGTAGACAAAGATAGTGATCCAGATCAAGGAAGGTACCGAATAAGTTTTGATCACTTCATACATATTTAAACCTTGAGAGACGCAAGTATCGTTAGTATCGAAGAATTTTTTACTACAATAAACTTTTACGCAATGAACAAGGAGGCGATAAAACTTAAAAGAATTTTAATTAAGAAAAGAAACATTGTAAAAAACAAATTGCGTCAGTTAAAAGATAATGAAGTCGTCCAAGTGGAATCAATCTTACCCATAACATCACGATTAGAAACTATTGCTAATAAACTGGATGGGGAAAGTGCGGTAAGGAAAGAAAAATTTAAAGAAGAAGAAGAACTGCCTCATAGCAGTGTAAAAAAAATTAAACCTAAATTGCTAGAAAGGAACGTTGACTATATTGATTCGCCGGTTATTGCTCAGCATATACCAAATATAAAAAATGATGTCATAGAGGTAGATGATGATGATGATGATGATGTTGAGAATGAATACGAAGCAGAAATTAATCGAAATGCACAAGAAGCCCAGGAATATATTCAAAGCTTTGCCGATTCACCTGGTATGACACATTATCCCGAACAGCTACATCCGCTACCTCGAGAATATATTTACAATATGTTTAAAGATGTTAAGAACGAATTTGATCATAAATATGGTATTAGGTTTAACCCTTATTCAAATGGTCTTATGATAGGCAATTCGAATTTCGCGTTGGATGATGAAAATGTTCTAATAAATGATTTGAAATATAAAGGTACTCCTGGATTATACGAACTACTGTTTAAAAAATATCCTGTCGGGTACACAGTCATCAAGATCTAAAGTCGTATCTTGATATTGTAAAAAGAACAAATGCTAATAGAAGATATTATTCTGAAACAGAACAAATTCAGGGTAATACTTCATATAAGTACAAAAATATAATATCTACATTAAACATACTTCCCCAAACACCCCGTAGACCTAGAACATTACCTTCTTAATCTTCTTTGGGAATGAAACCACTCATAGTTTTTAAAATCTATTTTATTTACGTTTCGATCCATGACCTAGGATCGTTGTCAAAATAATAAAAACTTCAAGTTTGACGTTTATGACACAAATTGAAGGTTACTTCGATTTATTGATGTTTGAAATATTTGGTTTGAGTACACTAAGCAAAAATTTTTAAAGTTTAAAAGAATGATTGCCTTCAATTTGTGTTGCGACCTGGGATCGACTTTCCTATGGTAGCCAATACGCTTAACGTGAAATCAGCTGATTAATTTTTATTGGTGAATTTTATATAAATTCAATAATTTGGGAAACATTTTTTAACATGTTTCTATTTATACAATTGAGAGATTTCTGATTTTATGTCTTATTTTACCGAGATTCAGTGAAGGGGGTTAAGCAACCTGTGGCTACCAAGATCCCCAACATTTATAATTTGCCGAAATAATGGTTTTCTAGTTAATATGCTTATTGTTATGTAATTAGTTATTGTATGTATAAATAGAAATCATGTATGTAGGCTGTATCTCATGTTAATATCGCAAGGAAAACCCAGGAAAAACTTGCAATGCTACCTAGATATTGTGGGCATTTGATCTTCATTTGTTATTTCTTTTGTTATTTCTTTTAGTAATGGAATCCATTGTTTACTGAAAGTCACGGATTCGTTTGCAACGCAGTTATTTTTATGTAGGGTTATATAGGCAGCTTCTTTGATTTTGCGTTTTTGGTGGTTTTCTTCTTTGTCGATAATTTTGCATCTTCCCATTTTATTTTATGACTGAGTCCCATGCATGTTGGCAAATCATGGGTTTTCAAATTTTCTATTTTTATATATGATTTATGTTCTCTTAATCGACCTTCAAATGGTCTGGAAGTTTCTCCTATATAAAACTTATTACATTCGCACGGTATTTTGTAGATACAGTTTTTGAATTTTGTATTGCGTTTTTGGGTTTTGTTTTTGTTAATTGTGCTCTTAGTGTATTGTTGGTTCTAAATACTGTTTTAATTCTAAATTTGTTTCCTATTCTTTGAATTTTTCGGAGAATTCTTTTATGTATGGTATTGAGAGCATTTTGTGGTGTGTATCGTTGTTTTGTTTTCTTTTTCTTTATTTTTAGGGTTTTATTCATTTCTTTCTCTATTATTCTTTTAGGATATTTGTTTTCTATTAGTGTACATCTGATTAGGTCTTTCTCTTTCTTTAAAATTTCTTCGTTTGATGATATTAATTTTGCTCTATCATACATGGTTTTGATAATTCCTCGTTTGACACATTGTGGGTGGTTTGAATCGAAGTTTAAGTATCTGTTTGTGTGCGTTGGTTTTCTATATACCGATGTATTAATTGTTGTATCGTTTTTGCTAACTAGAATATCTAAAAACGGAAGTTTTTCCTTGTTGTTCTAATTCATATGTGAATTTAATAGTTGGTTCTATTTCGTTAATTGACTGTATAAAGTTTTTAATTAATTCTATATTATGAGGCCAAATAGCATAAACATAAACATCATCTCGGTAAAATAAGACATAAAATCAGAAATCTCTCAATTGTATAAATAGAAACATGTTAAAAAATGTTTCCCAAATTATTGAATTTATATAATATTCACCAATAAAAATTAATCAGCTGATTTCACGTTAAGCGTATTGGCTACCATAGGAAAGTCGATCCCAGGTCGCAACACAAATTGAAGGCAATCATTCTTTTAAACTTTAAAAATTTTTACTTAGTGTACTCAAACCAAATATTTCAAACATCAATAAATCAAAGTAACCTTCAATTTGTGTCATAAACGTCAAACTTGAAGTTTTTATTATTTTGACAACGATCCTAGGTCATGGATCGAAACGTAAATAAAATAGATTTTAAAAACTATGAGTGGTTTCATTCCCAAAGAAGATTAAGAAGAATGCTAAACAAACCACAACAAACATACAGGGAGTATTTACAAGTCAGGTATGGGCCTGAAATTTGTATTTGTTTTAGACAGTTGGACAATCTAAACCTAAAGCTATCGCATTCCAAAAATTCACTCACATTCCTAATAATGTGCAGAAACAACGAAATAATACCAAAAGGATTTAGAATCAAATTTGGAAAGACAAGCAATTAACTATCAAGAATTCTCGAAAGAACAAGTTACAGTATGATGAGGGAAAGACTACAAAACCACCGACACATTATTTATAAGTTAAAACAAGATATTGAGGGCATTATAAATTTCATACGAATAAAGGTAACAAAATATGATTTTGATAAAATTCTCGTTAGTGCAATAACCTACTACGAATCAGTATTTTCCAAACAAAAAGAAATTCACATAAAGAAATTTAATAACCTATTTATAGAGAAAAATAACACACAAACTAAAACGTTAGAAAACAGGAACACCATGCTAAACACCGTGATAAATTTATCAAACAGAACTATTAACGACACAGAAAAATCAATTCTTTCAAAAGGCCTTAATTTTGCAGTAACACCAAAATCAATACCAACCTTTGAAATAATTAGCTGTATTGAGAAAACAGCAAACCAACTCGAAGAAGATCAAGCAAACGAATTTAGAATACGATGTAAAATCGAAATAGAAAAAAATCACAAAATAAAGCCAAATGTAAGTAGTAACGAAATAAAAGCAATTCGCAATCTAAAAAACGATAACTCAATTATAATTCTACCTGCTGACAAAGGCAATGCAACAGTAATAATGAATAAAAACGATTACAACACAAAAGTCAACGAACTATTGAACACTGAGAATTACACCAGTTTAGAAACGGACCCAACAAAATCAATTGAAAATAAAATATACAAAACTCTATTTAAATTTAAAAATGAATTCGAAGACAAAGAAAGAAGTAAACTAGTCCCACATTACAGTAAACCACCCCACTTTTACGGTCTACCAAAAATTCATAAAAAAGATGTTCCTTTAAGACCTATCGTAAGCTCAATAGATTCACCATGCCATAATTTAGCAAAATTTCTATTAAAATTATAAATCCATTAGCAGGCAAAACGGATTCTTTCATTAAAACAACCAACACTTTTTAGAAAACTATCAAACATAAAATTGAAAATACACACACAATGGTAAGCTTTGATGTAGTAAATCTCTTTACAAATGTCCCTATAAACAAAACGCTTAATATTATAAAACAAACTCGAAAAAGATGGCAATCTTAAAGAAAGAACAAAACTAAGTATATCATCGATTATGGAATTACTTGGTTTATGCGTAAATACCACATATTTTCAAATAAATGATCAATTTTACAAACAAAGCTTCGGAATGGCAATGGGAAGTCCACTATCCCCAATCTTCAGTAATATATTCATGGAGGAATTCGAAAAAGATGTGATATTCACACAAGAATTGAAACCATTGATCTGGTGGAGATACGTTGATGATGTTTATGCTATTTGGCCTCATAATATAGAATTAATTAAAAACTTTATACAGTCAATTAACGAAATAGAACCAACTATTAAATTCACATATGAATTAGAACAACAAGGAAAACTTCCGTTGTTAGATATTCTAGTTAGCAAAAACGATACATTACATGTGATTTTCCAATGCTCCACCCGAGGGTACTACATTGGCCAGGAAGCGAGTTTTTTTTTACCTGGAAAATTTTGAATTTTGCCGAATCCTTGTTGTTCCAAGCAAGGTAGGGATCTTTAACGTGCGTGACAACACTCACACACGGGACCTCCATTTTACCTCTCATCCGAACGAGGGTGTATTTTTGCGAAAAATGCTCGCCTAACATTTTTCAAGCGGACCGTGTCGGGATACGAACCCGGGACCTAGGGCGTAGTAGTCACACACATACCACTACGCTACGGAGCCGCCTGCAAAAACGATACAACAATTAATACATCGGTATATAGAAAACCAACGCACACAAACAGATACTTAAACTTCGATTCAAACCACCCACAATGTGTCAAACGAGGAATTATCAAAACCATGTATGATAGAGCTAAATTAATATCATCAAACGAAGAAATTTTAAAGAAAGAGAAAGACCTAATCAGATGTACACTAATAGAAAACAAATATCCTAAAAGAATAATAGAGAAAGAAATGAATAAAAATCCTAAAAATAAAGAAAAGAAAACAAAAACAACGATACACACCACAAAATGCTCTCAATACCATACATAAAAGGATTCTCCAAAAATTCAAAGAATAGGAAACAAATTTAGAATTAAAACAGTATTTAGAACCAACAATACACTAAGAGCACAATTAACAAAAACAAAACCCAAAACGCAATACAAAATTCAAAAACTGTATCTACAAAATACCGTGCGAATGTAATAAGTTTTATATAGGAGAAACTTCCAGACCATTTGAAGTTCGATTAAGAGAACATAAATCATATATAAAAATAGAAAATTTGAAAAATCCATGATTTGCCAACATGCATAGGACTCCAGTCATAAAATAAAATGGGAAGATGCAAAATTATCGACAAAGAAGAAAACCACCAAAACGCAAAATCAAAGAAGCTGCCTATATAACCCTACATAAAAATAACTGCGTTGCAAACGAATCCGTGACTTTCAGTAAACAATGGATTCCATTACTAAAAGAAATAACAAAAGAAACAACAAATGAAGATCAAATGCCCACAATATCTAGGTAGCATTGCAAGTTTTCCTGGGTTTTCCTTGCGATATTAACATGAAATACAGCCTACATACATGATTTCTATTTATACATACAATAACTAATTACATAACAATAAGCATATTAACTAGAAAACCATTATTTCGGCAAATTATAAATGTTGGGGATCTTGGTAGCCACAGGTTGCTTAACCCCTTCACTGAATCTCGGTAAAATAAGACATAAAATCAGAAATCTCTCAATTGTATAAATAGAAACATGTTAAAAAATGTTTCCCAAATTATTGAATTTATATAAAATTCACCAATAAAAATTAATCAGCTGATTTCACGTTAAGCGTATTGGCTACCATAGGAAAGTCGATCCCAGGTCGCAACACAAATTGAAGGCAATCATTCTTTTAAACTTTAAAAATTTTTGCTTAGTGTACTCAAACCAAATATTTCAAACATCAATAAATCGAAGTAACCTTCAATTTGTGTCATAAACGTCAAACTTGAAGTTTTTATTATTTTGACAACGATCCTAGGTCATGGATCGAAACGTAAATAAAATAGATTTTAAAAACTATGAGTGGTTTCATTCCCAAAGAAGATTAAGAAGAATGGTAAACAAACCACAACAAACATACAGGGAGTATCTAGAACATTACCCTATAGAAAGCGTCTTGGAGACGGTATGACAATGGAAGTATCAAATAACGCTATAGATTATTTATATTGGAATGATCCCAATGAACTTGTTGATAGATTACGACTTTTAGTTTCATCTCAGACTGCTGGACACACAGGTCACGGCAACGAAATAAATTCGATCATTGAAGAATTGCGTGAGGCGAAAGTAATTAGATGATATGACAATTGACAAATTTGGAAGGCACTTACATAACCGTAAAATAGATATAAGTGAACAGGAATATGAAAACAAAAGTGAAGGTTTTAAAACCTTGATTGAGTACAAGTTACATATGCTACATTACACGGTAGTAGCAACGTTTTACTCTAATACATTCCTCGACGGTGACAAGACATTCCTTATTTTCAACATTAAACATAATTATGAATTTCCTTATGAGGAAGCAGTCATTGAGAATATTAAAGGATACCCGCAAGACATTGAAATTCTTATAAACGAAAAAAGATATGTAATTGCACAGTTACAAGGATTTTTGCTTAAACGTATGGATGTAATCAGCTTTCGTGACAGCGGTGCTATTATAAACAATACCACAATGTTTCTTGATTTTATATTAAAAGATCCTTTCAAAGCAAGTGGAGCCCACGACATTCAAACATTAGAAGTATTTCATTAATTGTATTTAATAAATCCTGATTAGAAAAAAGTATTATGATAGTTGCTCAATCAAAAGTGAAAGAGGATATAGTAAATGAACTTCATAAACCAGCAAGAATAAATTTCAAGAGACGCAAAGTGATAGTAAAAGGTTTAAATGACCTTCTTCAGAGCGATTTGATTGAAATGCTACCATATTCGCAAACAAACAAAGGATTTAAATACATTTTAGTAGTTCTTGATTGTTTCTCCAAATACGTATGGGCTGTACCACTTAAAAGTAAAACGGGTATTGATGTTACTGCTGCAATGAAAACAATTTTAAATAAATTTAGAAATCCGCCAAGAAATTTGCAGTTTGATTTTGGTAAAGAATATTATAACAAACACTTTCAATCCTTAATGCAGACATATGGCATAAACCATTATAGTGTTTTTTCTACAAAGAAAGCATGCATTGTGGAACATGTAATTAGAACTTTAAAGGGAAAAATGTGGCGCTTGTGTAACCTGAACGGTTCTTACAATTGGATAAAAAATTTAAGCGATATTGTGAAACAATACAACAATACAGTTCACAATACTATCGGAGTCAAACCTGTAAAAGTTGATAAATCAAATGAAAAGACTATTCTTAAATCATCATTTACCCACATCAAACTTGCAACCAAAATACCAAAATATTCAATAAAAGACAGTGTGAGGATTAGTAAACACAGGAAGCATTTACGAAAGGTTACACGCCAAACTGGTCAAATGAAATTTTTAAGATTAAAAGGTAAACGTAACCAATCCTACAACATATATATTAGAAGATCAAGATGAGAAAGAAATCAAAGGTGCATTTTATGAAACGGAGTTGCAAAAGGTTAAACATCCAGGAATTTACCTGGTAGAAAAGTCCTAAGAAAGAGTGGAAATAAAGTATTTGTAAAATGGTTAGGCTTCTCTAACGTACACAATAGCTGGATCGATAAAATAATGTTTGCTAGAAGTTGTTATAATAATAGTTAATAAGGCTAACATTGTAAAATTATATTAAAATAAATAATACAGACAAAATCTTTCTATTGTTTTTTATTATTATTATAAGGGAATTTTGTAAGGCTAACATTGTAAAATTATATTAAAATAAATAAAACAGACAAAATCTTTCTATTGTTTTTTATTATTATCAAGCCATTCTTTTAATAAAAAGATAGTTTGTTTTGCGCATTGCAAATTATTATTGCTGTGTCTACAACAATGGATGTTATATTTTAAACGATTGTTGATTTTTAACTCCGATAGCTTAGGACAACCTAGTGCAAGCATATCAGTTACAAAGTTTTGCATTATATATATGTTTCAATCAATTTCTTCTTTTCTAGACCTTTCGCAAATACTTCTTCACCGGGTCGGATAATTTGCTTCTAATAAAGCGCTATATATGATGACACCATTCCAGCCGTTGAAGATTCATCCCAAGAAATACCATGTATATTCCTTGTTACCCAGTCGTTATGTTTTATATGATCTTGACTCAAACAACTGGACTGCATTGGCAGTTTAAAAATTTGATGCCAAACATCACCTTTCAACAAGTCCAAAACCGCAATTTCTTTACACACAAACTTGTTTTTCTTGTGTTTAAATCCCTGAGTATCAATTATATACATGTTTGTATGTAAATATATGCAGTAAACTTCGACTAATTAAATTAATATTAGGAGCAATCTCCTTATATAGCAGATTACCACCATCTGCGTACTTTGCCAACCCATTTTTCAACCTATCACAAGAGTGAACACATTTTGAATTGAAACCGGCCCATGTGTATTTGCAGCCTCTAAACATAAATCAGAATCCACTTTAATTAAAACACAATTGACTTGAATGCGATATTTTGCTGTAACGTATACTTCAGGCACTCGCTAATAAGTATACGAAATAAAATTAAAGTTTGGTATATTCGTTAGTTCGCTCCGATCAATTTAGGAGTCTCAAAGGATATCATCCCTGAACGGTTAGCGTAGAATATGGTGCAATTTCCGAACTAGCAACAGTAGTGGGCCGTGGGTAGTTGATGGTTACCGCTGAAAATAAGAGGGGCGCCAATTGCAGTAAAAGGCCACTAAACACCATACCTTAAGAGAGAACAACTTGGTTTCTGCAATCAAACTTAATTGTCCCTGATACTATAAATGTTCAAGTAGATCCGATTCAATCAAAACACAATTATATACCAAATTATTATACCTATATTCATGAATCAATATATATATGCTCACAAAAAATATTTACACTCCCAATCAACTTGGCTTGAGCCCAAAATCACATTTAATTAACACTAAAAATATATTTACAGAGAGCAGAGAAATTATTCAGGAGTACTTGTACCACACTATGAATATATTAATCAAGATTAATGCAGATATGATTATTATTATTCAGGGTAGTGCACTTTCCCTTGTATGTTAGGCAATCTGTCAATCCGGTTTGCAACCCCGGTATCAGGTTATAATATTGTTATACAAAAAGAGAGTGGTCCAAGCATCTGCTGAAAGCTAGACCTTACTGCATACAAGTAAATATGTAATTTAATATTGTAAGTGACTATCATATAAAATATAAATTCTCTAAACCCTGTTTTACTCAATTAATCATTAAAGTATATATATTTTGGTACTATAGTACATTCCCCAAAACAAATTAATTAAACATGCACAATATGCACAAAAACCATTTAAATAGACAAACAATAAAAACCTGTGATAAAAGTGCCAGATGTCCAAGTCTGCTGGATTGCGTCCTCAACGACCAAACCAGTTAGCTGTAAGATGAGTCTGATCTTGTATCACCAGATACAACGTTGGACAGGATGCTCCATATGATTCCCAACCGAAATAAAGAATTTCCACGCATAAAGAATACTTCGTACCAAAAAAATACTCCGTACCAACGAACCCTGTACACACAAATTAAAATTTGAAGGTTATTGCTGCAATTACTTACACTTTCCTAAGTGGTTCCACTTTATAATAATCAACCCAATTATTTTAACCCCGACAAGTCACACGACCAATAATCGATAATGCAAGTGCTAAATGTCTTCTACAAAATAAATTTCTTAAGCCAGGAAATTTCTCTAATACTCTTTATAAAATTCTCCTGGATGAGAAAAGGGTGCCCCAAACTAATTTGTATAATTAACTTTATTTTCAGGACCACTCCATGAAAATTACAATAGGGCGTGCCTCTTCTAAGACTTGCACAAAGTATATGCTGCACCAAACAAGATCGATGTAATGTGTATATTACATTTTATATCTTGTTGATAAGAACAAATGGTATCGGGTTATAATATATGGTTGAACCTAACAAATAAATTCCTCGTTGAAGGTCGGCACTAACAAAGTTCAATATTCAGATAATCAATACAGTCAAGGTGTATTTGATTATCGTTGTCTGAATCAATGTTATTTAATAACATTGTTTTAGTCCATAAATAAAATAAAGCAATAATTAATTTAAACCAAGCTTTTAAGAACGATTTGACATTCGACAAAACAACTAAACTAAATAACGACATGGTAGTATCTTGCAACCCGTCGCCAAATTATAACATTTAACCTTAGGCAACATGAACGAATTACGTTTCTAAAAGTAAATTGTAACGAGGCATAAATGACACGTTACAACACCCCCCTTCCAAAAAAAAAATTTTCTAAAAGAAAAATTTAAAAACAAAGTCACTCAGAATTGGGGTGGTCGACTTTGATATCTTGAATATGCCAAGAACCTAAGTTTCGACCTGTGTCATAATCCTTTAAGTTATACACATTTGGAGATATTTTCCGTACAACTATACACTTAATAAATTTTGGCGTTAACTTCGCTGCTATATAGTCAGCTTTCTTTGAAAGAGAATAATTTTTCTTCCACACGGTCTGTCCTACCGTGAGAACCAATGGGCGCCGCCGCAAATTATATCTATGTGCCCTACTTTCCTGTGCTTTTTCAGAACGTAGTTTTACTTTTTCAAATAATTCTTTTATTGCTTTCAAATGTTCAGCCCTACGCGTTCGAGATTCACAATCAATGGGTGCTTCGGTATCCACGCCATCACCCTGAAATGCTTTTCTGATAACTGAATTTCCCTACCAAAATTCAAAAACGCTGGACTATACCCAGTCACTTCACTTACACTAGTGCGTAATGCATAACTAAACTCTGGTAACCATTGATCCCATGTTCTATGGTTATCTTTTGCATACGAGCGTATCATTGTTTTAATAACACGGTTTGTCCGTTCACAAGGATTAGCTTGAGGATGGTAGTTTGCCGTATACACAATTTTAGAATCGTAGCTTTTCGCTACCTTTTTAAAATTAGCGCTAATATACTGTCGCCCGTTATCACAAATAATGCGCTCTGGAGCACCAAACACAAGAAAGACATCATTTTCTAAATGTTTTACTATTGCTGTACTCGTGGCTGACTTCAAAGGAAACAAGAGTGTATACTTAGTGAAAATGTCCGTTACTACTAAAACAAATCGATTTCGTTTGCTGGATAAAGGCAACGGTCCAATAAGATCAGTTGAAATAACTTCCCACGGTAAAGAGATAGTTCTTTAAACATCACCCCATGAGGCGATTTTTGCTCTGGTTTCTGCGCTTGACAAACATCACAAGATCTAACATATTTCGCAAGATCGAATTCATTCCTTGCCAATAATAGTAATGACCAATTCGTTTCCTAGTTTTATAATAACCCATATGCCCTGCTGTAGGCGCATCATGATTTTCAATAAAACTGCCTTTTTAAGACGATTGGGTACAACTAATTTCCATTCTTCACCCTCGTCATAAATAAGTTTATTACTAGATATACGTTTATATATAACATTACCCACAACTCGAAATTGTGAATACTTACCAGGATTATCCCTAATTTTGTTTCTTAGTTGAAGATAATAATTATCAATATCTTCCTCTTTAACATCAATGAGACATATCGCTCTAGATAAGGCATCCGGAACTTGATGAGCTGTTCCTTTTCGGTGCACAATTGTAAAATCATATCCCTGTAATCTAAGTGACCATCTGGCTAGCCTACCTGACGGATTTTGTAAGCGATTTAACCATAAAAGACTGTAATGGTCTGTAATTACAGTAAATTTTGCTCCCTCAATATAAGGACGGAATTTCTCAATACTCCATACAACTGCTAAACACTCAAGTTCAGTTGTAGAGTGCTTTCGTTCCTGATGAGTCAGACTGCGACTTGCATAAGCTATAACATGTTCCCCATCTGGAAAATTTTGACTTAACACACAACCTAATCCTACCTGCGACGCATCAGTTTGTAATACAAATTCTGTGGAAAAATCAGGACAGGACAAAATTGGTGGACTAATAAGACACTGTTTAATATCCAAAACGCGCGATTACACTCATCATCCCATATAAATTTTATTTTTTTCCTTGTCAAGCGATTAAGCGGTGCCACACGACTAGCAAAATTCTCGACAAATCTCCGATACCAAGATATGAGACCTATAAATCTTCTAACATCTTTAGCACATTTTGGAACTGGATAATTAATCATACACTCAATTTTCTCAGGATCTGCCCTCAACCCTAGTTCATCAACGATGTAACCTAGATATTTCAATCGCTTCTTCAAAATTCACATTTATCTAAATTCACTGTAAGACCAGCAGCCAAGAGACGATTAAAACTGTTTTAAGAACTTGGATATGGGTGTCAAAATCTGATGTAGCAATAATGACATCATCAAGATACACCGACACATAATCTTGCAACTCGGGACCAAATATACTGTCAACTAAACGTTGAAATGTTGCAGGAGCATTACTCAAACCATAAGGAGTCGTAAAAATGAAATAAACCTTTACCCGGTACAGTAAATGCAGTTTTTTCCTTACTAGACTCATCTAATTCGACCTGCCAATAAGCGGATTGTAAATCAACAGACGATAAGAACTTTGCATCTCTTAGACGATCTAATATATTAGAAATATACGGCAAAGGATATGCGTCACGTTTAGTAACATTATTAATTTTTCTAAAATCGATACAAAATCGATAGTCTCCAGATTGTTTCTTTACCATAACGACTGGTGAACTCCACGGCGAGTTTGACTTTTCAATTATTCCTAACTCAAGCATTTTATCAACTTCAGCATCCATAATTTTTTAATATAGGGTGAAACTGGATAATACCGCTGTTTAATTGGTTGACTACTACCTGTATTAATTGTATGCTTAACGCCTTTCGCACAGCCTAAGCTCTTAGACATTTGTTTAAGAAAAGAATTCACAACCCCTTCTAAAATATTAAGTTGGTCTGCAGCTAAACTATCTTTTGTACAAATAGACTTTACTTCTGCCATTTCATTAAATTCCCACGTCATATCTTTAAATGACGGAACAATATCCATTAGAAGCCAAAAATCCATACCTAATATTATTTCGTCCACGACATCTGGTATCACTAAAGCTTCTATTAAAATAACCTTTGTATTCAATTTAATCGGTAAATTTACTACCCCTAATATATTACACGTACGTCCATCTGCAACTTTTGCTAGTGAATTTTGAGGTTGCAGAAAAATGTTAAGTTTTTCTAATTTACGAAGACCTCTACCTCCTACAATACTTTGAGTAGCACCACTATCTAATAAGCAAATAAATTGAATGTCATAAATACTAACTTGTAAATATGGTCGAGGATCATTTCCTTTACATAAAATTTATTACTGATCCGCTCTCGTTTAAACTCAGTTCGCACAACATTTAACCAAGAGGACCATGAATTATCCGCCTTAAAACTTAAAATCGCCGACCGGCTACACGACGACTTCTTACCCCGTTTCCCGAACATTGAGAACAATTATATTTTGTAACATCCGCGGCACCGCAGCTAAAACAAAATTTTCTAATTCGGGTTTGAGACACGATTTAAAAGGATGACCCAGTTCATGACAATTCCAACATTGAGTAGGTTTGGTTTTACCCTTGGAAAACTTTTAGAAGTATTCTCCTGATCCTTAGTTAAAAGTTTGACCTCCGAACTCTCTAAAGGGCAAGCTAAATCAGGTTCTAATTTATTCACCACATTTCTTGAAGTAGGACGACTACTGATTGCTAACTGTTTATTAGTCTCTAATTGTTTACAAGAGTTCAATAAATTATCAACAGAGTCAATTTGTGTTAGACCGAGACCGTGTATGTAGTAAGGAGATATGTTTCTTCTCAGAATAGCTAGTTTTCTGTCTCTGATAAAGGTATAGAAAGACGAGCAAATAAATTAATCATGCAAGCAAAAAAATCTCCTACCCGCTCATTAGTACCTTGAATCCTCGACCTAATTTCCGTTAATAATTCATGATTGTAATCGAATGGTAAATATTCGGATTTTAATTTGGTTACAAAATCAGTCCAGGAGGTAATTTGTGATTTAATAGATCGATACCATATCAAAGCCCTACCATCAAGTAAATCGATTATTGATTGAGTTAATGTTGCATCCGAAACCCCACGAGCAAGTTTGTATTCTTCAACCCGTTCGATAAAGGAATTTACACTAAGGCCCTGAGGACTGCCGTTAAACGAAATTCCCCATTTGCAAGGCGGTACACTTCTAAAATTTATTGCAGGTATTTGGGAAGCAGTGAGATTTTGATTGACTACTTCTCGACCAGATGCTTGCGCCATTTCAGCACAATTAGGTACAACCCCTGACAAAGGTTCCCTAGTAGGTGTTTGTAAATTGTCTACCCACAAATCAATTTTATTCAATCTATCAAGCTGTGCCCCAATTGCACTTTCTAAATCACTCTCCTCTTCTGCCAACTGTAAACGAGATAAACGTCCTAATAGATGTTTTAATTTTGTAACAATTCTCTTAGGATTTGTACCAGAAAATTTATTAACTTCTTCCTCTAAATCTGTAAGTTTTCCTTCACAAGTTTTAATTTCTAACTTAATATCGGGATCAAAAGATTTTGCGGTCACCAACTCTCCGAAAGGTTCTTCGTCTAAAATTAATTTTAATTGAGAACGTAACTCAGCACTAGTAGTGGCTAGCGAAACTTTAATTCCTCGAGCTTTAAATTCATAAAGCAATTCATCTTTTAACAACCTGTATGGATCCATTTTAAATAATTACGGAATAACAATATATCAATTATAATTTTATACTAAAATTAATGAACTAAACCGTAGTAAATTTTAATCAAAGTCCTGTTCGATATATACAAACATAAGTATATATGGCAAAATTGAGCGTCAAAAATTTTGTGTAAACCACATCAAAAATTTTGTAACGTCATCGAGCCCCTAGGTTGGGCGTCAAAAATTTTGTAACGTATACTTCAGGCACTCGCTAATAAGTATACGAAATAAAATTAAAGTTTGGTATATTCGTTAGTTCGCTCCGATCAATTTAGGAGTCTCAAAGGATATCATCCCTGAACGGTTAGCGTAGAATATGGTGCAATTTCCGAACTAGCAACAGTAGTGGGCCGTGGGTAGTTGATGGTTACCGCTGAAAATAAGAGGGCGCCAATTGCAGTAAAGGCCACTAAACACCATACCTTAAGAGAGAACAACTTGGTCTCTGCAATCAAACTTAATTGTCCCTGATACTATAAATGTTCAAGTAGATCCGATTCAATCAAAACACAATTATATACCAAATTATTATACCTATATTCATGAATCAATATATATATGCTCACAAAAAATATTTACACTCCCAATCAACTTGGCTTGAGCCCAAAATCACATTTAATTAACACTAAAATATATTTACAGAGAGCAGAGAAATTATTCAGGAGTACTTGTACCACACTATGAATATATTAATCAAGATTAATGCAGATATGATTATTATTATTCAGGGTAGTGCACTTTCCCTTGTATGTTAGGCAATCTGTCAATCCGGTTTGCAACCCCGGTATCAGGTTATAATATTGTTATACAAAAAGAGAGTGGTCCAAGCATCTGCTGAAAGCTAGACCTTACTGCATACAAGTAAATATGTAATTTAATATTGTAAGTGACTATCATATAAAATATAAATTCTCTAAACCCTGTTTTACTCAATTAATCATTAAAGTATATATATTTTGGTACTATAGTACATTCCCCCAAAAACAAATTAATTAAACATGCACAATATGCACAAAAAAACCATTTAAATAGACAAACAATAAAAACCTGTGATAAAAGTGCCAGATGTCCAAGTCTGCTGGATTGCGTCCTCAACGACCAAACCAGTTAGCTGTAAGATGAGTCTGATCTTGTATCACCAGATACAACGTTGGACAGGATGCTCCATATGATTCCCAACCGAAATAAAGAATTTCCCAAGCATAAAGAATACTCCGTACCAAAAAAAAAATACTCCGTACCAACGAACCCTGTACACACAAATTAAAATTTGAAGGTTATTGCTGCAATTACTTACACTTTCCTAAGTGGTTCCACTTTATAATAATCAACCCAATTATTTTTAACCCCGACAAGTCACACGACCAATAATCGATAATGCAAGTGCTAAATGTCTTCTACAAAATAAATTTCTTAGGCCAGGAAATTTCTCTAATACTCTTTATAAAATTCTCCTGGATGAGAAAAGGGTGCCCCAAACTAATTTGTATAATTAACTTTATTTTCAGGACCACTCCATGAAAATTACAATAGGGCGTGCCTCTTCTAAGACTTGCACAAAGTATATGCTGCACCAAACAAGATCGATGTAATGTGTATATTACATTTTATATCTTGTTGATAAGAACAAATGGTATCGGGTTATAATATATGGTTGAACCTAACAAATAAATTCCTCGTTGAAGGTCGGCACTAACAAAGTTCAATATTCAGATAATCAATACAGTCAAGGTGTATTTGATTATCGTTGTCTGAATCAATGTTATTTAATAACATTGTTTTAGTCCATAAATAAAATAAAGCAATAATTAATTTAAACCAAGCTTTTTAAGAACGATTTGACATTCGAACAACTAAACTAAATAACGACATGGTAGTATCTTGCAACCCGTCGCCAAATTATAACATTTAACCTTAGGCAACATGAACGAATTACGTTTCTAAAAGTAAATTGTAACGAGGCATAAATGACACGTTACATTGCATCTGTCATACTGTCTCGCTAGAAAACCAAATTCAAAACATCTACACACATTTTCTCTGCACTTACATTTTTCAACATACGTGTGTTTTGAAATATGTTCCATTGAAAGTAATATAAAGCCGATCCTAATTCAAAACGTGCCCACAAGTATTTTACATTTGAAAAGAATTCAGGTTTTCACATTTTACATTAAAAGTATATAACGCCGATCCTAATTCAAAACGGTGCACGTGTAACTTCTCGCTAGAAAACCGAATTCAAAACAGCTACACACATTCTTCTCTGCACTTACATTTTTCAACATACGTGTGTTTCATTGAAAGTAATATAAAGCCGATCCTAATTCAAAACGTGTCCACAAGTATTTTACATTGAAAGTATATAAGAATTCATGTTTTCACAACTATTTTACATTGAAATGTTTTCACAACTATTTTACATTGAAATTTCCATGTGTAAAATACGTCTGTCGCGTTTTGAATTAGGACCGGCCCTAAATACCTACTTCGGCGCTATCCTGTTTTTGAGGTGTTAACTTTCAAACCTATAGTGCTACCTGGTGCTAGGTCCAAGCTACATAGTGCTAAGTTTTGCTGCAAATCTGAGCAGGAGGGTGTTAGCATCAAATTGGCCCCACCCGAATATAATTTGCCATATTTCCGAAGCGGCTTTGGTACTAGCTCTAAAATTGGTGGTGCTAGCTGGTGCTAACTCTGAGCAATCAGGTGCTAGACTATGGTTCATATCAGTCAACTGGGGGATTGGGGGGCGGGAGAGGGGCAACTTGACTGACCCAGTAATTTCCTATAACGAGCTTACATATGTGGGTATTTTCTTTTATCATTTAATGAAAACAATGGTACTGCATTTGTTGCATTATATATGAAAATTTTAGTGTTTAGTATGTTCTGAAACTGCAATAGGAAGTTCTAGTTTTGAACTTAATTAATTTTTGTATTTGACTTTATGCCCGTGGCTGCAGAAAATGATATTTCATACAGGCAAAGCCGTATTGGGTTTTGCGGAGCCTCGGAAGAATATTATATGCGGGGCCCCTGTCCAAAACAGAAAAAATGATACATGGACATAATTTTATCAATTTATTTAATAAAATATTTATTTCTTTAATATATTCAATAATATACATACATAAACATAATATTTTTTATTTCTATTTCGTACAAATATTTTTTACTGCTAATTCCTCGCTAATATTTTCAAAATTTATCTGTTTTGTTACCTCCTGCTCTATTGACAACATAGCCACCTCCTCTATCCTATCTAGTTGCATGGTTGATATTAGATAATTTTTAATTAACTTTAATTTGGAAAAACTGCGTTCGGCGCAAGCTACTGAAACAGGCGTTGTTAACATAATTTGCAATGCTATATATGTATTGGGATATACATCATCTATATTATCTGTGTAAATATGTTTCAGGCAATCTAATGAAGTCGTATTCTCTTGAACAATTTGTGACAAAAATTTTAACTCATGAAATAAATATCCGAATTTTCGCCATCTTGAAGAAATTGATGAAGATCTTTGCAATATTTTTTTAATTCATCATCTTTTTTATGTTTTAAATTTCCAATGTTGTGTAAAAAACCAAATACATCATTATAACGAGTATACTGGTCAAACCTTTCATCCAGAGTAACAATAGCACAATCTACAATTTTTTAAAAATAGCCTATTTAAATAGCTGTTTTGCATCGTTTCCAATGTCGTCATTGTTTTCATAGGTATACATTGTTAGTTTTTGCAAATACGTTTTGTTTTAAATTCTGGTGATATATTGCTGATTTTATTAACGTTCATTTTAATGACGTGAGTTCCGTAAAGGCTATGAACGTGGCGGATCTGGCGAATGTGTTGCTTTCCTCATTATGTTATCGGAATTTGGATTTCCCCACCCAAAATGCATTTGATATGCAAGTGGGTCTGATATTCCGAGTTGTGAACAGCTCTTTCAATTTTTCAGCCTACAAAGTAAAACGGCTGAACTTCAACAAGATTTGAAACTCGAAAGGTTTGGAAATTCTAATATTTTTTCACCTAAGCCAAGATTTAGTCCAAATAAATCTTTGTTAATTAAAAACGTTTCTACTTCTGCTAAAAGCAGGGAAAGAGGGGCATTTCTTTGCCTTTATTGTGAAGGCGAGCATAGAATTTACGAATGCTTAAACTTTCGAGCTTTAAATATTCAGGATCGGCACGCTGCTGCTAAAAAACGCTTTCTTTGTTTCAAATGCCTAGGTAATCATAAAAGTGCGTCCGCTTCTAACGGCAGCTGCAATACTTGTTCTTCCCGCAAACATCACAGTTTATTACATTCTGCGAATCCACATGTTACTACTCATTCAAATACTTTTAAAAAATTGGAGGGTACTTCGGCAAGTACTCTTCAAACTACTTTTGCTTGTAATGTTATTAATAACCCTAAAAATGTTACAGTGCTATTAGGCATCATTCAAGTCAAGGTTCTTGACATCAGTGGCGAACTTCAGCCAGTGCGGTGCGTTCTAGATACTGGTTCACAAATAAATGCAATTCCTAAAAATTGTGTGCAACGTTTGCACCTTAGACCTAGCACGACCACACTTCTTGAAGTCCCCAGGCAAAACAGCCACGTTGCAGAGTCTCACCGAAACACTTCTCCCACTTTTTTGTCCTTTCACGCGTCGGCGCGAAATTATTCGTCTAACACACTTTTGACGTGACGGAAATACGCGCACCGAGTGTTTTGAATTTATGGCGCGAAACTTCCGCACATCAAAATTAAACTAAAAAATGTTTAAGTGCCAATATGGCACATAACAATAGCGACAAAGCCAAAAAAGGAAAAACTTAAAAAAAGAAAAAGTTTGTTAGCACAGTAACAGCTTAAAATCTAAATCCTAGTTACCCTACGTAAAACCTAACTTAAAACCTACAAAATGTTTATATAAGGCGCCACCTGGTTTTTTCGACCGATAACACGTCTACCGAAGTACCAGGAAACGGAAAATGTAGCCCCATTGCTTTTAACTACATTAATATTCGGTAGCACAAATTTGTCGGGGAGCATGAAACACTACTTAAATTAAAACAAATGCGACAAGTCGCCTAACCTATCTAAACCAAAGCTACCATTAAAGTTCTTACGTGCAAACACACATGAGCGTTGCATCAAAACTGTTCTTTGTTGGCAAAAAGTGCCCAAATTTAAAAATGTTCAACAGAGTGCATTAAGTCTACACTCTAGCAAATTTTTGTTACTGGTACATTGGTTTAATAACGATACACATCAAAACTTGTCCATGACATAGTTGTGAATCAACAAATTTACCAAAAGTACCACCCTACTAAATCCTTATATTGCTAACCTAACAAATTACATTTCTACATCAGGTTAGCTTTTTCACTTAAATTTCAAGAAAAATAATTCCCACGTCTGGTCATAAATACCAAACGTTAGGAAGATAAAAAGATAAGACAAGATCTCAAATTGTTGTTAAAGATAAGAGATATGATAACGATATTGAGCTTAAATTGTTATCATCAAAGGTAATAGATAAGATAACGATATTAAGTTTTAGTTATTATTTGAGATACTAGGTAAGATAACGCGATATTAAGCTAAAGCTATTATTAGAGATAGTAGGTAAGGTAACGCGACATTAAACAAAAGTTATTACTAAATATAATCGGTAAGATAACGTGAAATTATCTCGAAGTTATTGCTAACAGTAGTCGGTAAGATAACGATACTAAACTAAGGTTACTATCTAAGATAATAAATAAGATAAAGATATTAACCTAATCATTACCAAAGACAATAGATAAAGGTAATAGAGTGGCTCCGTGGAGCCGTTAAATAGGGATTTTCTCGTACCCTCTAAAAGAGCAACCTGTGAAGCAGGCCCGTTTACAAGAAACGGCACGAGGGACCGGCAAAGGCATTTGGGTGCATCCCTGCACCCGGCGTTAATCGATATCGGTGATACCATCACCCGATACCCACACGATATATAACGATATATATAAACACATCCACTCACACATTCACACACTCATACATACCTTCACTGCCAGTGCCCATGCGCTGACAGCGGCACCGCATGACCTCACGAAAGATTCCCAGAGACAGGGTCCAGGTGTCTATGAAAACCTCCCGCGCAACCACACGGTGACTAACGGAAATGAAAAGGCAGAGAAACAGAAACGGTAAAAAGAGGGAGGTGGTTATTTGGAATGCATAAGAGGCACTTCCAGGTAGAAGAAAGTAGAGGAAGGGCTCGCATTGAGCAAAAGAGACAGAAAAAGGTGGATAGCAAAGCGCTACTCAACCAGCCAATGTGGCCAGTGGCCCGGAGTGAGGGAACATCACTCTTGTGTGGCAGACGGGTGTTCCGGGACAAGAACAGGTCTACCGAAAGAAGAATAAGGCAGAAACGGAGACAGCGGGATGAGAAAAAGTAGAGTTTTTGGACAAGCGTCCGAGAGAAGGTAGAGAGTTGTCCCTATTGAAACACAGCGCAATCTGAACGACCACCTGCGATATTAATCCGACAAGGTAAGGTATAACACACGTCAAAAATTCACTAGACTCTCAAGAAAACTAGTACGATCATTTTCCTAACGAGTGCATCCACTACGATAAGAAAATCAGACAAAAGTTGACACAACAATTTAAAAGTATCATTACGGATACATTCACACAAAAACAAACTGTTTTTAAGGTTTTTTTTTTAAAACGGTAGCACCCTAAACACACAACGATGCCTATTTATAAGCAGTTAAATACAGGTACACTGTCCCAATATGCTAAAACAACCGAGAATTTAATAAGATATCAATAAGAAGCAATAGCGCCTCACCACAAAGTTCAACAAAAAACAATGAAAAAAATGTTTATAAGTTATGGTGATTTAGTAGAAAAAGAAAGAAATAATGATATAGTATAATGTGGGCGACTGTAATAATTCAGAGGAAACACACATGGAATAGACAATCTTAGTTTTTTGCAACTGCGAACATGGACTATTTCTTACAATGGCATAGGCCGCGGCTCCTATGTGAGCCCAAAGAAGAAAGCATCCACTCTAACATCAGCTCAAACCAATCATAAAAATTCAATGAGTTATTTCAACCAAAGTTACGACAATTACCTCACAATTAAACGATGTAAGACAAATACTAAAAACCAAATAGTATGCTGTAGGAAAAGTTCGAAAAGTAATTAACTGAAACGACAGAGTTATATTGGGGGGTGTAGAGAATGAAGTGATATATAAGTAACGGTATGGTCAAGGAAAAGTCAACCAAGAAGAAAAAGATAGCTAATTTAAGGTAAGTAAGTTAAACGTGTAAGAGATATACACAGTACAAAAGAGGAAATAAGCGATTAAAGTTACTAATTGATGGTGAGAACAAAAAATATTAGGTAAATTGTGAGGAGAATGGAACGTGAAAAACTTAAGTAGCATTTGGGTCGGCAGAGAATGGCTTAAGGTCTTTAATATGCCACCTGCCTTGGCGTTTTCCGTCAGCATCTTGAAGTTCGTAGATAAGGGGACTAATGACACGAATGACCTTACAAAGGATGAATTTAGGGGCTAATTTTGAGGAAAATTTCTTAGATGCATCCGATAAGACATAATTCTTTTTCCAAACTTGTTCGCCCAAGGCGAAGGAAATATTTCGTTTACGTAAGTTATACTGGCCCTTACTCTTTTCGTAAGCTTTTAACAAATTTTTCCTAACGTCGTTAAAGATAGAAGGTAATGATTGTTGGTCTTTGTCCCAGCGTACTTTATCGTCAAATTCAATTACATTAGTATCGTCCGGCACTAAACCATAATAACTCCCATCGATTGGGGTATATCTTCCAAAAACAAGATATGACGGAGTGAATTGGGTTGCTTCGTGTTTAGATGTACGCAAAGCTTGAGCAATTTTAAAAATATGTTCATCCCATGTAGTATGGTCTGAATCAATATAGGAAGAGATAGCGGTAACTAAAACTCTATTTACTCTTTCGGTAGGGTTTACTTGGGGGTGGTATTTTGCGTTAAACCAAATTTTTTGTACTTTGTAACTTTTAACGAAATTCTGAAAATCTTTAGAGATAAATTGTGCCCCATTGTCACAAAGGATAATCTGAGGAACACCAAAGATAAGAAATACATTTTGTTCTAGGAATTTAATTATAGCAGCAGATGTAGCTTTACGTAAGGGTTGCACCATAACAAATTTAGAAAACCAATCGGTGACAACTAAAAGATATTGGTTACCTTTTTTTGATCGGGGGAGAGGTCCTAATAAGTCAAGCGATATTAATTGAAAGGTATAAGATACACGTTGAAAATTACCCATTAAACCAGGACGAGCGTCTTGCGAACTCTTATGGGAACCACAAATTTTACAGTTCTTAATATAGCGACAAACAGATTGCTTTAGTGTGGGCCAGTAATATAATTCAGATATTTTAGCGAGAGTTTTTGTAACAACAAGGTGCGCAGCTATGGGATCATCGTGACATAATTTAGGCACCTCACTGCGGTTAGCTGTAGGGACGACAAGTTTCCATTCGGGAATATTAGATATTTTATGTGAAGAAGAAGATACAAATTTATATAGTCTATTATTAGTTACGCGAAAGGTAGGAAATTTATCGGGATTGTCAAAAACTTTTTTAATCATATTAAGATACCAGGTATCAGGAATTAAATTTGGAATGTTAAGACAGACAACATCACGAGATAAGGCATCAGGTACGATATTTAATTTGCCAGGCCTATGCCTAACATCAAAAGTGAATTGAGAGATACGCAAGTTCCATCTTGCCAAACGACCTGCGGGTTGTTTTAAGTTATTAAGCCAAGTGAGAGCAGCACAATCAGTGATTACGGTAAAATGTTTACCTTCAACATATCCTCTAAATTTCTCGATGCCAAAGATAACACCCAATAATTCTCGTTCGGTAGCTGAGTATTTTTGTTCGGCAGAAGTTAAGGCGCGACTTGCATAAGCGATTGGATATTCTAAACCATTGCTCACCTGGAACAACATTGCACCTAAACCAGTAAGTGAGGCATCGGTTTGTATATAAAACTTTTCATCGAAATTGGGTGAAATTAAGATAGGTGCTGAAGTGATTAACGTTTTAATTTGTTCGAAAGCCTGTTGAGATTCTAAATTCCACTCGATAGTTTGGGATTTATTTTTATTTTTAATTAAAGCGGTAATGGGTGCAGATATAGTTGAAAGGTAGGGTAGAAAGATGCAATAGTAGCTAATCATTCCAATTAAACGTTTGATTTCGGTAACAGTTTTAGGTGTTTTGAATTTAGTAATAGCGTCGACTTTAGCAGGATCTGCTCGTAGGCCAGTTCCATCGATAATAAAACCAAGAAATGTAAGGGATGAACAACAAAATTGACACTTTTCCCAGTTTATCTTAAAACCTGCTGTGTTTAAGCGTTCTGCAACCTCATTTAATGTGGTGATATGTTCATCAAAGGAACTTGAGATAACTAAAATATTATCAAAAATACAAAGGCACGTTCCTGATGTAAGATAGGACCTAACGTTTGATCCATAGTACGTTGTAGAGTTTGTGGTGCGTTACAGAGACCAAATGGCAAAAAATTATACTCGAAAAGACCTCGGCCTGGAACACAAAAAGCAGTTTTTTGACGAGAAGATAGGTCGAGAGGTATCTGATAAAAAGCTTGTCTAAGGTCGATAGATGAGATAAATTTTGCGTTTCGAAGCCGGCTTAAAATAGAGTCAGTTCTAGGTAGAGGGTAAGCGTCAGAAACAGTCACGGAATTCAACTTTCTGCCATCAAAACAAACACGCCATTCGTCATTCTTCTTACAAACCAATAATACGGGAGACGTCCTGGGTGAATTTGAGGGAGAGATAACACCGGATTCTAACATTTTATCTATTTCAGCATGCAAATGCTTTTGTAATGCAGGCGATAACGGATATTGACGTTGCTTAAAAGGGAGGGCATCACCTGTAGAGATGACATGTGTTGCAGTAGTAACGCAACCAAGTTCAGAGGTATTATGTTTAAGAAATGTATCGATTGTAGAGTTAAGAATTACATTTTGGGAATCAGTAAGAGAAATTTTGTTAGATATTCCTGTAGATGCACAGGAATTTGTTTTAAGAGAAGTTTGCCATGAAAAATCCTGGAAATAAAGCGACAGATTAAAAAGTTTACAAAAATCCACACCTAGTAGAAAAGGATAAGCTAATGCAGGGACAATCAAAAATGAAACGTCACGTTAAAGTGATTCTACTTGAATTTTTAATTTAAGGGAACCCGTTACATATATTTGATTATTGTCAGCTAAATTTATGGAAGTTTTTTCGGGAACAATTTGAATTTTAATATTTTGTTTAGATAATTGATGTAAACCTTCGTTATTTATAAGGGAGCATGAGGAGCCTGTGTCCAATAAAGCTATTACATTTAAGGAACCAATCGAAATGGGTAAGTGTGGACGGTTATCAAAGGGTTTCTTAACAAGTTGTAAAGCGGCAGACTTTTTATGGTAAAAGGAATTGACGGTTTGCAGCCAATTAGACCACTCGGATGGAGTAGTATAACATAATTCTTCTAATGAAGGTAGGCATTTTGTACATTGACAGTAGCGATATTATTGTTAAATAAATTTAATAACGGTACAGCGTTAGAGGTAGTTTTATGGTTTAAATTTATTGACGTCTGGGTCCGTTGAATGATTGGTGTTGAGGACGATTTTGATTCCTTGAGATATTCACGCCCTGAGTTAGAATATCTCAACGAGAGTTTCCCGATACGCTAGGATTACAATTCGTGCAGTTAGATTTATAGATATTTGCGCGACCACAACCATAACAAAAAATATTTTTGGGGTATGTGCATACATTATAGTTATGTCCACTTCTCTTACAGTTCCAACAGGTAAGTGAGTTATTTATTGCGGTAGAAGGAACATTAAGGGTAGATACTTTATGAGTAGCTCGAACTTGACACGCTAAATCTGGTTCTAAAAGGCCAGATTGTTTTTCTGGGGGAGGACGGTATTTATCAATTCTTAACCTTACTTCCTGAAGAGAACGACATAAATCTTTAAAGTGGGCTAAGGAAGAAATGTGTTGTAAGGCCAGACGTTTAGAAAAATAAGGATTTAAATTTCTAAGTAACTGATCGATAAATTCAGATTCTGAGGGTTTTTTATCGAGTCTACTATATAAGGCTTCTAATGAGGTAATGAAGGAAACAACATTTTCGTCAGGTCCTTGGGTTCGATTTCGTATCTCGTTCCAAAGGTCGGTAATATAACCATGCGGAAGAAAATCTCGTTTTAAGCACGCAGCTAACTCCTCCCAGGTAGAAATTTGATCTCGAATGTTTCGGTACCAGATTAACGCGGAATCGGAAAACAATTCACCTGCTGAAACAAATAAATTCTGATCGGTACACTGCCGAGAAATTTTAAAATAATTAATTCTGTCGAGGAAAGACAATAGAGGGACCTGCGGTCAAACCCTTGAAAAGTTAGATCCCATTTATAAACAGGTATGGATTTTCCTACTGGTTGAGCTTGGGCAAGTACGAGATTTGATAGCGGTAGCGATATATCTGCGTCTGCGTTTGGATTGAGTCTCTCAAGAACAATCCCTTAAAGTAATAATACATATGATAGGAAAGTTTGTTTAGCTAGGTTCGCTTGTTCATCGTCATATAGGGACAATAATTCTATACGCTGTTTGACATGAGTTATTCTCGAAACTAAGCGCTTTAGCTCGATATCACTGGGGCCAGAATCTATTCTATTTATTATACTAGTTATATCGTCTAAGGACAGTTTAATTTCAGATACGTTATTTATTTATTTATTGTATGTTGGAAATATACAGGTCTAAACCTAATTACATATTTCCACTAAAAATAAAGTAACAAAAAGAAAAATGTTAAATTAAGACATTTCCTTCCTCACATATTGATGAGAATGCATTACAAATTTTAAATGAACATGTTTGATATAACTAGACAGTAAATTCATTGTATGCTATAAGTGTTGTGTGTGGGTGTATGTGTTGGTGTGTGGATGGATGAGGGTGTGTTGTTTATGCGTAAATGTGCGGGTATTACATTTTATATAATAATTTTACACAGGTTTCTTTTAAAGCTCTGTAAGGTATTTCCAAACAATGGTATATTGGCTTGTTTAGAAATGTTATTATAAATTGACAATGTTTTTATGAATGGTGAGTTCTGCCTTAGTTGAGTACGATAGTATGGAATATATAAGAGATCTCCTCTTCCACCAAAGTGGAGAGGTGCATAAAAACCAATTTTACATACTGCATCTCGACAGTCAATATAATTATTAATTATTTTGAACAAAAACGTGAGTGCGATCGCTATCCTACGCCGCTCTAATTTCATAATATTTAACAATAATCTACCTTCCACATATGATTGTAACCCAATAAACTTCCCATATTTTTTGTAGTAGATATACGAGATAAACTTATTCTGTACAGTCTCTATCATTTGCGAATGCTTACGTGTGCCAGGATCCCAGACTGTAATTGCAAACTCTAATTTTGATCTTACCAGTGTATCATATAATACTCTGATGCATTTTATATCTTGAAATTGACGCGTATTGCGGATTACAAATCCCAACATTCTATATGAAGATGCACACAGCATTTTAATGTGCGTTTCAAAACCCAAGTTACTAGTAAATACAACTCCTAAATCTTTGATGTTATCGACTTCTCTTAAGTTATTATTTAACAATTTGTAATTATACTGAATTTTATTCAACTTCAGTGAATAACTCATCTTAATACATTTATTAATGTTTAGTTGCAATTTATTATCTTTGCACCAGTCTTATACCTTACTAAGTTCTGACTGCAATGAATGACAATTGTGTATATTCTTTATTTCCATAAATAACTTTAAGTCATCCGCAAACAACAAACACTGGTAATTTTGTAATACATCTGGAAGATCATTGATGAAGATCAAGAACATTAATGGCCCTAAGTTACTCCCTTGAGGAACCCCCGATATCATGCGAAATGCAGTTGATATATAATTTTTATAACAGACGTATGATTTTCTATTCTTCAAATAAGACTTAAAAAATTCAAGCATAGGTTTCGAAAAACCAAATGCTGCAAGTTTTTTTAATAGTACGTCATGACTAACCCTATCAAATGCTTTGGCAAAGTCCGTGTATATAACATCAACCTGTCCCCTTTTGTCCAGAACCTCACTCACATAGTCAACAAAAACAGTTAAGTTCGTTTGTATTGATCTTTTAGGAATAAAACCGTGCTGATTAGTATTTAATGCTAAATGGATATTACTGAAGATTTTTGTATACAAAATATGCTCAAAATTTTTTGCTGGTGCAGAGAGAATAGAAATAGGTCTATAATTACTAATATCATTTACTGCCCCGGATTTATATATTGGTGTCAATTTTGCAAGTTTCCACTTAGTAGGAAATACTCCGGACTTCAAGGCCAAGTTGAAAAGAATATTTAGGGGGCGTACCAGGAATTCCATACACCCTTTGAAGATGAAGGGAGGAATTCCGTCTGGTCCCGCAGACCTTTTAGCTTTCATTTGTTTTATAGCAGTTTCGATGTCTGTATCTGTAATAAAGCTAATGTGAAATACATCCAATAGGTTGTTCTTCATCTCGGAGTCATAATTCAACTCGTAGTTGGATTCTTCACTGTAAACAGATGAAAAATAGTCTGAAAAGCCATTTGCAATCGACTCTAGCGTATCAAGCTGATCACTACCGTACACGAAGTTTAGTGTGTCACGATTCCTTTTCCTGCTATTGGATACAAAAGACCAGAATACTGAGGATCCGACGCAATCCCACTTTCCATACAATTGATGTAATTTTTATAAGCAGCCGCAATATCTCTTTTTGATTTTGCTCTTAGGTACTTAAACCGTTCATTATGAAACGTCGATGTGTTTTTGTATTTATGGTGAAAATTTTTTAATTTTACATCATTGATTATCTGCTTATCAAACCAAATGGAAAAGTTTAAATTTTTTATAGAGTAGTATGGGACACATACTTCTATTATGTTGTACCAAACATCATAGAAAGCAGCTACTGCATCATTTATATCAGTATAAGCATTAAGAAAATCAAAATGTGTATTGTGCAACATGTTATACATCAATAAATAATTTCCTCTTTTAAAATTATGTTGATTACTTGATTTTAATTTTATAAAAGTGTGTTTATTTACTTTTAATCCAATAACCAGCGCTGGATGGTATGGGTCCGATTTAACAAGACTAATATCTGATAACATAACATCTACATGTACTGTGGATAGTACTAAGTCAAGTGTTCTTCCGGAGATATTCATTATATTGTTGTATGAGGATAGATTACAAAAATTAAGTCAGAAACTTTCCTGTAGATAATACAGTATTGCCCGAAATAAACAGTACTGAAACTAAGTTGGCGGTGTTTTTATGCGTGCGCTGTCACACTCAAGTTAGCTAGTATAGACCTGTCAAGTAAACCTCAAACAAGTAATTAGTAGGGCCTAATTGTTAAAAATGGTGTTAAGTACAGAGGAGAAAGTGTTTCTGGTAGAGCATTATTTTCGTTCATACGGAATCGGCCGACGTAATGGTGCAAGTTTGCTATACGTGTCTGATCAATTCACACAAAGGTTTAATAAACGTTCTCCAAGTAATGCTGTAATTTTGAAGGTTATTGAAAAGTTTAGAAATACAGGTAGTGTATTGTGCCAACGAAAAGGAAACTCGGGGCGTCCCAGGACAGTTAACAACAACAATAACCATGAACGTGTTTTTGAGCAAATCTTAGAAAATCCGAAAGTCAGCCAGGCAAGGACAGCGTTACAACTTGATTTAAAAGAACTTCCTTTCAAAGAATCCTGAAGGAGCTGGGTACATTTTCGTATGTGATTCAGGTACATCAACAACTACATCCTCAGGATTATCGCAGTAGAGTGGAATATTGCGCCAGAATTCTCGCGTTACAGTATGAAAATCCTGAATTTTGAAAAATGTTTGGTTTTCAGACGAAGCACATTTTCACTTGTCAGGCTATGTGAATCGTCGCACAAATCGATTTCTGGGCTTTGCCAGACCCGATGAGGTTCAAGAGGTTCCTTTACATAGTGAAAAAGTGAGTGTCTGGTGTGCTGTTTCCGGACACGGAATCATTGGTCCGTACTTTATCGAAGAGAATGGTAGGCAAGTCACACTTAATCAACAGAGGTACAGACAAATTTTAACACGATTTATCCCTGATCTACGTCAATTCTGTCGTGCACGTAATTTGGCATTTCGAAACCAATTTTTTCAGCAGGACGGGGCAACTTGCCATACTGCTGCCGCAATTCGTCAATTTCTTCAAGAACATTTTCCAAGCAAATTCATATCACGATTTACTGACTTCCCTTATCCTTCACATTCTCCAGACCTCACACCTCCAGACGCATACATTTGGGGCATGGCTAAAAATGCCGTTTTCAAACGGGCACCACAAACCATCGATGAATTAAAGGATGCCGTTAGAGTCTTCTTCGCAGCCCTGAGACAACCCTTATTCAATAACATGACCAGAAACTTAGAACATCGTTATGAAGTCTGTCTCGAACGAGGAGGTGCACATTTAGAACATATAATAAAGTGTCAATAATATGTATTTTTTAAATATACAAAACAATTACAATTTCAGTACTGTTTATTTCGGGCAATACTGTATTATTGTTACTGTCAAATTTAAATTTATTGCCGTTTACAAGAGGTAAGTTATAATCTCCAATTAATATCATTTTGACATCCAAGGATATAAACAAATTAGATAATATATCAATGTATTCTTGATACACATCAGCGGTTGAACCTGGTGGAAAATAGTTGATGCATAGTAAATACGTAACTCCGCCAAGGCTTATCTTTATCAAAACTACCTCCAGATGAGTCGTAACGTTTACCGTGGCCGATGAGAAATCCTTATGTATCCCTATAAGAACACCCCCACCTCTTCGTTTACTTTCAGGATCTCTATCTTTTCTGTAAACAGTGTATCTTTTGTCGAATATTTCTGAATCATATATTCCTGCATGTAACCATGTTTCAGTAAGGCATATAATATCGAAATTACCATTTAATACATTCAAACGAAATTCTTGTGTTTTGGTTCTGAGTCTTCTAACATTCTGGTAGTATATTTCGATACTCCTCATTCTTTATACAGTTTTAAGGTTTTAATGAAATATATTTAGTTTGATGTGGTACCCTATCTGTGCTTGAATAGATGTTTGACGTATGTGTATAATTAGTGTGTTATGTATAAGTGTATTTCGTACTACAAAAAAAAACACAGATGTCTATAAACGATGCTAGCAATATGTCTAAACCAAGCGCAACATATAATAAATTATTTGAATTAAAATACATAATGTGTTAAATAGTGCATGTGAGCATGTGAGGCCAATCGGAAACGATTTTCTTTAAAATAGGGACGCCTTTCATTTCCTGGGCTAAAATGGCTCTAAGTTGTGATCGTCTATCATTTTGATTAGGGGCAGGGGTAATATTTCTACACTCAATCTCGTAAATCAGCTCGAGGGACTTAAGATGTGAAATATTCATTTTGAATTTATATTTGAGACACGATATATAAGATATACAATACTGAGGTAATCCAGAAAGTAAAAAACGGTACAGCTACTTTAGGTCAGTACGATAAAGATATTTAAGGGCAAAAACTTCCTATAAAAGGCATTCTTAAGGTATAATATTCAAATTTAATCACGCTAAGTATCCAAAACCCTAAAGAAACACGTTTAGAACTGTACGAGGGCAAGGTTAGTGTTTAATAAAAGGGATATATCATTGATAAACGACAAAAAGACACTCCAAATTATAAAAAGACGTAGGTAATGTGTTATTTAATAAATGCAACAACCCGTAGTTTAACGTTTCTTAAAAAGATATTGAAAAAGGGCAATTTATTTCGTTAAGTGCTTTTAAACACAAGGTTTCTTGTAAAGATAGTTGAAATATCATTAAATAAATAGCTAGATTAGTAAAAGACACCTTTAAAATGTAACCACAAAACAGTGTATTCACGGTTTCAAAAACGGTCTTTTAAAGTCGAAAAAAACAGACAAGGGTTATGTTTTAATTTAATATAACGTAAATAATTTTCGTAATAAACCGTGTTTAAGACATGAAAATATTTGAATGCTTATTTATTTATGTGTACTCACGTGTAAAAAGTAGGGTTAAGGGATTGATCCTTCCTAGAAACTTATTTGCATCTAAAAACAAACTAATCACACATTTCAATTAATTTAAGTTATAAATGACACTGCATTTAAAATTATTAGAAAATTAATTATAATTATTTTAATAAACAATTTTCGGACAAACGTTATACATTGTAATCAGCTGACATGTCATTTCAGAAAAATCTCTGGGGAATTTGCAAGATACCAACCTAAAATTTAAAATCCACAGATATATTAGAGAATATAGATAATGACGTTTGTTAATTTTTTTTAAATGAAAAAGCTTTTTAAATAACATTAGTTAATACATTGTATATTTATAAAAGAAGTATGTATTACAACCTCACACGTTAAAGGCGCCAATTCTCACATTTTAAACGTTCACAAATACAGCTCCGCAAGCGCGGTATATTAGACACCACAGCAGTTGGTAGCGCTAATCTTTATACAGATTTTGGGCGCTCCCATCTGACAATGACGTCACACAATGCACAAATTTAATACCCAAATAACGGAAAATATAAATTTAAGACAATAGTTTATAACAGCGAAATACTCACATGAATATGTCCCTGAGTTAAAGTTGGCTTCTGTTGAAGTCCATCAGGGCTACTGATGGCCTGTTAAGGCAATTAACGGGGGGTACGCCCAACGCTCTTCCAAAGCGCTCGGACCAGCTCCGGCAGTCGCAGTTGCTACCAGGACTCGTTCATCTAGGGTCGTGGCCTCCGGTTCTCCCTAGGCTGCGTACTAATTTATCACCTACCTATGCAGGGAACGGATAAGGAAACATGGTATAAGGGCGATAAACAGATAAGCAAGGCAAGGATCTACATAGATATAAGATAAAGGCACGATACGATACCTAGCACGACCACACTTTTTGAAGTCCCCAGGCAAAACAGCAACGTTACAGAGTCTCACCGAAACACTTCTCCCACTTTTTTGTCCTTTCACGCGTCGGCGCGAAATTATTCGTCCAACCCACTTTTGACGTGACGGAAATACGCGCACCGAGTCTTTTGAGTTTATGGCGCGAAACTTCCGCACATCAAAATTAAACTAAAAAATGTTTAAGTGCCAATATGGCACGTAACAAGGTTTATGGCTTATAAGAGTTACCTCAGTCTAGAAAGGCGGTTATTACGAGATATAGAAAGCAAACAATCTTACAACCAATTTCTTCAACAATATCTTTCTTGGGATACATGGAAACTGCAAGTAATTCTTCCGATTACGTGTTGCCACACATTGCTGTATACAAAATGACCAGTAGCACTACTAAACTACGTGTAGTGTTTAACGGCTCTGTCCTTGATTCATCACATTATCTCTAAATGATCGGCTATATTCTGGTCCCAACCTTCAAGGAGGTTTACCAGAAATTATTTCTTCTTTTCGATTCCACGCAATTGCTGTATGTGCGGACATCCGTATGATGTATCGACAAATTTTGGTTCACCCTATGAATCGACAATATCAACATATTTTTTGGCCACCTCCTTCCGAGGAAAACATTCTTGAATATGAGCTTAAAACTCTTACTTATGGACTAACTCCTTCGTCATTTCTTGCCCAGCGCGTTCTTCGACAATTAGTGGTTGATGAGGGCAATGCTTACTCAATGGCTTCTCATGCCCTGATTAATCACACATATATGGATGATATAATCTTAGGTGCCGAAAATTCTGCGGCGGCAAAACAACTTCAAGTTGAATTAATTAAACTTCCTTCTCTTGGCAACTTTCAGCTAAAAAAATGGTCTATCAATAGTGTCGATATGCTACAAGATTTCGGAGAAACTGATTTCGAAGCTCTGTTAGCATTTTTTGACGATGTTAGCGGAATAAAGATTTTGGGTTTGGTGTGGAATCGAAATTTTGACACATTTGCTTACTACGTGTTTCCTTTTCAGGAGCCTTTCACCAAAAAACCATACTATCTTACATGGTTCGTATATTCGACTCTTTGGGATTGTTGACACTTGTAACTTTCCTGATCAAGTACTTTCTACAATGATTGTGGTTACAAAAACTTAATTGTGATGACACTCCAGAATGGGATCAATTCTGCTATCAACTTCCAAGCTTATCCCAATTAAAAATTCCTCGTAGAATATCTCTTCAAGGCTGTACCTATAATCTGTTAGGATTTTGCGACGCAAGTGAAAGGGGCTATTCAGCTTGTATTTACCTATATGCAACCGCAGATAAGGCCGTTTCTTGCAATCTCTTGAAAGCGAAAAGTAAAGTTGCTCCATTAAAGGCTTGCACAATTCCTCGTATGGAACTCCTGTGTGCACTTTTATTGGTGCGTTTAGTACATTCTATCACAAATATGCAGTTTGATTATGTTATACAAGAAATTAAATTGTTTACCGATTCACAAGTGGTGCTAACCTGGCTAAGAACTCCTTCTTATTTGCTTAAAACCTTTGTAGGTAATCGGGTAGATAAGATTCTTGATCTGACTACGATTTTGCAATGGAGCCACATTTCGGGTAAAAGTAATCCTACGGACCTGGGTTCTCGAGGTCTTGCCCCCTCGCAGCTAATTGAGAATCGGTTGTGGTGGTATGACTGTACTGATTTTTCTGAACTTTCCATAGAAGATAACATTAAATTTTTTGTGCCTTTGAAACCAGTTCCCGAGATCAAGTCTATGCAAAAAATTCTAATCTCGGGCTTGCTTGAAATTTTCACTGAATCCATGGAAAGACTTTCTTTTTTAACATCTTTACGATACACGGTGGCCTATATGGAAAGGTTCATATACAATTGTCGTTACCCAAAAAGGAAGTTGCTAGGTCCTATTGTTACACTTTTTTTTATATAATGTAACTACTCTACCTTATAGGCGGCAGAGCCTCTATAAATTGAGAGAGGTTCTTGTCTAAAGTTTAAGCCCAGGGAAAAGAGTATAGGAAATGGCCTTGAGTATAATAGGACCCTCTAAAGAGATCTTCCAGCCAGCTAAGCTTCTTCAACTTAGGGCAGAGCTATGAGCTAGGGTCGTAGGATGGTATACGACAATAAAAGAATTTTTAATGGACGCCACCGTATCTTAATAATAGTTATAATGAGAAACAATCCGAAGATAAGATACGGGAATCTTCGAAAAGACAAAAAATCTCCTTAACGAGCAAAACATAGAAATATAATACTTACTTGTTACTCTGCAAACTGGAATTGGAACGACAATCTCGTCCTATCTGAAAATTTAATCACTTCATAGCATTTTAGAGCTAGGGCTACATTAGAGCCCAGTCACTTTATCACAAAAAAATAAATTCTAAAAAGATTAACTAGTTAAGATTATACCTCAAAAAAAATTTACCAATATAATATCAATAACTTTTCCTTCTACACTACAACAATTTTATAAATTTGGTTGCTTGCTTTTATAGGAAAATTGTTGTTGACTTCAATGAAAGAAACCTTTAGAACAACTTAGGGCACTTTCTATTGATTTAAAGAAATATATATATATATATATATATATATATATATATATATATATATATATATATTGCTATATTCCAATAAATACTTAATATGATAACGCCGTACTCGGTATCAAAGACGTATTCTTACTTGACTCCACCTCTCTGTTTAAATTATCAAATTTCATTCCCACTAATTTTATTATTTTGCCTCGACTAGCTTTTATTTTGAATTATAAAATGAAATTAATTAATTCCATCTAATGAAACAAATATTATGTACAGGTTTTGGGAATTATTAAAATACACTTTTCAAACAATTTGTAAGTCTTATTTATCTCAAAATCATATGCTTTGCAATCAATCTAAAGTCACCAAAAACTATTCTTTTTTTTTATCAAAGAAGTCTAGAACGTTTAAAACCCCTTTATTATATTACGTACTTTCAACGTATGCAAAGTTCGTTGCTGACTCAGTTACACTAGTTTATCTTAATTAGGCAAATTTAATATTTAAATTCAAATAGAAAAAAAATGTCTTAAAACTAAAAAGATCTAACCTAGTCTGTTTATTTCGTGCTTCTTTATTTCTTTCTCGCAACTCAAAATTGTACCAAGACTATCGACGCATCCATTATCAACCAACATCAATTAGAATTTTTCATGCATTATTATACCATCCATTTGGATCATTAACATCGTATTCGAAACTATTTTCCTCCAATTCGGAGTTATTATATACCCATTTGAAATATTATCTATGCACACGCTTGAATTATTACATTTGAATTATTGTCATCACCTTCTGGATTATTATTGTCAGACTTAGATTATTCTCACCAGCCTCAGAATATCATTTGAATTATTATATTACTTGAATTATTGTTGTCAGCATCCGAGCCTTAATATTATTATTATATTTTAGTTTAAATAAATTCCCCAAATTCTACTTACGTTAATCGGCAATAGAAATTTTCATTTTCGTAGCACTATCTGTCACTAAACAATTTTCACTATTTAAAATATTATTATTACGCAATACTCTTAGATTCAGAGTAACACAGCTTGGCCTTGTTGAGTTGAAAACTGAGCTCCGTTATCATTGCTCGTTGTTAATATATGGTTATGTCCCCCTTTGTCTGTGGGTTTGGCTTACTAATCTTAACCGATGAGGTCTTTCTATTTCCTACACTTAAAGTGGTTTTCTGATGTAACATTCTTGGCTTTTCAAGTAATGGTTGTTTTGCTACAGCTGCTTTGTTATCAGACCATGCGGTGTTTTGAGAAAATAATCGCGTTTCCATATTATACACAAATACCTGATGCAATTCGAATTTCAATTTTCATGTATGTTTATCTCTTTACGCATTTTTAATTACCTTTACTATTAAAAATGTTAATTGTTTCTACGCACTCACAAAGCTTCTTTAAGTTTTATTTTTTATCTCCGTATTGTTATGATTAATTCGAATCCTTTTCAATGCGTGTTTAATTACATGAACTATGCTTTCTTCTAAATACGCGTGCTTCTACTGAAAAATATCATTGTTTGCATTACTTACATTTACTAAAGCTCTATATACCGGGTGTTAAATATTTGTTATTTACCTAATGCATGAATTACTTATTTCTATGCTAACTATGAGTCTTATTGTTCTAAGATGTGTCTATTTGCGTCGCTTAAAACTACTTATACTCTATATACAGGGTGTTAACTGCTTACTATTTACAAACTATCCCAATTACTCAGTTTTCTACTAAATAAATGCAGTTTTCTGTTTCCTATTGTGAATTCTGATTACTACATGACCATTGCTATAAAATACACCCTTAAACAACCCTTTATCAAAGCAATATATATATGTATATATATATATATATATATATACATCATTTGTACAATTTTACACGTATTGAAGCTTTTTATATATCTACCTTTAATAATGACTAAGAGTAGTCTTTTATTATTTGTATAAATTTTGCAAGTTCTTTAGGAAAATTAATGTGTTTTTGATAATGTTCTACAACTTGTGTTTGATACCGAAAAAAGATCCTGTTTTGGTTTACATATAATTAATTAAGTATATTGACTGTTCATAAACTGAAGAACTTACATTTTTAATTAATTTAATTTCTTGAATCAAAGGTCAAATATACTTATGGTCTGAACTAATTTGTATTTCAATTGTGCTGTCAAAAAAACTAGATTTTATAATGTGACAAACAAATACGAACGGGTCACCTGCTTAGTTACAAACACATTTTAGTGTAACTCTTTAAATTTAAATAAAGTTATCTTATAGAAATTTCTTTGCGTTTTTACGAACATTTATACAATATCTAACTATTACGTTTTAAACAAAAAATTACGTGTGCCAATTTAAATCACTATATAAAATTTACAAAAAGTTATTATTTTTCCAGTAGACGTTCGGAGAAACAAGAATAGAATTGGAAGACACTCACTCCAAAAAATCCTTTAGACATAATCGTTCGTTAACCATCGTGTGTAGTTACAACAACAGGTGCGCGAGGTTCACACGTGCTTGGCATTACAGCTTGACTTCTATACAAAACAAAATTGACGGACAATCCTTCAATACTTCATAAGATTGCAACACTCGAAAATTTGAACTTTCAATACTGCATAATAAAAGCTTGTGCTTCAGTGTTCCATAACAATTAGACTGTGTTATATTCCATAATTAAAAATACTTTATATATTACGTATATACATAAAACTTGCGCTGAAAAGAATCGAGAAAATGATTTAAATGCAAAATTGAAAATTATTTACCTACCGTGACGATGTTTACTCTAAGGCTACAATAGGCCGATTAAACTATGAATTGGTACTAACGGTATTCGCTGGGACCATGTCACCTGCCTTTGGGACTGCATGTTTTCAAAACCTGCTAGCCCACTTTGCTACAAACGTGTTTATGCGATCACATCCGTACTTTTAATGACGGACTTTAACTGCAAAGCAATTTATTACTCAAGCACGCGCAGAACTGGGTTGTTGCATCAACACATACACAAATAAAAGGAAACCTAAATAGATGGAATTTTAAGTAACAAATAGATATTATATTGTTGAAATAGGAATTTGGTGTTTTCTGTATAGTAAAGGATTTTTGTTAAATAAATGTTTATAACAAAAGCGTACATTAATGAAGCATGTAATCGTATTCGTTACACTATTACGTCCGAGAATTTAGAAAATTCTATGTAATGACTCTTGTTAAGATAACACAGCGTCAGTACTATGATTAATGCCCTACGATTACAAACATTATTTTTTATTACCTATGCGTGCAATCCTTTCTCGTTTTCTATGTGATTATTATCACAAATTGTCTTTACATTCTGGTTCTTCGAATACTCAAGCTTTAATTCAGCGCAAATTCTGGATCGTTGATTTGCGATCCCTAACGCGACAATGCATACGCAAATGTTTGCCGTGTTTCCGATTTGCTGCTAAACCTCAGCAACCAACAGTGTCAGATTTACTTTCGCAACGAGTTCAAATAAGTCGCGCCTTTACTAATGTGGGCGTTAACTTTGCTGGCCCTTTTCTTATCAAAAGTTCAAAACGTCGAAATGCATCCGTTCTAATAAGCTATTTATACTTATTTGTCTGTATGTGCACCAAAGTGGTGCACTAAGAACTCGTTTCTGAGTTGACCACGGAGGCTTTTGTAGCCTCATTCACCAGATTTACTTCCCGACGCGGCCTACCTACGTCGGTATATTCTGACTGCGGTAGAAATTTCGTTGGTGCTTCTCGTGCCCTAAGAGAAGCCAGCGATTTCCTGAAACAGAATAAACACTTAATACTTTCGGCTATGACTTGTCGTAAAGTTCGTTGGTTTTTCAGTCTTTCATATGCCCCAAATTTTAGTGGAATTTGGGAAGCCGGCGTAAAATCTGCTAACGCTTTGATGTTACGTTCTTTCAGTAATCAACCTCAGAACTTTGACAAACTTTCTACAATTTTCACTCGTATTGAGGCGGTTTTAAACAGTTGCCTTCTCTCTGTACCCTCTGCCGATCCTAATGACGGCACGGACTATCTTACTCCGGGTAATTTTCTTATAGGTGGTCCGATTCTTAGTCTACCAGAAATTACCTTTGCTGAAGACCTATCTCTAAAATCTCGGTGAAAACGTCTCGTTCAGACTACCCAATCCTTTTGGCGAAGATGGTCTAAAGAGTATCTGAATACTCTTTTACAACGTAACAAATGGAATAGTTCCTATAAGAATTAGGAAGTAGGTGATTTGGTATATATCAAGGACTTGGAAACTTCGCCCATTGGTCGCCTGGTGAAATTGTTTCCCGGTAACGATGGTGTTTCCTGCGTGGCCTTCGTAAAAACGTCTGGTGGTTTTCTTACGCGCCCCATTACAAAACTTATTTTTCTTCCCAAATAAGAGTAATTTTATTTCCATTTTTTTTCTTTCATCCTTTATTTACCAAAATTGTTTTTTTTGGTAATTACTCCGAATGTTTAATGTATTAGTTTGTTTGTTCTGGGGTTATCTTTTATTGTCGGTAGGTTTAATTCACTAAATGTTAAGTTCTATTCATAAGTTAATTATAATCCTTCGATAGTAACTAAGAAGGTAGCATCGAAGCTTTTGAAGTCAGTATTTATACTGTTAGTGATTAACTGGAAAGAAGGCGTAGTGAGAGCTTTTAGAATTTCATTGTAGCTACGAGTTGGAAAGGCTGGTATAATCAGTTTAATAATAAAATACTGTTTGTGCAAAAAGAGTTTTCGTATGTATGACATTAAATAACCGATATAACTGGCATATTACGATTTTTCTTGTGTGAATGGGTCCTGGAAGTCTACTATATAGAATCAAAAACAGAATACAGTAGAAATCGTTTGAGAAATAGTATTACAGCAATATGTTGCTTTAGATATCTACAAATACAATATTCATGGCTAGGTGCAGAAAACTGCTTTTTCCGTATACTTATCGGAAGTCATCTAATTATAAAAATCACTTTTAGTTTTAGGCATGGTAACAAATATGCAATTTTCTAGTTTAATTCGAAACTAAGGAGCTACTAAAGAAAACGATTTAAGAAAACCTGTCGAATGTAAAATGTGTAGATTTTATAAAAAGCTGATGTAAGTAGTGCTACGTTTGTGAACTGTCGCATTATACTTAAAATCAGTGTGCTGACATAGTAAAAAAAACATAAGTAGAAAGACTTACAAGCAATCGGTGGAATATATAGAAGTGTGTAAACGATGTTATAAACTCGTATCGAAATAAAGTAGCTAACAACTAAGGTGATGTAAATATTTTATAGAAGATGAAAATATAGTTTACTGTACGTATAAAATGTAAAACCGTATAGAGACCAATGCTACAAAAACAAAAATAAATTATACCTGATATACCGGATGATCATTTTAAAGTGTTGCAAGCCAATATCTTGAAAGCGGGGAAAGATTAAAAACAATCCTCTTACCAATCAAAATGACAACTTGGGGAGCACACCTTCTAGCCCCCCTCTCTTCCAAATTGGGATGTGGTAACTATATTTACTTTAATCGAACGCCTTGTATATCTTTACATATTTCGCCTCCGCGCATAATTCTGAGTAAACGATAACCATAATACATAATTAGAATTAACAATTATTGAGATAATTAGTGCTGAAGAGTAAGCTGATAGTTGGAAAGTTATCATTTCTGTAGGACTCAATGTTAAAATAAAGTCAGAAAATAAGTTCAGATTAATGAAATTTGTTTAAAGTTGGTGTTAAAAATGACGACTTTGAATTTCCAAACGTTTTATAAAACTGAATCGAACTGAAAGTAGTTGTTGGGCAGTTATACTTTGCCAGCATCGTTTTATTCTGTCCTTCATTATATTTGGAGCAGTTGATGGAGTAGCTGTTGCTTTTCCTCAACAAAGCACCCAAAAAAATTTAGTATATAGGTATATCGTTCGGTGAACGAGGTGGCTAGTGGAAACGACCTTGTCAAATATCTGATCATCTACCATCAAAATATGTATCTACTGCGGTTTTTGCTAATTAAGCATAACACAGTGGAGCCCCATTTTGACGAAACTATATTACTAGGCGTACGTTTTGTGGAATATCTTCCAGTAGAATAGGAAGTTCATTTATTGAAAAAGATGTATAAACTTAACCATTTAGCCTGTCAAAAGATATAGTCCTATAACATGGTCTCGAATCATTCTGCACAAAAAAGTATTTGCAGACCACGGATGCTGATTAGAAATTGCACGCATCTAGCAAGGATCTTAATTTGCCCAGTAATTCATATTGTGCCTATTTACTTATTCTTTGCTTATGAATAAACCGCACTCACTACTGAACTGAAAATCGTGGTTTGTACGTATTTTTGCTTTCATCCACGTACAAAATTCTATTTTCTTAACATAATCGTCATTGCATAATTCATGGTGCAAACTCAGACGCTATGAGTAAAATTTATTATTACGTAATAATTTTGAAACTTAGTCCGCATTAATTCCAGAATTTTTATACAATTCTCTAATACAGATATAGGGATTTAATGAAATTTCCTTAAAATACGAGGGCTATCCGGAAAGTAGTACTCGTTTTTGAATAAAAAATAAACTAGCACATCTTAACAAATTATAATGTTTTATTTGAAAAGAACAAACCTTACACTACTTTTCCACAAGTCACCTCGCAAATTTAAGCATTTATCATAACGTGAGAAGAGTTTTTGTATGCCAGCTTTGTACTCCTCTGCCTCCAATGTATTGAGATACGTAGTTACAGCTGCTTTCAGTTCATCATCACTTTCAAATTTCATTCCTGCCAAAAAGTCCTTGAGTTTTGTAAACAGATAAAAATCTGAGGGTGCCAAGTTTGGGCTGTAGGGTGGATGGTTAAAAGTTTCCCATTTGAATTGTTGAACAAGTTGTTCTGTCATTCGAGCAGTATGAGGCCTGGCATTGTTGTGGAGGAGAAGGACGCTGCTAGACAACAGACCTCGCCGTCGATTTTGAATTGCTCGCCGTAATTTCTTTAATGTCACACAATATGCATCGGCATTTATAGTGTCCCCACGGGGCATGAAATGAATGAGCAGTACACCTCGCCGATCCCAGAAAATGGTTGCCATGAGTTTTCGAGTAGACATGACCGTTTTGGGTATTGTCTTTGCCCAAACTGAAATTACGACACCAATGCCGAACTGATAACTCATCCATAACATTGGCTCCGTACACTTCCTTTAGTTGACGATAAATATCGCAGGGTTTCACATTTCTTGCGTTGAGAAATCTAATCACAGCTCTAATTTCACAATTGGCGGCGTTCTCTATTTTTTTGAACAATATAAACACTCACAGAAAGAACACAGTCAGGCGTAACTTTGTACATAGACAGCTGCAACATAACTAAACGTGTTATAACTAGTCCGGATGCTACTCTACTCACCAGCGCTCCACACGGCACAAACAGGTACTACTTTCCGGACGGCCCTCGTACTTACTGCAATATTTTCATTTGTTTTGTTTTTGAGATTTTAGTAATCTTAACGTGCGGGTGCGGTCTTATAGCCGTTTACACTCCATATGAAGTTTTTGTTTTCTCTCCAAACATTAATCATTATACATAACGACTGTATTTCTATAATTTTTGCCACATTCGCCTAATACATAGAACATGTTCACATATTCCTCAAAATTATCCATTATTTATGATTTACGACTATTGTATTAAGATGATTTACTTGACTAGTTGATTTTGACAGTTGTCAAATAATAAGCTAATAGTTTACTTATGTTAAAACAAAATGTCACAGGTAATTACTTAAATTTAATACAAGAGTATAAATATAATTAGTACACAATAAAAATGATAAACAATTGCTTCCAACTCTAAAACCGTTACCATTAGGTATGTATCATCTTAGTAATTTTTTTACTCAGAATTATGTGCGTAATCGAAATATGTATAGATGTATAGTATATTCTATTAGAGAAAATATACAGCTCCACCATCCATGGTGTGTGTGTATGTGGGAGGAGGGGGGATTTGAAGTGTGACTAACAAATGTCCACCAGGTTGTCATTTTGATTGGTAGAAGAATTATTTTTGTCCTTCTCAGTCTTCAAGGTATTGATTAGTAACTCTGAAATGAACATCCTGTATAAAAAATATACCAAGTCACACAATACAGCCCGAATTTAAAAAGAATATTCACGAGTTAAGAGTCTTGGGAAACAATTGGCAAATAAGATTCCCGGTGGTAATAAAACCTATATCTGAAATTGACGTTTTGTTATTAATGACAGCATATGTGACCGAATGATAATTCTTATAAAGGTAATTACCTATTTAACGTTAGTTACGTTTCGGGCCTTGGGAGCGGTCTTTTTAAAAACGTTTCCAAAACTTCGTAACAAATTTATTTGGTTAAACAGAGGTTAACATGGAATTTGGCAATCTTGAATTAAATTAAACTTAAATAAAAAAAAATTAATAATTGAACTAATGTGAGTAAGTAGCCTTAAGCAAACTGCAATGCTAAAGCGGACGTACTTATGACTGACTGACTGCCGAGATCTGGGCTCCCGAGCTTTTTATGTTGTCCCTGCCCCTCACAATTCTGTGGGAACTTGCAGAGCTCATGTCTGCCTATTCTTAATTCTATTCATTAAATCACTGTTACAATCTTACTTTCTAGGTAATTGCGGTATCTTAACCATCCGTGACCTGCCACCTGCAGCATCACTATCGTCTGGAATACATTGTATTGCATCCGTTCTCATAAACTATTAATAACCTTTTTATATCTATCCTTGAGTTACTTTGTTATTATACTCGACTTATAATTTCTTTAACAATTTCTAATATTTTCCTATTAGATTCTATTATATAATATATATATATATATATATATATATATATATATATATATAAATTGGGGGATACATAACTCGCCTCGGATAGAAAGCGAATATAAGAAATACCTCCACTTAATGTCTGATTAAATTGTACCAAAAAAACAGAATAAAAGAGTAAGAAAAATTGGGTCAAACTAATATAAAAAGGAAATTAATGGTTTAGGTATTTTATTTAAGTAGAGATTCCTTCGCATTCGGTATGCAATTGTTCTACGTTGTCTACGAAAGGTGTAATTAATTTGCTCCTGACAAGGAAATAAATTATGTCACGGAAATATCTTTATACTACTGTGAAACCTATTAACGTGGATATATAATCGGGAAGTATTATATTATCCTTAAGCAAAATAAGCTAAGAGATTTTGCATATCCGTTTATGTAGGTTATGTAACTGACAGGCAAAACAAAAGATTTGCACAACGCAATAATGAATGAATCAAAAGCGCCCTTTTTTCTGCGATACCGTATTCATTCTTCTGAAGCTCATGCTTGCATATTAATAACTACTTAACGAGATGGGAAACTTGCAAAACAAAGGCGCTTTAGAACATAAATTTGAGCATCTTTTTAATGATGGAACTTGTGAACTTGCATCTGGTATATTAATATTGCAAATGCAGTTAAAACAATACTTCCAATTGATCAACACAATTTAGTAATTATTGCCATTAAAAATTTACTTCAAAAATATACAGGTTTTTGATCATATTGACTACTTACTGAAAACAGGTTTGTAGTGTAGAGTTATGCAACCAATTCTATTCCTAACTAAATGATCAATAAGCACTCTGCTACGACGTTTACTCCAGGTTCGTTCGTAACTTTACAGTGCGCTTGTATGCACCAACAAGTACATAGTTGACAAGTATAATTTCAGTATCGCCCAGTTGCTTCCTTACTGCGTTTTAAACTTACCAATGGTTCCTACTGTGAGATCTATGTGATAGACCTGTAAGTACATGCACCAATTCATCACCGATAAGTACTTGTTAAATAAGGGCAAGCGAAAGTAACCTCAATAAGCATAAAATAATTATATTAACACCTTCCTCTGAATTATAACTTGTAACAAATGAACGTATATACATTAGTAGTCTAATAAAATATATGAAAAACTCTCAAACTTAAACTTGAACCTGTAACTATTGTTATACCTTGAAGCAATTGCTTTAAAGTTTACATGTAATCTCTGAATAAGTATCAAAAAACTATTTTACTGTCAAATAATTATGCATTTTATAATGATAAAATCTACTGTAAATTCCAAAAGAAATTATATTCGAACACATGATTGACTACGTAAAATAACATCCCATTACTAATAATAATGGTACCAACACTGATTAAACACTTACTACTTAAATACTTATCGTTACGTGAACAGCAGCATCCATCTGCCAAATACATTAACAGGACTTGAATTACATTCCCACTGGAAATCAATTGTACTGGATTCCCAACGTAACACCACTGCAGTCGCAGGCATTCGCAATTTCACGGCTGTATGAGGCCATAGAAGACAAAACACCCAAAAAGCCATACAACATTTGTACCCAAGCCAAAAATCTAAAGTAAGAGGAAAAGTAACCCTCTTATAACAACACTCACAGCTAAAAATAATATTTGTTTAACTTACCCTGATTGATCGGGATTAAGACAAAAATAGTACGCAAGTAGGAAACCAACTTGTAACCACATGTGCCAGTTAGACTATCAATTTCCAATACTAATAAATCCAGTTTAACTGTATGCCAAAAATTATCTTATGCAGAATAATTTCGCAAATAACTTCATGCGAATTGGATAAATCCCAATAATGGATGATTTATAGAAAACCATATAAACTCCAATTCAACATGCAACAGCATCACTGCATCATAGTACGACGACCAGTGTTAGTAGTAATATAATGCGACTATGGACCAAAAGCAGGTCAGTAGGTCAATTGGATCCAAAGTCAATGTGACTATGGACCCAAAGTAGGTCAGTAAGTCAAACTGGTCCCAAAGTCAATGCAACTATGGACCCAAAGTAGATCTGTAGTTAAACCAAAGTAGGTCAGTAGGTCAACTGGACCCAAAGTCAATGTTACTATGGACTCAAAGAAGGTTAGTAGGTCAAACTGGTCCCAAAGTCAATGCGACTATGGACCCAAAGTAGGTTAGTAGGTTAAACTTGTTCCAAAGTCAATGTTACTATGGACCCAATGTAGGTCAATCGACTAAAAACAACGTGATTATGGACCTAAATTAGGCCATTCAACTAAAAGAGTGTAATACTTTGGTCCCAAAGTCAATGCGACTCTGGACCTAAAGTAGGCCATCCAACTGAGAGTATGATGCTTTGGTCCTAAATCCTATGCGACTATGAACCCAATGTAGGTCAATGGTCGACTAATAACTGCGTTAATTTAGAGCCAAAGTAGATCAGTCGACTTGAAACTGCTGCTGGTGTAAATACAGTTGCATAATTGTGGTAGCCGCTTAGTTAGCAGTATACAGGCAAGGTTGCATAAAAAGAGGAAATGGAAAAAGTGCTGCGCCAAAAGTATTCATTTCTGATTGAATAAGCAAAATTTGTTATCAATATAAATATGAAGCTTTAATTTGTTCGTCATTAAGATAAGATGTGTAATTTAAACATCATAAGTATGGATTTCGGTCATTTTAACAAAAGTACCTACCTCAAACCACTCACATATTTTAAAAACCTTATAGTGAACCAAAGGTATAAGGTTTTGAAAGTGGAATCAATAAAAACAAAATTTGGTGATCGAGTAATGATAGAAACAGAAGAATTTAAATGTATTTTACAGCTACTGTACTTTGAATATCTTCAAGCCGACGGAATTAAGAAGTTAAATGATAGTATTGGTCCAAACAAAGATGTCTACATAATCAGTAAAGGTTTTACAGGAGTCACTGCCGAGTATTGTGAAATGAAAGCAAACGAAAGAAGAACACAATGTATTTTTCTTTATTGTAATTTATAAAATATACAGGTTGAATGGTATCGTTCGTGCAAAAATGAACTGGGAGATAGTACACTTAATTTGCAACAAAAATTGTTAATATGACCCCTGTCCTATCTCGATTGGTTTAGGAGATATGGTTTTTTTAGTCTGTTTCTTAATAACGCGACTTCTTGGAGTAAAAGTTAAATTTCTTGGCTTCTGCTACAAATAACTAGATAAACAATCTAATTTTCATAAACTACATTAAATTTCCTATAAAAAACAACTATTTCGATTTTTTTAATTTTAAAAGAAACACTTATTATAAAGCATTACAAGGTAACAAATTACAAAGGAAATTTTTATAACAAAGTTTAAAGTAATATTACAGCAAAATTATTTTATCTACAAATGAACAAATGTCACAAAAACAACCTCACTTCATAAGGTTTCCAGCTGTCCAAAACACTTTCTATTTGATTTTTAATTTATTAAATTATTGCCTTCGTAATGCCGGAAAAACCTTGTTCGATTATAAGATAATCAAGGCAGTGCGAATTGAAAACAAAAATGTACAGTAATTTTAAAAGCACAGATACTTTCATAGCATGTAGTTGTCACATTGACAGTGTGAAGCATTGTCACTGATTAGACAGTTGTATTCGTATAAATTTTTGATACGTACTAAATTACTATCTAAGATGCCTGCTCCTTATAGCAATAGAGAATATGCAGATATGCATTTCATTCATGGTTTTTGTAATGGTAATGCTACAAGAGCACGGGAGGAATATCAACGTCGGTTCCCAAATCGTCCGATTCCCAGTCGCAACGTGTTTGCAAGAACGCACCAATGGCTCCTTGATGGAGGAGCATTTCAAGTACCTAATGAAAAGGGGCAAGAGATCTGGACGTAGAAATTGACGAGTTTGTTTTGGATCGAGTGGAACAAGACCCTACAACTTCTACACGTCAAATTGCAAAAGAGGTTGTAGTTTCGCAATGGAAAGTAGTAGATGTTCTGCACTCTGGAAGGCGGAGTCGAAGATTTCCAACGAAGGTTGATGTTCTGCCGTTGGTTATTAGCACGGGATATTGAGGAGCGCCATTTCTTTCGCAAAATACTGCGGTCTGATGAATCCCTCTTTACGCACGCTGGCGTTCTAAATCTCCACAATTCCCACTATTATGCCGATGAAAACCCTCATGCAATAAGACAGAAATCGTTCCAATGCAGATTCAGCCTAAATGTGTGGGCAGCTGGGATAGGAAACACCCTTATTGGTCCTTATATTTTCGAAAGAAATCTCAATGGAAAAGTGTATTTGGACTTTCTTCAAAATCAACTACCCCTATTGTTGGTAGATGTCCCCTTAGAAATTCGTAGAGATATCATTTTTCAACATGACGGGGCTCCTCCTCATTACACACGTGGTGACCGCCAGTTTTTAAACGAACAGTACGCAAGGTGGAGTGGTAGAGGAGGACCGATTCCGTGGCCAGCAAAATCGCCTGACTTGAATCCCATGCATTACTTTGTATGGGGCTTTTTAAAAGAATACGTATATAGCACGGAGGTAGTCAGTTTGGAAAATTTGAGACAAAGGCTCGAAAATGGATGTCAACTCTTACGAGAGAAGCTATCTATGAGCGTGACCGTGGTAGGTATGCGGAAAAGAGCAAGAACCTGTATCAGGTGCGCTGATCAGCATTTTGAACAATACAAATAAAATTTAATTTATCAAATTATTGCCTCCGTAATACCGGAAAAACGTTGTGGAATCATTAGATAATCAAGGCAGTGGGCGAATTTTAATGCGAATTGGAAAGAAATATTTGTTTCCATATTTCCATACTTGATAAATTAAAAATGAAATAGAAAGTGGTTCGCACTGCTGAAAACCTTATGAAGTGAGGTTGTTTTTGTGACATTTGCTCATTTGTACATAAAATAATTTCGCTGTAATATTACTTTAAACTTTGTTAAAAGAATTTTCTTTGTAATTTTTTACCCTTTAATGCTTTATAATAAATGTTTCTTTTAAAATTAAAAAAATCGAAATAGTTGTTTTTTATGGGAAATTTATTGTAGTTTATGAAAATTGGATTGTTTATCTAGTTATTTGCAACAGAAGCCGAGAAATTTAACTTTTACTGCAAGAAGTCGCGTTATTAAGAAACAGACTAAAAAAACCATATCTCCTAAACCAATCGAGATAGGACAGGGGTTATATTAACAATTTTTGTTGCAAATTAAGTGTACTATCTCCCAGTTCATTTTTGCACGAACGATACCATTCACTTTGTATATAATTAGAAAATATAATGTTATGTACTCTAGAAAAAACATACTATAATTCACCTAAGTTGTTTATATCTTTGTTTTCCAAATGAGCAAGCATCCCAAATATAAAGAACAGTTCTAACTCACTCCAAACTTTTTTCTTTCAGCATTAAACTTTTCGCTGCCTTTCTAATTCGCTCCAAACTTTTTTTAAAAGTTTTCATTTCTGATTTGTTTTACAAAACACTCACAACTACAACTCTGAACGGTAAAATATTACCTTATTGGTTCTGTGAGGGCTGCCATCTTCATTTTTGACGCCTCAGAAACCGTGGAACTAGTCGCGGCCGTTTCTGGTTGTTTTTCTTCTTGTTCACTAAAAAAATTGAGATGAAGATTAGATAAAGTAAATGCATTAAGAGAATTAAATCTTTATTAAGCCAACGAATACATACTGTATTACTTCGGAGTCATCAGGTGGTACGTGGCAATTGGCGGATCTGCCCCCGGAGCCAACGATTTTTCCAGCACTTCATTTGCATTGACTATAAACTGCTCAATAATTTTAACCCGACCACTATTATTATTCTTTCTTGACAAGAACAATTTTGAAAAAGTTTTAATTTTTTTTATTTGTTTACAGAACACACAACTACATGTAACAACCCGATTTTCAATCGCTTTGTTGAGCATAAATTTTATAATTATTTTTTATATAATGTTACGCTACTGCGTACCAATTCTTATAGTATTAATAGTTGACACAATTTAATTATCACTTGTATATTTCACGAATCGTGGTGGAATTATATGTACGTTTTACAAAGCCTGCATACACCGTGGTGGAATAACCTCATACAAGCGAATTCTTCTATATTTTAAAAAGCTTTCGTTATACATCTACGGTACCTGAGATCGCATAATATTTACAATACAATGTAGTGAGAGGGTTTAGTTTCTGGTATTTAAACATATGGTGCGGCCTATGGCCGCAGGACCGGACGAATTCATTGGGGTTTTGCAGGAATGTGGTTGCAGATGTAAAGAAACAGCAATGATTCTTGGCTTTTTTGGTGTGTGGTCTTTGGGGACAGACGTGTTTATGTGTGCTTAGAACACGTGAGTATTTATTTTGTTGGATGACATTTTTAATAATGCAAAGCAACCCTTTGCTATGAGTTTTATTTCGATTCTGCGTCTCTTTTGTAGCGTCTTATTAATTTGTAGGAAGGATTACTTTAATTCTACATAGACGCTACGACGGTGTGCTATTGCTTAGGGTTATTTAAAAGAAAATTCCTTTGCTTCAACTACCGGTCATTGGAACGTAATAAAGACGTGAACTAACCTTTGTTAATAGCTCAGTAAAGAAAGCTTTTTCGGATTTACGTGTCAAACTTTTGTAGTGTTGTAAAGGTTAATTATTATAGACCAGTTGATACTGTTTACTTTTGATCGCGGAAATGTATGTTCGTTCTACCTATAGTCGCTAAAGACGGGGTGCGGGAGCCGTGTTGCGAGCTATAGTCCGGTCTGTTTTTGTGAATTATATTGACATTAAATTACGTTCGCGTGTTCCAAAAATAATCATTGAAGAGAGCATACGGTATTAACCCATGGAATCCTTGATTTAATCTGTACATACGGATACCGTGTTGTAAAGACAGTAATGCATAGTTGTGTTTCACAGTGCTTTTGTTAATATAATTAAAGATCTTAAGTTAATCCTAGTTAGGCTAAAGATTAGGTATATGTGACGACGTGCACGTCCCTAGATATCAATTAGGTTAGATAGAATTACGTTTATATTATGTCGGAATAGTGGGCCCTGTAGGCCCTATTTCATTTCGAGTTCAAGACTGTTTATTTATTTGTGTATATATCTGCTTTTCCGGACAGTCGATGGTAAAATAAAATGTTATTTCTTTTTCTAAACTATGAAGTTTATTTCATGATTACTTTTATTAGGTATCAGTGCCTTTCCGCTGATTGGCGCCCATGTTTATTATAAATTGTTAATATATGTATCGATGATTTTTATCCATATCGCATATTTGGTAAGTACAAGCAAGGGTTTAGTTAAGAGTTTGAACCACGACCTACGCCGCTGAGTTTAGTCTGCCTGGCCTTAATTAACCGTCTTGACTGGTCTTTACAGGCCCTCGACGGACGGTTGATTAGGTAATTATTACACTAGCGCCTAACGCTTGGGGCTCGAATTTTGTATCGTTTTTACGTTGCTCAATTTTTCAAACATAATTGTACTGACGCAGACACTTTTGAATTGTTGTGCTGAAGCATTTGCTTTTACTTGCCAAGTTGAATGTACATTATAATTTTTTTTGTGGAGTTAACATATGCGTGTATTTTGAATTTATTGAACTGATATTATTATTGAAAATGTTTATAGTAGAGTCTTTAAAAGCTGACGAGCTGAGTCACGAATTATTAATTCGAAATTCAGATCCTTCTGATAAAACTGTTGATGTTAAAAGAAAATTATTACGTTCCAAACTTGCATTAGAAAAAATGGATGTTTCAATTTTTTCTAACTACGAAAAAATTCAAATTAATGAATTGGAATCCTTGCTTCATTCTTATAAAATTACTCCTAAGAAAAATGAATATTTACGGTTGCATACCAGACTTTCACACGTCTATCGAAGGTTAACATACACAACCTTCAATGAAGAATATTCTTCATTTCATTCACAAATATTTTCTCGTTGTATTAAGTCTATTGAAATGTTAGAGCAAGTCCATGAAGAACAAGAATTTAATTCTAACTTTACGTATTTTTCTTTAGGTGTTAATCGCGACTCTACTCATGTTCCTACCGGAAAAGACCTACCTTCTACGTCCAACGTTGTCACCCACACTGAGCCTTCAGTTGGTATTTCAACTAAGGACCTTAGTACCTTAATTGACTCGCTTAATAGAACTCGTTCAGCGGTTCCGATTTATAAATGGGGTCTCCAGTTTACGGGTGATCCGAAAAATATTTCTGTTTTATCTTTCATTCAACGTTGCAATGAGCTTCAGGTTGCTCGGAAGGTTTCTTCTGAAGATTTATTCGAAGGAGCCATTGACCTATTTTCTGATTCGGCTTTGGCTTGGTTTAGAGCCACCCGTTCCTCTGTTCATTCCTGGGATGAATTAATTTACAAACTTAAACAAGACTTTCTCCCGAGGACTACAATGAAAATTTATTGGCCGACATAAAGGCGCGAAAACAAAAATTGAAGAGTCCCCTATTGTTTATATTTCTACCATGGTAAATTTATTTGCTCAATTGGATGAAGCTATTGCAAACTCCGAACAACTGAAAATTATTAAAAGAAATTTGCAATCTTTTTATGCCACTCAATTGGCTTTGATTGAGGTTACGGACATTTCGCACCTAATCTCTTTATGTAAAACCTTGGAAGCTATTAAATTACGACATGCACCTGTCGAGGAGCTTCCCACTTCCAACAGATTGCCATTCAGTCCAAATCCTAGGGTCCTTGTTTCACCTACTACAAAAATATAGTAGCAAGAACTGATATTTCTAATTTCTCAAAACGAATACTGCCAAGTCTACTACAATTTGTTTCAACTGCAAAAATTAGGTCATTCATTTCATACCTGTGCCGAAAAGCGCGCATTATTTTGTTATTTGTGCGGACAACACGATGTTACTTCATTGGATTGTCCAAAATGCTCCCAGAAGTCAAAAAACTAGTTTCGAAGAGTCATTTCGTTAGCCGATGTACCTCTTCACCAAAATTTGCGCTGGCTGACAAAAGATTTGGCCCGATTGGCTTCAAAAGTCAAATTTTTTACAAACTACTAAAATTTCTTCTAATTTCTATAATTCTGAAAGAGATTCCAGACCTCATATCGCTGTTAAAATTTTTAACGATAATTTAGTTGCTCTATTGGATTCTGGCGCAACGACCACGATATTAGGGAAATCGGGAATATTTTTAATTGACAAATACGATTTAAAATTAAATCGTAACGATGAGTTTTCGTCACTCTCTACGGCTGATGGTACTTCACAGTCTATTCTTGGTAAGATTACTTTGCCACTTTGTGTTAATGGTCTCACTCATGAATTATCAATTTTGGTTTCTGATACAATTGAGAATGCCCTTACCCTTGGTGTAGATTTTTGCCAATTATTTGAAATTAAAGTAGATTTTTCTACAAAAGAATTTTTGCTTGTTCTTCTGAAATTGATACTTTTCATATGATTAAATGTGCTGATGAATTGGATGAAGGTCAAAAATCCGAATTGAATCGTATTATTTCTTTATTTAACTTACTTGATCGTCCAGAATTGGGTCGAACTGATAAAGTCACTCATACTATTATTACTGGCGATGTTATTCCAATTAAACAACGTTATTATCCTTTATCACCTGCCATGCTAGCACATGCAAATAAAGAGATTGATGAGATGCTGGCTCAAGGCATTATTAGCCCGAGTTCTAGTCCTTGGAATTCGCCGATGCTGTTGGTTAAGAAGAAGTCGGGAGAATTTCGTGTTTGCTTTGATGCAAAAAAATTGAATTCTGTAACAAAAAAAGATGCGTATCCTCTTCCATTTTAAATGACATACTTGATAGGTTTCGCAATGCCAGGTACTTAACCTCTATTGATTTAAAGAAAGCTTTTTGGCAAATACCTTTAGACGCGGCGAGTAGAGAAAAGACTGCCTTTACAGTTCCTCGCCGAGGTTTATTCGAGTATAATGTAATGGCTATGGGTTTAACCAACGCGCCTAGTACACTTCAGCGGCTCATGGAGTCTATTTTGGCCATTCCTTGTCGCAAAATGTTTTGTTTATTTAGATGATATTATTGTCGTATCGAGTACTTTTAAAGAACATATTGAAATTTTAGAGGAAGTTTACAAAAGACTTAGAGATGCGAATTTTACCATTAATCTTTCAAAATGTGAATTTTGTAAACCCAAGTTATTATATTTGGGTTATGTTGTTGATAAAGACGGTCTTCATACCGATCCTTCTAAGATAGATGCTATAGTCAATTTTCCGCTACCTAAGACAGCCACAGAAATTAAACGTTTTACTGGAATGTGTTCGTGGTATCGTCGATTCATCAATGATTTTTCCACAATTTTGGCTCCGATTAATGACCTATTAAAAAGCAAAAGGAAGTCTCAATCTATTACCTGGAATGAAGAAGCTCTTAAATCCTTTGCAAAAATTAAAGCTTGTCTTGGCCAGGCTCCCATTTTGGCTAGCCCTGACTTTACTAAGCATTTCTACTTACAATGTGATGCGTCGAATTATGGTGTTGGAGTTGTGCTGACTCAAGGTGAGGGCGACAACGAAAGGTAATTGCTTACGCATCTCGTGCTCTTAATAAGGCTGAGAAAATTACTCGGTGACAGACAGGGAATTGTTAGCTGTCATTTTGGCATTCAGAAATTTAGGCCTTACATAGAAGGCACACACTTCAAGGTTATTACCGATCATCATTCTTTGATCTGGCTTAATAGCCTAAAAGATCCTTCAGGTCGATTAGCGCGTTGGAGCGTTAAGCTTCAGCAGTTTGATTATGAGGTGATTCATAGGAAAGGTAAACTACATGTTGTACCTGATGCTCTTTCCAGAGCTCCTGTTGAAATTAATTCTTTAAAATTTTCTTCTGATGATATCGATGACTGGTACAAAAGATGCTATCAGAAATTTCTAATAAACCTGATTCTTATCCGGATTGGAGAGTTGAAGATGGAAAATTTATAAATATATTTCTAATAATTTATCAATTGAATCAAATTTGGTGGAATGGAAACTAGTTGTTCCAAAGTCGAGTCGTAATGAGATTTTGCAAAGTGTCACGATGACCCTACCTCGGCTCATTTAGGAGTTTTCAAAACTTTTCAAAGATTAAAGAGTTATATTATTGGCCCAAAATGAAGTCGGACATTTCTAAATATATTCGCAATTGTAAAATTTGTTGTGAAAGCAAATCTGCTCAATTTAATAATTATGGATTTATGGGCCAGGAAAAGCAGATCTCTTTCCCATTTCAATGCCTTTCTATCGATTTAGTTGGTCCTTTTCCTCGTTCAAAACAAGGAATACAGTTCTTTAGTCATCAGTGATTGGTTTACCAAATTTACTCTAATCCACCCAATGCGCAATGCCTCTGCACAACGCATCTGTGAATATATTGAAAATTATGTGTTTTGGTTTACGGGGTTCCACAAATTTGTATGGTGGATAATGGTCCCCAATTTAAAAGCGTTTTGTTTTCAAAATTAATGAATACTTATAACGTTCAATCCGTTTGGTTTAACGCAAATTACCATCCGCAGGTAAATTTTGTCGAAAGAGTAAATAAAGTTATTGGAACAGCCATCCGTAGTTATATTAAAGACAGTCATAAGGAATGGGATGTTGAAATCCATAAAATAGGACACGCCCTCCGAAACGCTGTTCACGAATCAACAAAATTTTCACCATCATTTTTGGCTTTTGGCCGTACCGTTCCTATTTCTGGAGATTTTTTGGTCGGTTAAAGAATTTCAAAGAGGATGAGTTGTTTTAGAAAATCGAGAACAGTTAGTTCGAGACATGAATGAACTATCTCCAATTTTTCGGGAGGTAAAAGAAATCTTCATTTGGCGTATGAGCGCAATACCCGTTCATATAATCTAAGACGAAGACCTTTGAAGTTTAATGTTGGTGATATTGTTTGGAGAAAGAATTTTGTTCTGTCGGATGCTACTAAATCATTTAATAAAAATTAGCTCCTAAATATTTGGAAGCTAAGATAATTGAGGTTGTTGGTACTACGACTTACCGCTTAGCGACGGTGGATGATAAACCGTTGGGTATTTTCATGTTAAAGATTTAAAGCCACATTAAATATTTTCCTATTACCTTTATTCCCAGTTCTCAGTTGTTAAGTTGAATTCAAGCTATTGGATTTAAGCCTTGTGCATTCACTAGTATTCACATTTTATTTCTGCCTTTGCTGGTGCAGAGGTTGTTGTGGACGTTGGTCCATACACTTATTTTTGGATTTCGCCTAGAAGTCTATTTTTTGTATATTTTGTGGGTTATTGGATTTGAGTTTCGTTGGTGTTGGATCTGATCACTCCATTCACTTTCGCTTATTCAAACTCTGTAGTTGCAGTTTGGACTGCGCATTTTATTTAATGGAAGCTTGGCTTCTAAAGTAGATATTTGCCGATTATTAAGTTTTAATACTTAGGAACTTAGCTTCAAGAGTTGGATTTGTAACTATTGTTTCGATAGTTGCTGGAGCTAATAGTTTTCAAGTTACCTTTAATCACTTAAATGTGTGAAACATTTTAACTTGTTGGAGGTTGTAGCAAGTCATTTTGTTTTAGAGTTTCGATAATCGGTGTTAGGTGTAGAATCTAATATTGACTTGGTGAATTTAACGTATTTCAAGTTCAAAATGTGTTTAGTATGGTTTCCTTACGTTGAGAGGTTGAAGGGTTGAAATTTCTTCCCGCAATTTCAACTTTTGTGGGGTGTAACAACCCGATTTTCAATCGCTTTGTTGAGCATAAATTTTATAATTATTTTTATATAATGTTACGCTACTGCGTACCAATTCTTATAGTATTAATAGTTGACACAATTTAATTATCACTTGTATATTTCACGAATCGTGGTGGAATTATATGTACGTTTTACAAAGCCTGCATACACCGTGGTGGAATAACCTCATACAAGCGAATTCTTCTATATTTTAAAAAGCTTTCGTTATACATCTACGGTACCTGAGATCGCATAATATTTACAATACAATGTAGTGAGAGGGTTTAGTTTCTGGTATTTAAACATATGGTGGCCTATGGCCGCAGGACCGACGAATTCATTGGGGTTTTGCAGGAATGTGGTTGCAGATGTAAAGAAACAGCAATGATTCTTGGCTTTTTGGTGTGTGGTCTTTGGGGACAGACGTGTTTATGTGTGTGCTTAGAACACGTGAGTATTTATTTTGTTGGATGACATTTTTTAATAATGCAAAGCAACCCTTTGCTATGAGTTTTATTTCGATTCTGCGTCTCTTTTGTAGCGTCTTATTAATTTGTAGGAAGGATTACTTTAATTCTACATAGACGCTACGACGGTGTGCTATTGCTTAGGTTATTTAAAAGAAAATTCCTTTGCTTCAACTACCGGTCATTGGAACGTAATAAAGACGTGAACTAACCTTTGTTAATAGCTCAGTAAAGAAAGCTTTTTCGGATTTACGTGTCAAACTTTTGTAGTGTTGTAAAGGTTAATTATTATAGACCAGTTGATACTGTTTACTTTTGATCGCGGAAATGTATGTTCGTTCTACCTATAGTCGCTAAAGACGGGGTGCGGGAGCCGTGTTGCGAGCTATAGTCCGGTCTGTTTTTTGTGAATTATATTGACATTAAATTACGTTCGCGTGTTCCAAAAATAATCATTGAAGAGAGCATACGGTATTAACCCATGGAATCCTTGATTTAATCTGTACATACGGATACCGTGTTGTAAAGACAGTAATGCATAGTTGTGTTTCACAGTGCTTTTGTTAATATAATTAAAGATCTTAAGTTAATCCTAGTTAGGCTAAAGATTAGGTATATGTGACGACGTGCACGTCCCTAGATATCAATTAGGTTAGATAGAATTACGTTTATATTATGTCGGAATAGTGGGCCCTGTAGGCCCTATTTCATTTCGAGTTCAAGACTGTTTATTTATTTGTGTATATATCTGCTTTTCCGGACAGTCGATGGTAAAATAAAATGTTATTTCTTTTTCTAAACTATGAAGTTTATTTCATGATTACTTTTATTAGGTATCAGTGCCTTTCCGCTGATTGGCGCCCATGTTTATTATAAATTGTTAATATATGTATCGATGATTTTTATCCATATCGCATATTTGGTAAGTACAAGCAAGGGTTTAGTTAAGAGTTTGAACCACGACCTACGCCGCTGAGTTTAGTCTGCCTGGCCTTAATTAACCGTCTTGACTGGTCTTTACAGGCCCTCGACGGACGGTTGATTAGGTAATTATTACATACAACTTGACAAAAAAAATCGAACGATTATCACACATCTTGGGTATATAAAGTTATTAAACAATAAGAACGGCAGAAAACTTAACCCATGCCAGCAAGAATTTTAATACTAATGTATTGTCTAGATAATAATTGTAGAAGAATGAAATTTGCAGAAAATTTAATAAACTCAGTCAGAAAGAAATTTAATGCTGACGTCCGCAAAAAATAAATAAACCCAGGCAGCAACAAATTTAATGCTGATATATCCAAAAAATGAATAAATTAAATTAGCAAGAAATTTAATGCTGACGTTCACAGGAAAAGTAATAAACCTAATCAGCAAGAAATTTAAAGCTGACATCTGCAGAAACAGTAATAAACTCAATCATTAAGAAATTTATTGCTGGCATCCGCAGAAACAGTAATAAACCCAGTCATCAACAAATTGAATGCTGACGTTTGCAGAAAAATAAATAAACCTAATCAGCAACAAATTTAATGCTGACATCTGCAGAATAATAAATAAAACCACTCGGCAAGAAATTTAATACTGATGTCTACAAAAAATTAATAAACCTAGTCATCAAGAAATTGAATGCTGACGTCCGCAGAAAAAATAAATAAACGTAGTCAGCAAGAAATTTAATGCTGCCTGCAGAAAAACGATTAAACCCAGTCTGCACGAATGGGACTTTCAACCCTGAAAGCAATTATAATTGATCAACACAATCTAAGATTAACTGATTACTGATTTCTCATAGATTTTAAACACATTAATTTTAGAAAATAAATATTGCATGAGTTTGTACTTCAGTTATAAATTATTATACCATGTTTAACATTTTTTAAAAGTGCTATTTATTAAGAAATGCCAAATTAATATTGTCAATTGCAAAACCACAATTTTTTATATTTAATTAGGGGCGCAAAATATAAAAATTATATATATATACATACATATAAATATATATATATATATATATATATAATTATATACATATATATGTATACATATATATATATATATATATATATATATATATATAAACAACTCGATCGCAAGCTATATTGCAGCATCTTGGCAATAAAAAAATTCCTGACGATACGTGACTCACGTGTGTGTTAAATGTAATGAACTCGGTTGTTATCAAAATTAAAATACAAACTGCTTTCGATTTAAACGCAATTACCTATTTGTATACGTTAATTTGAATTTTTATTATTTTGTTGGGAATTAAATGTATAAAAGCCAATTTTTTCAGTTTTTACTGAAAAGTAAATTAAAATATTTCAAATGATTTCTTGGTAAATTTAATTGATGCATTGTAGACTTTGTTCGCTTAGGACCACGCAGAAAAAGGTTTCAATTCACTGCAGTCGACTACAATTACTAAATTATCTAAAATAGTGCAATTTAAAATTAATGTATTAGTTATTAAATGCGCCGCTTTTATTTACATTAGGTGTTCTCTAGCAATAGATAGATGTGCATTGCATGTGTATGACTGATTGCATCAATTTTTTTATTCTCGTTCTTAAAAAATAACAAGTTGTTACATGAAAAAATAGAATGTCGTTTCTGCGTGTGACTAGTTGTTCAGCGAAGGTCAATTGAATTTCCGTTGAATTGTATATTATGCTTGCATTTGCATTTCCTTAGATACCTCTGCACACATATGTAGCTGCTGTTTTTTTATTATTTAACGTTTATTGAAATAGATGCAGTTTCATAAACAAGGTGATTGCCTAACTGAAGTTTTTACACAAGAATTAAATTATAATTGTTTCTTTAACAGTGCATCAAAAACATGTTGAATGTAGAAATTAAATTCCTTGCAAATAACATCACTACTTCTTTAACCAACATTTATTAATACAATATACATTAAATAATAGTAATAATTATTTTATTCTCTACGTTCGAAGTATAATTCGTCAACGTCGTCTACTGATATCACCAAAGTAGAAGATTCATGTACCTCTTGCAAACAAGCATGAAGATCAATTAGATCAGTCCATGGTTCATCTGACAAGACGGCGTGCTCTCCATCACAATTTAGGATGTCTTTCTTTATTTTTGCGCCGTCATATAAAAAAAATCCTCCATCAGGAAAGTGTTCTGAAAACATTTGATCTAGGGCAGTGTTATGCTGCTCACAAAAATGAACAAAATAATCAGAATTTAACTGAAAAGGTCTGTTCATTATCAACGCCATTTCCCTCTCTGTAAATGAAACGTGGTATATTCCAGTATTAAATAGATACAGAATTAGGTAGTCGGTCATGGTGATGTCTTTAATGATACTAATGCACATGAATATTCTCAACTGTTTATATACAGCCACAAAAATGAAAACCGCAAAGTGATGCTATTTAAAATTTGCTTACAAATTAAAATTAATGCACATTTGCGTTTATTAAGCCTACGCGAGTTATATGTCTCCCAATTGATGTATATATTATAAAATAGAATAATTAAAAAATTATTAGAAAGTGTAAAGAAAATGTTAAGTGAAGTCCAACAAAGTAAACACAAGGACAATTTATAAAGTTTATTAACGTTCATGAGCACGGATGCGCTACTTTGTATCGTCATGGTGATGTCTTTAATGATACTAATGCACATGAATATTCTCAACTGTTTATATACAGCTACAAAAATAAAAACCGCAAAGTGATGCTATTTAAAATTTGCTTACAAATTAAAATTAATGCACATTTGCGTTTATTAAGCCTACGCGAGTTATATGTCTCTCAATTGATGTATATATTATAAAATAGAATAATTAAAAAATTATTAGAAAGTGTAAAGAAAATGTTAAGTGAAGTCCAACAAAGTAAGCACAAGGACAATTTATAAAGTTTATTAACGTTTATGAGCACAGATGCGCTACTTTGTATCGCAGACAATAGTGACACTGCAGATGTCAGGTCCCAGACGGTCAGGTACCGTGATTACTTAGAAATTAAGATTACAACATTGTAATTATGAATAGTATTAAGAATAAGCAGACATGAAATCTGCAAGTTTCCACAGCCGAGTTTAAACATTAATTAGCTCCCAAACCGTATAGAAACACTATTTAAACTATGTAGAAAGAGAACCATTTAAAATTAAAACAGCCCATCAAACAACCCTACACCAATTCGTAGCTAACATACCCTTACCTAAAACATTCAACGTATAAATGAAGCATAAATTTTGCATTTTCGAATTCAATGCCAAATATGACGGACTATTAGGAATGGACTTTCTAAGAAAATTAGGAGCCAACATTGACATAAAAAACCGTTTATTAAGAACGAAATATGGACGAATCCCCATTAAATTTCAAAACATCCAAGTTGAACAAAAATACACAATAGAACCCCGAACATAGAAAAAAATCCCAGTAAATTTAAATAACAAGTTAGGAATAATAAATCATATAACATTTCAACAAGGAGTAGAGACCCCAACCGCATTAGTACAAATAAAAGATAACTATGCCACAACGACGATTTTAAATTCAAATGACTACCCCGTAGAACTATTATTAACAAACCCAATTAACGTAGAAGAATTAAATTTTAACGAGATGGAAATAGACGAAAATTTAGAAGACAATTACAACCCCGTAGAAAACAACGAAATGTTAAGAGAAAATTTAAGTAACATTCGCTTTAATACCGACATCAATCAAGAAGAGCAAAGAGCAATTAAAAATTTATGTTTTGAATACCGCGACATATTCCATTGCGAAGGAATACCCCTAACATTTACCAATACGGTCAAACATAATATCGAACTAACAGATAACAAACCCATATTTACAAAAGCATACCGCCTACCTCAGGCAAGTCAGAAAGAAGCTGACAGACAAGTAGCCGACTTAATAGAACAAGATATCATACAACACTCCAACTCACTATGCAGCAGCCCAATATTAATAGTACCCAAGAGATTAGAAGCATCAGGAAAGAGAAAATATAGAATGATAATAGACTATAGAAAACTAAATGAAAAAACGGTAGACGACAAATACCCACTACCAAGTATAACCAAAATTTTAAATAAATTAGGCAAGTGCCAATATTTTTCAACATTAGACCTAGCCTCACGATACCATCAAGTAGAAATGAATGAAAAGGATACACCTAAAACAGCCTTCAGCACACCGAGAGGACATTATGAGTATAAAAGGATGCCATTTGGATTAAACAACGCACCCGCAACCTTTCAAAGAGTTATGGATAATATTCTACGTGGGATACACAACGAAAAATGTCTTGTGTACCTAGACGATATCATAGTTTACTCAATATCATTAGTGGAACACATAGAAAGATTATGAGAAGTATTCGAAAGATTAAGAAAAGCACATTTTAAAGCACAATTAGACAAGAGCGAATTTTTACAAAAAAAAGTAGCATTTTTAGGACATATAATAACACCCCAAGGAGTTATGCCGAACCCCTATTAAACAAATGCAGTACTAAATTACTCCATACCAAAAACGAACAAAGAAATAAAAGGATTTCTAGGACTTAGTGGTTACTACCGTAGATTTATTAAAGGTTATGCTCAAATAACCAAGCCCATGAGACATTGTTTAAAGAAAGGAAATGAAATTGAACACACAACAGAATTTATTAAAGCCGTAGATAAAATTAAAAGTATATTAACAATTCACCCCGTATTAGAATACCACGACTTTTCGAAACCATTCATACTAACGACAAACGCATCAAATGTAGCATGAGGCGCAGTATTAAGCCAAGGAACAGTAAGTAACGATAAACCCATCGGCTACGCATCCAGAACCCTACATGAAACAGAACAGAAATATAGCACCATAGAGAAAGAGTTGTTAGCTATAATTTGGGCAACAAAGTATTTTAGACCATACCTATACAGACGAAAATTTTATATATACTCTAATCATAGACCATTAGTATGGCTATGCAAGCTTAAAGAACCTAATTCAAAATTACAACGATGGAGAATCCGATTAGAAGAATATGACTACGAGATCATATACAAGAAAGGAATTTATAAAAATAACGCAACAGCTCAACGCACTGGAAACGGAATCAATTATAAGAAACGTAGACGAAACGGAAATAAGAGAAGATCCAGACGATATACATTCAACACAAAATGAAGAGCCAAAAACCGCGATTAAAATTTTAAATGAAGCCATCGATATGAAACCAAATGAGTTAATAACTACCGAAGTTTTGAATAACCCCAATCCCGTAAAATATACAAAAGTAGATAACAAGAAGATACATCAAATTCAAATAACCAAAGACGACAATGAAGAACAAATAATTAAAATTCTAAAAGAATACACCCCCGAAAAAAAAGATTTTACTTTTACTTTAACACCAAAAACTTGTATAAACGATTTTCAGAACTATATGTTAAATTATTTAATAACTCTGGCCCTGAAATTATAAGATACACAAGAAAATTAATAACCTTAGACGACCCTGACGAAATAAATTATGTAATCCGAAACCAACGCGAAGGAAAAACCAACTATGGTGGAATTAATGAAACCCTAAAGCAAATCATGAGACGATATTATTTCAAGCACATGAAAGAACTAACTACAGACTTTATTAATCAATGTAAACTATGCGACAAAGCGAAATACGACAGGAAACCCCCAAAAATACTCTTAGTGTTAACTAAAACACCTAACAAACCCTTTCAAAAATTTCATGCCCATACTCTAGTAGTAGAAGCACAAAGTTATTTCACAATTGCAGACGCATTTACAAAAATAGGCCAAGCAATACCAATCACCTCTAAAAACAGTATTGACGTAACCCAAAAATTTTTACAGTACCTTACATTTTATGGAACGCCCGAAACAATAACGTTAGATAACGGCATCGAATTTAAAAATGAAGCTATACAAAATACTTTGTAACTCCACAAAATAAAAATTTACTTTATAACTGAAAACCACTCTGAATCCAACGGACTAATTGAAAGACTACATTCAACCCTGCTAGAACAAATCAGATTACTAAGAATAACCTACAAGAAAGAACACATTACTAATTTAATGTCATACGTACTAATTGCCTATAATAATATGATCCGTTCATCAACTAATTTTACGCCATTAGAATTAACTTTAGGACATTCAGATTTACGCAACCCTTATGACATACATTACAACAAAAAAGTAAATCAACAATATGCCAAGGATCATAAAGAAAAACTAAAAATAACTTACGACAAAGTATAGGATAAATTAGATAACGACAAGGAACCTATTACCACAACCCACAATAAAAATACCGACGCAAATAAATTCTCAATAAGACTAACCGTATACGAAAAAAATTTTCAAAGCAAACGACACAAAACGGCACCCAGAAATTTAGGTCCATTTAAAATTAAAAAAATATCGGACAAAAACATAGCCGTAGTAGACAACGGCAAAATAACAAAATACATTCACTTGAAAAACTTAAGACACCCTATACTTTCAGATTTACAATCGTCACCCTTACCGTCAACCTCCACCTAGGTAGAACGGACACCGTAATAATAATTAAAGACATAAAAAGCAACCCCGGTAATACTATCAATAAAATTAAGCAGTATGCAGATTACAGTAGACTATTGGACCTTTGCACAAAAATTCGACTTAACAGAACTAAAACAAGAATTTCAAATAATCAAAAACAATTATTACCGAATAAAACAATCCATGAACACAACAAAATTCAGAAAAGAATACGCAATAGAAATGATAAATTCTGACAGCATAATAGAAAGCATTTTCAAGACATAGAAGATAAATTTAACCCACTAATACCCACAGAGCAAACGGTAAGATGAAAAAGAGGACTAATCAACGGATTAGGAAACATAATAAAAGCAATCACAGGCAATTCAGATAATCAAGACGCAGAACGCAATACAAGAGTTAACAGAAAATCAAAACGATATCAACACCATAATTAGCAACCAAATATCATTGACCCAATCAGCTATTATAAAATTCAACGAAACATTACGAAAACTAGTTAGAAACCAAGATAGTAAAGCCTACCGAATACAAACCCTTGAACCTAACATGCAACCTACCATGTTAGGCATGCCAGATTTAATTAGATTCAACACAATATTTACTCAAATAATATCAACCCTTACTTTAATTCAACAAATTTTAGCAACTTTAGAAAACGCAGTAATATTTGCAAAATTGAATACCTTACACTCTAGTATCATTGAACGAACCGATTTATTAAAGGAATTATTAAAAATTAGATCATTTATAACTAACAGTATCCTACTTTTTGATGTAATAGAATCAAACATTCTATTATTTGAAAAAATAGCTATAGTTAAAGGCTATGTAAAAAATAACGACATAACATTTTTAATAGAAATCCCAATAGTAGAGATTAACAATTATAATTATTATCATTTATTTGCTTTTCCTATGAAAATTACTAGCATATACCAAGTTATTATACCCAAAACCAAATTCCTATCTTTAAATGAACTAAGATATGGTTATACAAACGAAAAATGTGATGAAGTCACACCAAATCAATATATATGCCAATCATTGACAACGACAACCATACAAGAAGACAGCCCTTGCAAAGTACAAATATTAAAATTTTCAAATCATTACGAGAACTGTGAAGCCAAACCCGTACAAATCACCCATATGAAAATTCAAAAGGTTACCGAAAACAAATGGATAGCCATTTTTCCCACAGAAGTAATAGCAAGAATCTTCTGCAATCAAGACGAAAACAACTTAGCACTAACCGGAAGTAAATCAATCACCCTTAAAGAAGATTGTTATTTAAAATTGAAAAATGAAGTAATCAGAATTTATCAAGATCCCGTAGCAACCAAGAAATTAGCAAACCTACCAGAATTAGAAATCAAGACAACGCCAATCGAAGACGAAGAAATACTTCAAAAACCCATGCAACTGGAACATCTAGAACTAAACAACCTCAACCGCGCCATGAAACTTACAGAAGATTATAAGGAACATTTAAGCGAACTAAAAGCGCCCAAAAGTGCACTACGATAACATTAGTGTTTGGACAATTGTATTAATTATTTTGACTATTTTATTGATCATTTATGTAATTTACAAAATGTATATTAGGTACAAAAATAAAGAAAACAGTTTTAGACTTAAGGCAACCAAGGTAAACAAAGAAACAAATGTACCATTAGAAACTATAAATTTTGAGCAATGAAAGAAAATGAATTTAATGAATTTTAAATTAAAAATCAAGAAAAGTAAAACCCTTAATTTTTAATGTACGTTGGGAGGTTTTCGTATCCTCCAATTAATGTATATATTATAAAATAGTATTATTAGGAAATTATTACAAAGTGTAAGGAAAATGTTAAGTAAAGTGCAACAAAGTAAATACAAGAACAATTTATAAAGTTTATTAACGTTCATGAGAACGGATGCGCTACTTTGTATCGCAGACGATAGTGACACTGCAGATGTCAGGTCACACCCGGCCAGGTACCGTGATTACTTAGAAATTAAGATTACAACATTGTAATTATGAATAGTATTAAGAATAAGCAGGCATGAGATTTGCAAGTTCCCACAGCCATGTGAGGGGGTAAGAACATTATAAAAAGCCCGGGAGTTTAAGGAACCGGCACTCAGTCAAAGTATTCAGTTTTAGCATTGCAGTTTGCTTAGACTACCCAAAATAGTATATTTATTAGTTATTTTCGGACTTTGAATAAATTTAAATCAAGTTTTGTAAAATTCCATGATTAATGTCTGTTTAAGAATAAAAATTGTTAAGAAGTTTTGGAATTGGTTTTTAAAAAGGCAGCTCCCAAAGCCCGAAATTTTAACTCGCGAACAGAAGTAATTTTTGTATATTTGCGTATATTACGCAAACACAATTAATTTATACATATTTGCATTTTATTAAGCTTGCGTGCGATGAATCCTGAAGCAGTGTCTCATGTTAGTTATGAAACTATAAAGTTGACTTTACAGTGCTTCAAACTTTTAAAAAATGTTGATGAAATTAAGCGTCATATTGCAATTGTTACCAAAAATATACGCTTGCTATAAGTTGCGATTAAAAACAGAATCCACAAAGAGAACCCTTTTGAAAATTCGTTGCAGTTGAAATCTAATTTAGGTCAGCTAGAATATTATATTTGCAAATTAAAGCAAATAAAACATAAATGCGAAAAACAAGGTGGTGGCTTTAACACAAGTGATTTAAGCAGACGTGAATCTCGTAAATTAGAATGGCGTGCTGTAGAGTTCTGTTTTTCTGGTACAATTTCTACTGGTTTAATAATAAGTTTGAACATAGAAGATACATAGGACTTTTTAAATAAAGCATTTAGAAGTTTTAAGGCGAAAACTGCTTTGTCGTTGAAGAAATCTATCCTAACAGTAAATATTGTATTGGCTCGAAATTTTATTAAGCCACAGACTAATGAAGTTGAAATGAAGACGTTCTGTACTGCCAATTATGCAATAGATTCCAGTATTAACTTTAAGTTGTGGTATAAGGAACATGTAGTAGACAAGTTGAAGGCTAAATTGGAAGAATTTAGTAAAAAGGACTCTGTACGGGCTCTTCAAGGTGAATATAAACTGCCCTACACCGTTAAAAGAAGGATGTTCAACTTATGTTCAAGTGCCCTACAATATAGCACGGAAACGGGCAATAGTAAATGTTAAGAACAATGATTAGTTTTGTTTTTTGGGCAATAGTTTCTGCATTATATCCAGCAGAAAAACATTCAGATAGAACTACCAGTTATCCTCATTACAGAGACGTCTTAAATTATGATTCAATTTCATTTCCAATTGCATTGCACGAAATCACAAGGTTTGAAGAACTTAACCATTTGTCAATCAATCTTTATTGTTTAAAAAGTAAGAAAATCTTACCATTTCGTCTTACTAACACCAATAAGCAACCTATAAATTTACTACTTTTACCAAATAATTTAAAAAGTAAAGGTTTTCTAAAGAAAGTGCGTTATTATTTTATATGGATAAAAAATATGTCGGCTTTATTTGCACAACAACTTTCATCACACGGACGTAAAACATTTATATGTTATAGATGTTTAAACCATTCTTACAGTAACGAGATGCTTCAAAGGCATTTAAGGGCGCGATCGGATGTATGGTTGGCTGTCTAAAATCCATCAAAAAACAGGTTATTCTGTTTGGTAAATAACTTTTATTGGATTGAAAATATGCAAAATGTAACTTCACCATTAGACTCACAAAACTTTGAACTTTCTAACGAAGGTTTGCTTTTTTTTCTAAAGTGCAGTAATAAGCAAGAAATAGTTGTTAAAAGTAATGGTAAAAATTCACTTACTTTATTTTAGTTACTACATCTAACATAATCAATTTGTACATAAAAAAAAGCATTCGTTGGATAGCAGAATACATATATAATCGTTCTGTTAAAAAAAATTTCAAAAATATTGATCATGATAGCCGTAGTGTACTGAATGGATTTTATTGAATTATTACATTAATTGTACGCCATTTTAATAGAAATTGTTTACGACTTCCTCCGAAAATGGCACTGTTAATGATGTGTAGAATAAGGTTTAAAACCAGAATATTTCAAATTGAATTATTTTGGACTTTGTTTTTGTCGCATTGAAATGAAGTAAACTAATAATATATGGTGAATTACCATTTGATAAATGTAATATAATAATGATTGGATTAATTGCGAATATTTATGAAGCCAAAAATGACATAACCTCAACATCCATGGTTGTTTGTAAACTTTCATGTTTATGTTTACAAGCCATAAGTAAATTATTACACCAGTGTTACTTTGTGAAGCTTATACTATGTTATAATAGTTTTTAAAAGAAAGGGTAGTGTGTCGTATCCCAAAACGTAACTAGATACTCTACAATATTCAATATAAGCAAAATATTGCATCATGTTAGCAAGAGTAATGTTTATTAAAATATCTTAGTGGAACCATCGCAGGAAAATAGGATACATTTTGTTACAAAATAGGTTGAGAGTTTGGTACTCGGCAAAATGATTTACAAATTTGAACGATCTGGGGGAGGACGTTCTCAAAAAACGATAATTTTTCCTACATCATTTTACACTTCACTTTGGGAACGTTCATTGTCTTGTGTATCTTCACCAGGGGTTTGCAATGGTAATTATATTCTCCATTTGAAAAGTGTCAAAATCAGCTTTAAATATATAGGCAACTTATTAGTGTTCCCATTCTTTATCCCCACGTAGCAGACTTCCGTCATTTTTGGTCATACAAAGTCCAAATGTAACGTCAAATAGATGTGATAATGAAATTTTCTCAAATTGTGCTGCCGGCAAAAAGGATTATAATAAACAATAAACTTCAAAACTCCCACTAATTATGAAATATATTTTAGGCTAAATTAAAAATAAAATGGAAAAGTTTATTTAGGATTAAACAATTTACGAAACTAGACCTAACTTTAGGCATTAGAAATAAACCATAAAAGAATTCCTTTTGGTTTATTCTGTCAAAAATAGCTATTTTGTTACATTAAATCGACTCTGTCAAAAACGACTAAACGTTTATTTCAATAAATATTTCAAACTAATAGAATATTTGGGGTCTTCGGTTAATATTTTCATCAAATGCTAATATCGAAAATATATTTCCAATACAAAAACTTTGAGTTGTTACCTGTAAAGTGTGCTTTATTAAAACAAAATTATTACAAATGTTTTATTTTAATGAATAACTAAGAAAATAAAAATAGGTTCAATTGTTGTAATATTTACAATGTGTATATAGGTATTTTTGAACAGTAAGTCATTAGCAACCAAAAACTTAAAAGGAACGCTGTTTTACACAATACGTAGCAATGTAAATGATATAAAACTATTGGTGAAAAGAAGTGAATAACAGGCATTTGTAAATAATATTTTTAAACCACACATTTTAAGGTCAATAGATAAACGTTTAGTAATAAATATACGAACAGCTTTCGAATTGAAATTGACTTTATTGTTGTTAATATTACATTAAATATTAGTATATAAGGCATGTTTGTAGGTCCATACAGGCAAAGTTAAGTTATACACTATCGTACACTTAACCTGCATAAACCACTACATATCTCTACAAGGAAAATGAGTGAAGCAAATGAATAATTACACAAAATTGAAAATATACAATTAGGCTATGTTACTACTTATCCAAAATATGCGCCCTGATTTGAACCTTGAATGCAGTAAAAGTAAAAAGATTTTATATCCATCTGGAATTGCATTATAAGTAGAAACAGCATTATAGATGAATCTTCTCTGAAACATAGCAGTCAGTTTCTTGAGAATTGTTAAAGTTTTAGTGTGTCTAATATTGATGCAATGCACTTTGGAGCGTGTCATTAATATTTTAGCAATATCCTCTGAAGTCATTTATAATTATTTTATGAACAAAACATAACAAATGATGTTTCCTGCAGTTATCCATATTTAACCAGTGCAACTCTTTTATCTTATGCGATACATGATCAAATTTTTAGTCCAAAACTAAACGACAACAAGTATTTTGAATCCTTTGTATTTGTGTCATAGAAGTGCTATCAAGGTTTGGACCATATATAAAATCACAATAGTTAAATAATGACAAAACTAGCTTCCGACAACAGCTTTTTCAATTGTAAGGTTAGTATAGACCGACAAGCATATAGTTGTTTAAGTGCTATATACGACCTTTTTATTAACCTTGCAACATGTGACTTAAAGCATAGATCATCGTCAAGTATTAAACTGAAATTTCTTGAAGAACTAACTAATGGAAGAGGTATTGTTAATTATGACTTTTATCTTATCCTTAACACAATCTCTAATTTTCTCTGTGATCCGAAACAATATCAGCATCAATAGTGCCTGCACGAACAAATAATTCATCACTTGATAAATATATGGAATCAATAAAGAGTACTGCTGTTATTTACTATGCGCGTAGGTTCGTTTATTACTTGGATGAATCCATAAGAATCAATGCAGTGTGTAATAATATTACTTAAATTGAAAAGATTCACATTGACATCACCTAAACATATTATATTATCCATCAATGGTGCTAAATAAGATAATATATTATCTAGTTCATCAACACAACTAAGTGAATTAGAGTTTGGGGATCTGTATACTGTGCCTACAGTAAAAGTTTTGCGATTTAATTTAAACATTATCCAAAATATATTCAAGTATACGAGTCAGTTGCAAACCAAACAAAATAACCTGACATTTAAGTTCCTTCCTTACGTACACACCAACCCCACACCCTGGACCTTTCCTTGTGGTAGCCAACACACTTGGCCGATTTAAAGTGTCACGTTAGTGGTATTGATGTAATGATTGTATCCTTTTTTAACTTTTGAAAGCAAACAAGTTTTCTGTAAACGAGTCGATATAAATTTATTGCACAAATAATAATGACAATATAACTTAAATCTAAATTTCTTGTATAAAAACTCTAGCAGGCCATGAATGGTTAAACATCAATCGCTAAACATTAATAATTTGTTAACATAAATATTGCACAATAAATAATGCAATTTGGTGACCGTTACCATACACTTGTGTATTGTGTTTGTGTTGGTCTCGTGCTAACAAAACCAACTAAAATTACTGCGTAGGTAATACTGGTTATTCTGATCAGTATCACAGCCACTGCTATCACTATTTGTATCACCCACTTTGATAATTAAATGTTCGACAACATCAAACTGCTGTACTATAGCCCACCATTCCATCATACATTTTTCTGCATGTGTGATACATTTTTGCCAATATGACCCATCTATTCTTTGCAAAGATTCTTGCCATATCAAGTTGACATTTGTGTCATTATAAAGTTGGTTAAGCCATCCAACATTTTTATTGTAAGATTTTTTACAGTTCGCCCATACCAACTCTATAGGATTAAACTTGCCGTGATACGGAGGTAGCCGCAAAACTTTGTGTCCGTACATTTCTGCTAGGGTATCTATTTCATAAATTTTTGGTTGTGGATGTTTTTTAATTAATGATAATAGTTCCCTTTTTAACGTGTGACTGCCGCAACTAACATTGTGTTTAATCAAGTAATCAATGATATTTAGCATTGTCTAGAATAATTACACTGGGTTTGCTTAAATTAGGAATTAAACGTTCTTCAAACCATTTTGTAAATAATGCTGCATTCATGTCTCCATGATAGTCAGCACTTGGAGATTTTGTAGAATGCAAAAGTGCTGCATTGGGGCTGAATCCAGTTTTGTTGCCTGCATGTACGACTATGAACCTGTAATAAAAATATTTCTATTAAATGTAATTTTAACTTTAAAAACTAACCGTTTTCCTTCTCCAGGAGGTTTTCTTTACACTGAGCTTGGAACCATTATGCCAACTCTTCTTAACAGAACCTCGACTAAAATCCACGTCTCATCCAAGAAAACAGGATCATAAAGTTACAATTGTTTGTACATTTCATATGCTCTTAAAAACTTCACTCGTGCAGCAGCAAGATGTTCCTGTTCAAGCACAGCCCTTCTACCATCGTTCAATTTAAAAGAAAAACCAATTGTTGATAGAAGTCTCATCAGACTAGACTGGCTGAAGTTAAAAATTTGAGCGGTTACAATTTCTTGTCGTAAAGATTTAACAGTTACATGGAGCCCTAAAAGCATAATACTAAAAAACACTAAATAAAATTGTTATGAAAACTATATTACATTTGGAATACATTTCGTAAATTTTTCGTTTAACCGCATCTATTACAAAACCATCTACATCAGACGATTTAGACTTGTTGAATTTTCGGTGCTTGCTCGGTGACTCAGGAACTTTATTTTCTTTTCGGGCTTCTAAAACTCTCTTTTTTTAATGGAACGAAGAGAACTCAGTCCTATCCCACAAGCCTCAGATGTTCGCTAACAATAAGCAACAGTTAAAACACAACATATCACTTGAAAATTTTATTTTACCTGCAATACTGACTCAAATGGGGCCAAGGTTCCATGATTATCACGTTTTCTTTCAAAAAATGTTAGAACATTCATCACCAACAACTGAGCTTGAAAGTTCAAATGTTTGTTACGAAGCGTGTTCATTTTGATAAGTGTTGACCAAACACTATTCAATGTGCAGAAGGTTCTTAGTTTAAAAAAAAAACAGTTTGTTGTATATCAGATTTATCTTTAAAAGAAACGTAGAAAATCGCAAGTGAAATAACAAAGCACAAATTCTAACCTAACCTTAAAAATGTTTGACAATTAATTACAAACGGAAATATTTTATGGACATACGTTCAGAGTGGTTGCATTGAATTATACAGCTGTCGAATATTTTTCTAGCTATCCTTTTTAGATGGGGAAGCGCCAGGTAATAGAGTAGCATAACAATATTGTAGCTGTGTTTTATTCATATGCGCAACGATGAGTCATGCTTGACTTTATTTGATTTCAACTATATCTAACGCTTTGCTTGCTGTTCAACAACTTCGAAATTGCTGAAGGTCATTTACGATGAATAGTTACAGAAATGGAGAAAAACCAGCATCGTACCGTATCCTAGCAACCGTTATTTGCCTAACTTGGAAACGAACCACTAAACTACTAAAGTTAAAACAAAGTAGTTCTCTCTATCATGCGATAGCTATACCACAAACGCGGCTATTTTAAAATTAGTTCGTGTTATGAAAATAGAGGGATGCGATCGCGCCCTTAAATTATTGTCAGAAACAAAACGCATTCTGTGTTAAGTTGCCAAACGAAATACAGAAACATTTGAAAAACATTAGTATTAGGAAAAAATCTCTTTTGTAATATATGCCGACCCTGAAAGCATTTTAGAACAATATAATTTAACCAGCGAAGAAGCTACATTAAATACAATTAAAAACTCAGATACATATTCTTCATATCGTCGTATACTATCTAAAATGTTACTACGATGATGTCCTATCAGAGTTTCAATCGTATCGCGGTATTGACTATATAGATTGGTTTGTACAACAACTAGAGTTAGTTAGTCAAAATTTCACATTACACTATGTAATATAAAACCGATGAATAATCTAAATGCAGATGAAAATTATAAATACAATACTGCAAAACATGTCACATATGTGAGAAACCATCTACTGACGAACAAACTAAGGTGCGTGATCACTGCAGTTTGACAGGTAGATTTCGCGGAGCGACTCATCAGGATTGTATTATTAACTATAGAGACTCGGATACAATACCAGTGGTATTTCATAATTTATCTGGATACGACTCTCATTTTATAATTAAAAAATTAGCTAAGGGTTTTCCCGACGCAATAAATCTTTTACCAATAAACAAGGAAAAATATATATCTTTTACCAAAGTTGTAGATGGAACAAAAGTTAAACTTAGATTCATAGATTCATTTAGATTTATGGCTAGCAGCCTTGATAAACTGTCATCGTATTTAGAAAACGATAAAAAAATTATTACTAGGAAAAATTGTAATACTGAAAAAGAATTCAATTTACTGATCCGCAAAGGTATTTTTCCTTATGAGTATATAGACTCTTGGAAAAACTTAAGGAAACTAAATTACCTTCCAAACAAAATTTTTATAATCGTCTTCGCGATGAAGTTGTTAGCGATGTAGACCACAATCATGCGGTTAATGTTTGGCAAACCTTTTGCATACAAAATTTAGGTAAATATTCAGATCTTTATTTAAAAACGGACGTTCTACTGTTATCTGATATTTTTGAAAATTTCCGTCAGACATGTATCACAGCATACAGATTGGATCTTCTGTACTATTTTACGGCACCTGGTTTAGCATTTGTTGCCATGCTTAGAACTACAAAAGTTTAGATAGAACTGCTAATTGACATAGACCAAATCATGTTTGTTGAAAGAGGCATCCGCGGTGAGATTGCTCAATGTTCTAGTAGATATTCTAAAGGTAATAACAAGTACATGGGGGATCAGTACGATCTAAATCAAGATTCAGTGTACTTAATGTATTTCGACGTGCATAATTTGTACGGTGCGGCTATGTCAGATTTCCTTCCATACGGCGATTTTAGATTTTTAGAAAAAGAAGAGTTTAAAGATATAGATATATTAAATATTCCTGATAATTCCGAAGTAGGCTATATATTTGAGTGCGACTTAGAATATCCTCCAGACCTGAAATCTGTTCACAACGATATACCTCTAGCTCCAGAGCACATGATCCCCCCAGTACCCTCTTCTACATCTAAGATCAAGAAATTTCCAACTACATTATATACAAAACGTAACTACATTGTTCATTATAAAAATTTAAAGATATATTTAGTTTATGTTTTGAAAATACTTAAAATCCGTAGGATACGGTAATTTAAACAGGCACCGTAGTTAAAAGAATATATTAATTTAAACACTCGTTTAAGACAGTCTAAAAATGAGTTTGACAAAAATTTCTATAAATTAATGGTTAATTCTGTTTTTGGAAATTAATGGAAAATGTACGAAAGCACAAAGAAATACGACTAGTAACAAAATGGGAAAGGCACTATAGAGCTCGTGCATATATTGCAAAGCCAAACTTTCACAGCAGCATTATTCTTGATCGTGATTTAGTAGTAATAGAAATGAACAAATTAGAAGTATATTTAAATAAACCAATTTACGCATGGTTTTCAATCTCAGATTAATACTTCATTGATTGTCATGTTTTATTAAATAGAATTAACATAATTTACATGAAATTGTAAAACATATAATGTAGAATTATAAATTGTAGTAGTAGTAGTTTATAAAAATGCTTAACTTTTAAGTATTGTTTGAACCTAAATTTGTTACATATTATATAAATAAATAACAAATAAATACAGACTGGCTTTACAAAATTCGTATAGCATTAGAAAGTGAATTATGCTTTACTAATCTATCATGTAATATGAGACAGTAACAAGATGTATTAGCAGGAACATTTTTATTTGTTTCAAATTCCAACCTAATGTCAACGGTACCGGATTTGAGTGCTTCGTTTTGTCTAGAACAATCTATCACAGCAAGTGGCGCTACATTTCTAAATTCTTCAGGGTTGAACAACGGTTTATTTTCCTTTTCGTAGTACGATTGCTGAAACTGTGCATACACTTCATATAAAGATGCAGTCTGATTAATATCAATATTTAAATTCAGATTATCATATGGATATATCTCTGAATTTAGATACAATTTAATGTTTGTTAAGTTGCAGTGATCAAATTGACTATAATCACTTTGATTTTTATTTTTTCGGTTTGTTTGAAATCCAACAATAACAAAGCGAGGTTTTTCTAACTGTGTGGCTGTTTTTATACTCCACGTATGACGTTGCGTTTGTTGCAGAAGCTGACTTTCATGCAACTTCCAGCCTCTAAAGAAAATATGCAAATCCTGGTTTTGTGCTACGCATTCAATTAGTTTTATTCTTAGAGCATCTTCGACAAAGATGTGTGGAATTTTCCAAAGAACTTTGTTTAAAACTATTTTTAGCTCTTCGTCTGCTTTACTATTAATTATGGCATTCGTGTCAAAACTAGATCGAATTAGAACTAGTTCTTGACGCAAGTTTAATATAATCCTTTTAAAATCGTCACATAATCCCAAAATCATAGGCAAGTTTATAGCAACATTAAAATTTCCATTAGCATCAACTATTTGAAAATCGTCTAGCAGTAATCAACCAGCATTTTAACGATGTTTGCTTTGGTTAGCATTATAACAAAAATACCCCTTCATAATGGATGTTAGTCCCGGATTTCGAACTCGATCTATTATAACACCTCCAATTTCATATATAATTTCATCAAATAGTAGTAAAACACTAGTCTTTGCAAACTTTGTTGTTGGAGAAGGTGTTCCATCAATTTTAATTAACTTTCCTTCCTCATACAACGAGCTTTTAGATGGTAAAGTGTATACGTCTTGTTGAATAGGAATCCTAATTTCATCTTTGTTGTTTAGGGATGTTGCTGCATAAGGTTGTTGGGTGTGCTTTTCAATATTGACAATAACATTGTCAAAGTAAGCTTTTTCACGGACTTTCAAAATCTCATTGTTTATTTTACTAAGCCCTTTTTCTTTTAATTGAATAATGTTTAATGCAAGAGATTGATGAAATTGGCGGTTTCTTCGTGTTAACGGTTTCAGATCAACCAACGAAGTGTGCTTTGCTTAAAGTTTAAACTATTTATACCAGTTTTTTGTATGCTGTTTTTATTGTATCTAATACCCATTTCAGTCTCTGACTTTTTTAAGTGCAGTCTTATTGTTATGGACTCTCCTCTAAAATTGATTAAATTCCAATTTTGATCTAGTATTTTAACTACAATTTCATCTATAACGCGTGCGTTTATTGGTAGATAAATTATTGTCGGCGGGTATTCAACAATTTTAAAACCTGGAGGGACTTGAGGAAAAACCTCGTGAATAATTTGAGTTGATTTACTATTTAAGTATGATCCATTTACAATATCACAATCTATTAACATTGCATTAACTTTAAAAATGTTGACTGCATAATCTGCTTCGTGTCTGACAAGTGCTTGAAGTATACCATGCTTAAATCCAAGCAGAGACCCAATAGAATTTTTCTTGGTAAAATCAATTTGTTCGCTTTATTTTATACTGCATTTTAAGGTACTATTATTAGCTGCTATTTCTACGAAAACGCGAGATTCTTAAAATTGATACGTCTCCACTTCTAATATTCCATCTTTCGTCCCTTAATTCTTTTGCAGATATTTGCTAATTTTGCTGAGTTCATAATACCCTTAGGAATTTCCACATACTCTCCGTTATTTCCAAAATAAAATTTGTTATTTACTTCAGATTCAATATTATTGTGTTATACGATTCAAAATCTGTCAATCCCAATACATATTCAGTTAAAATTTCCAGTAATAACAGAACTTTTTCCTGTAAATGTATTGGTACATTACATGATTGGATTTTTTGATTTCTACTCTAGCTTCTCTGCACGGCCGCGCCGTCCATAAAGACAACAAAGGCAAAAACCCACGGCGCCAAGAGTCCAAAGGCGCCGTGAGGCGCCTCACGGTAATATTTAAAACTCACCAAAATTCTTATTTTTGTTTAAGACACGAGACTTCCCAAAGGTCCCCTGTACGTTTACGCGCGCATTCGCTATGAATAACTAATTAAATTCCATTAATTATCGGAACATCGATGTTTTGTATCAGATGTTCTCAACCGATGATGATCTACAATATTAGGGCAACACTCCAATATAGCGACGTTGCGCTAGTTGCACAATTTTATTTTTATTATGTTTATGTATTCGATAATTATCGGTTATCGATGTTTTGCCTTAACAGCGCTCGCGCTCATCCCTATATGTTGACTAGAACGCAGAAAGCGAGTTTATTCTTGTTTCTGCAAGTTTTCCCGTTCATTCCTTCCTGTTGAATCTTGAGTCTTGAATCTTTATAAATACTGCCGCACTTTTAAAAACAATTCATTTAACATTGGCTATCGAAGTGTCGTAAAGACTGTAAATTGTGCACCTGAATTAAAGAAGTTAAGTGTTCTTCGATATTCAACGTCAAAGGTAAGTTTCTAACTTTACTCTTTACTTTACAATTAGATAGAGAGGGCACGTTTTAAATGGAAAATAAATACCCTTTGGTCAGAATTTGACGAAATTTTGATATGTTGCAGAATTTGACCTATTAATTAATTAATGTGTTCATTGCGACAAAGCTGTAAGTTTAACAGTTAGTTTTTGAGATAAAGGGTGTCCAAAATCGCTACTTCATAGTTTCAAAATTTTGTAAATTGTATGTTGTTGCCGATATGAACACAAAAATAATAAATAAATTTTAAGATTGGCGTATCTAGCGGAATTTCAATTCTGTAATAGTCTATTTTAATTTATTATAGATGTTTAATAAAGAAAAAGAAAAGCCTTCAGGATAACAAAATTTGATGCAAAAAAGGAAGCGGGAAAAAAACTGGAGAAGACGAATTCCAAAATTACGCTATTTTTTCCTTCACCTTCAAGCACAAATATACAAACAGATGCAGATCTTCCATCGGTTTTGAGAGAGGACCGGGAGGAGTCTAAACTACAAGAAATTCCATCAACATCTACAGACAAAGTTGAGGAAGACGATGACGTAGTTTCTGCGGAAGTGGACGATACGCAACTTCCTCAGGATCCAGGATTGTGGCCAAAAATATTGTCTCCTAGAGATGTACAAATATTAATTGAAAACGGGCCTACTTATTATCGAAGTAAAGATTGTATAAATTATCCTAATGATAAAATATCAGGCCGAAGGTTTTCGGATAAATATTATTCACAAATTTTGTCTAATAATGAAAAAGTCGAACGGGAGTGGCTTTTATATTTAACAGAAAAAATTCAGTGTTTCGTTTTTGTTGTAGAATATTTTCAAATACTTTAAAAACAATTAAATTAAGTGATGAAAATGGGTATAATGACTGGCACCACATTGGTGAACATTTAAGTATACATGAAAAAAGTAAAAAAGTAAAAAAATGGTCAGAATGTTTCGCTCGCTTAAAAAAAAATGGCAACTATTTATTCTGCGGCTCAAAATCTAATTAATATAGAAACCAAATATTGGCATGGAGTTATCGAGCGCATTTTTTATATTATTCAATTTCTTGCTGAGCAAAACTTGGCTATACGTGGTACCAATAGCAAACTGTTTGAAAAAAATAATGCCAGTTTTCTAAAATGCATTGAAATGTTAGCAAAATTTGATCCTATAATATCTGAGCACACGAGAAGTATCCAAATGCTGGAAAAGATAAAAATGCCTCAGTATCTTGGGGACAAAATTCAAAACGAAATAATTAATTTAATAGAGGAAAATCTTAAATTAAAGATTTTCGGCATGATTAAAACAGCTAAATATTTTTCAATTGTACTTGATTGTACCCCGAATGCTAGTCATCAAGAACAAATATCAGTATGTGTTAGATTCGTTAATTCAGAAAAAAATTAAATTGTCGTCGAAGAACATTTCTTAACTGTTTGCCCTATAAATGATTGTACAGGTGAGGGTTTGAAAAATTTCTTAATAGAAACATTGAAAAAAAATGGCTTAGATATTTATAATTTACGCGACCAAGGATATGACAATAGTGCAAACATGCGCGGTAAACATAATGGATTACAAAAAAATTCTTAATATAAATCCAAGAGCATTCTTTTTGCCTTGTTGCAACCATAGTTTAAACCTTGTCGTGAACGATGCCGCAAAATCAAATATTTCAAGTGTAAATTTTTTTCTATAGTACAGGAATTTTATAATTTTTTTCCGCTTCAACTAACCGTTGGTCAGTCTTAAAAACAAATATATCAAATTTAACCTTAAAACCCTTATCTGATACAAGATGGTCTAGTAGAGTTGATGCTTTAACTCCTTTAAGATATCAGCTTGGAGAAATATACGATGCTCTATTTGAAATCTCTAGTGAAGGAAATAAAGCTTTTGACAATAATTCAAAAAATACGGCATCATCGCTTGCCAAAAAAATAAAAAATGTTGAGTTTATATGTATGTTGATTTTATGGTATAATATTTTAAATAAAGTCAATATTGTAAGTAAACTTTTACAAATTGAGGATTTTAATATAGCAGAGACCTGTGCTAATTTAAAAACGTTAGTTAATTGGTTAAAAGAATACAGATCAGATAAAGGATTCAACGACTTGTTAGTCGATGCTCGTGAAATAGCTGATTCAATAGACGTTGATTTTGAATTTAAAAAAAAGACGGCTTGAGGGTGAGAAAAGTTAAGAAACAATTCAGTTACGAACACGATGATGAACCCACTGAAGATGAAAAATTAAAGTTTAAAGTACATTCTTTTTTTAATATGTTAGATATAACTATAGAAGCTGTAAATGAAAGATTTCAATTATTATCAGCTTATTCAAATCATGTTAACTTTTTGTGGGACATTTCCAGTTTTTCCAAATATTTTAAACAGGAGCAGTTAAAGTTATGTACAGACCTTGAAATAGTATTAACTGATCTAAATTTCAATAAACGTGACATAAGTGGTGTAGAACTCCTAAACGAATTACAGTTTATTAATTTAGGTGAAGTGAACACTTCCACTCCTACAGAAACTTTAAATTAGATTATTAATAATAATTTAAAACAATCCTTTCCAAACACTTATGTGGCTTTACGAATTTTGTTAACTATGCCAGTATCTGTTGCCACAGCAGAACGTTCATTTTCAAAATTAAAAATGATAAAAAACTATCTAAGATCCAGTATGGCTCAGGAAAGTCTGGCAAATCTTGCTATTATTTCAATTAAATCTGAACTACTAAAAGATTTAGACACTGAAAAATTGATAAATAAATTTTCAAAAAATAAAGCACGCAAAGTCAAGTTCGTTTAGTGTAGTGCAATGCTACTACTACTATGCTATTATATATACACTCTAGCTATGTATAATTTAAAAAATATTGTAAAAATCATCATCATTTTGTTTTCGACCTTACTTAAGGTCAGTTTGACGTAGCTCTAACTTCTTTTCTATTCTGTGCTAATCTAAAAAGCTCTACATACCCTTCACAACCTAAATTTCTAATAATTTGACTAATAAAGCTTGGTCTAGGTCTTCCTATATCCTTATATCTTTTTCCTATCCACCTGGCTCTACATAGATATTAGCAACCTGATGGTTGTTAAAGAACTCTAACATGTTTACATGGTTACCATTTATAAGGAAATGAACTATAACCTGGTTATCCGCTTCAAAAAAGGAAAAGTGTTAAATTATATGTTATGGTAAGGCTTAAGCAACGAAACGCTACCAACATGCCAGACCGCTAACTAATTGTGAGTTATGTCATGGTGACATTTAGTTAACTGATTTTTATTTACTTATTCTTCTTGTTTTGTTTTCGAACTTACTTAAAGTCGGTTTGACGCAGCTCTAAATTCTTTCCTATTCTGAGCTAGTCTAAAAAGGTCTACATACGCTTCACAACCTAAATCTCTAATAATTTGACTAATATAGCTTTGTCTAGGCCTCCCTACTCTATTTTTATTTGGTAGTCTATAATCTAAGACTTTACTAAATAGTCCTTCATGTCTTAAATGGTGTCCTATCATTCTATCTCTCCTGACCTTTAATTGTTTCCACATACAGAGTTCCTCACCTATCCTTCTATAAACTTCCTCGTTTGTTACTCTATCTGTCCAACTAATCTTTAACATTCTCCTATAACACCAAGTTTCAAAAGCTTCTATCTTTTCTTATCTACTTCTTTAATTGTCCAAGTCTCACTACCGTATAGTAGAACGCTCCATACGTACGACTTTCAGAAACTTTTTCTATTATCTAAACTAATACTATTAGCTATTAGAAAGTTTTTCTTTTTTAAAAACATTTTTCTAGCTTGAGCTATTCTAGCTACTATATCCCTTCTGCTACGTCCATCCTTTGTAATTATACTAGCTAAATAGCAAAATTCATCTACCTCCTCTAACTCGGTATTACCTATTTTTAATTTTGGTTTAGAACTAGGCTGTAACTCACTTGTCATTATCTTTGTCTTTTCTGAGTTAATTCTCATACTATAGTTACTCTGTAGTATCTCCTCTAAAATATTTAAAAACTCTCCTAACTCTTTTCTAGACTCTGTTATAATGGCTATATCATCTGCAAAACGTAACATGTCTATTTTCTGTCCCTGTACACTAACATCTATCTCTTTTCTCTCTCTAGCTAAGTTTAAAGCTTCCTCAATATAAACATTAAAAATCAAGGGAGACAGTATACAACCCTGTCTAACACCATTTCTAATTTTAGCTTCCTTTTCTATTTCATCAAATCCAATTACTACGCTTTGGTTTTTATATAGACTGTAAATAATTTTTCTATCCCTATGAGAGATTCCTATTTCTCGCAAAACTCTGAACATAACAATCCAATTAACCTTATCAAATGCTTTTTCTAAATCTACAAACGCGAAATGAGTCTTTTTATTTTTTTGAAACCTTTTTTCGATAATGACCCTAATCATTAGTATCGGTTCTCTAGTCCCTCTGTCTTTACGAAAACCATATTGGTCTTCGCCTAAATAATTCTCAGTCAAAGCGTCTACTCTATTTTTAATTATTATTGAAAGTATTTTGGAAGCATGAGAAGTTAAACTAACCGTTCTAAAATTCTCACACCTATCAGCTCCTGACTTTTTTGGGATTGGGATAATATTATAATCTATTGGAACCTCACCTGTGTCATATATTACTTTTACTAGTTCATATAATCTGTCTAAAGTTTTCTGACTTGCATATTTTATTAGTTCTGCGGGAATATCGTCTATTCCTGGCGCTTTATTTAGTTTAAGATTCCGAACAGCTCTATCAAATTCCTCTCTTAATATTGAGAACCCATTTTTCCGATAATAACCCTAATCATTAGTATCGGTTCTCTAGTCCTTCTGTCTTTACAAAAACCATATTGGTCTTCGCCTAAATAATTCTCAGTCATAGCTTCTACTCTATCTTTAATTATTATTGTTAGTATTTTGGAAGCGTGGGAAGTTAAACTAACCGTTCTAAAGTTCTCACACCTATCAGCTCCTGACTTTTTTGGGATTGGGATAACAATATTTTTTTCGAAATCTATTGGGACATCACCTGTGTCATATATTACTTTTACTAGTTCATATAATCTGTCTATGGTTTTTTAACTTGCATATCGGATTAATTTTGCGGGTAGATCATCTATCCCCGACGCTTTATTTAGTTTAAGATCCCTAACAGCTCTATCAAATTATTCTTTTAATATTTAGAACCCTATTTTTACATCCTCTTCTTGGTCGTTCTCTAACTCATCCATATCGTCTCCCTTATATAAATCTTCTAAATATCTTTTCCATCTGTCTGCTACCTCAACTTTATTTATTAGAAGCTCATTATTCTCGTCTCTAATACCATTATATTTTTTCCTATGTTCCCCAAAAAGCTTTTTAACTGCCCTGTAAGCCCTGTCTGTCTTACCTACTCTCAAATCATCTTGTATTCCCTTACAATTCTCCTCCATCCATTTATTTCTAGCTTTTCTACACTCATGTACTATCTTATTTCTAACTGTATTATATTTTTGCTTACTTTCACTATCCACTTCTCTGAAAGGTTTAAGCTTTCTTCTATTCACTATTAAATCTAATATCTCTTTTGTTACCCAGGGTTTTCTCGTTTCTATTTTTTTCTTACCTATAGTCTGTGTTGCTGTATCATGTACAGTCAGTTTTATTTCTTTCTATCTATTTTCTACGTTCCCTCCTACATCTATCTCTTTGCTCATATTATCTAATACTTGTTTATATTCCTCTTTTACCCTACTATCATTAAGCTTACCTAGATCCCATCCCTCTCTTTTAACCTTTCTCAATTTTTTGAATTTTAGTTTACACTTCATTTTAACTAAGTTATGATCGCTATCTATGTCAGCCTCTGGATAACTACGACAGTTTTTAACTTGGTTTCTAAATCTTTGTTTAACTAAAATATAATCTATTTGGTATCTAGCCCCATCACCTGGCGCTTTCCAGGTATATCTTCTCCTAACATGTTGTTCGAATAGGGCGTTTACAGTTACTAATTTATGTTCCTGGCAAAACTCAACTAATCTTTCTCCTCTATCATTTCGTCTGCCATACCCAAATTTTCCTACCATTTTTTTCTCACTACCTTTTCCCACTGACGCATTAAAATCGCCCATAACTATAAAATTCTCATTTTCTTTTATTTTTCTCACTATGCTATTTATATCCTCGTATACCTTCTCCAGTTCCTCATCCTCGTACTGAGTTGTTGGCATGTAAACCTGTACTAAAACAGTGTCTGTGGGTTTTGTACTCAATCTAACCATAATTATTCTATCACTAAATTGTAAGTACTCTTTAACTTTATGCCCTAATCTTTTACCTAACACTATTCCTATCCCTGCCTGTCCATTAGTTGAAGAAGTTGTAATTATTCTATAATTATCTTTCCAAAAGTCATTACTATCTGGCCATCTCACTTCACTAATACCTAAAATGTCCAGCTTTCCCTTTCCCGTTTCGGCTAATAAATTCGTTAACTTATCTACTCTAAGTAATGACCTTACATTCCAAGTCCCTATCACTAAATCGAACTGTTGTTTTATATTCTTACGATGACGAGCCCCAAGTACCCCCTTCCGGAGATCCGAATGAGGGAGTATTTTACCTCCGGACAAGAATTTTACTTGTGAGCTCTCCATCAAATATATTTCGTGTTTTAGGCCACGCACACCTGGGAAATATTGTGGTAGGTTCCCATATCTTTCCACAACGCAGTTTTTAAAGATTTTAGAAAAAAGCCGTATCCGTCACGGCCAACCCCCAACAAGCTTGTAAATTGTTGAAGATCGCCCGAGACCAACCGACCCTCCTCCAATATCTTTTAGCCAGCAAGGCTGCTGCTCCTAGCTGCGCCTTTTAATCGCCTTTTACGATAAGCAGGCTTACTATAGTAGTATTCTTTATCCCCTGCTATAGGGATATTGTAAAAATGTAAGATATATTTTTGATTAAAATGTTTATAAGTTTATATTTTGTTTTTTTTTTAATATATCGTATCGTTACTTTTTTGGTGGTACTACTTAAAAAATATTTTTTGTGATAATACACTTTTAGCGTTTATCTTATTATAAAGTTTATGTATAGTATAAAACGATATACGACTTTTATTTCAAATTATGAAAAAATTTTAGTTCTAGGTACTTATTTATATTTGTCCCTAGTCAGGCAATTTTATAAATTTTTGAAAATAATGTACAGAGTAAAGAACAAAGCCTTTGTTACAAAGGCACAATTTTTTGAAAAAATTAAATAATATAAGAGAAGCTAAGATGCAAGCAACACGCTCCTACTCTACTCCATTAAAAAAATTCTCCTACAATAAAAAGGCGCCTTAATGTTTTTGCCCCAGGGCGCTATATAGCCTTGGCGCGGCCCTGCTTCTCTGTAGGAATCTTAAACATAAATGTCCGCAAAATATGGTTCCATAAGCTTGCTATTGTTGATAATTATAGACAATTGTACAATTTCCCTCCACTTTTTAAGTATCTAATCTAACTCTAATGGTGGTTTTAAGTTTCCATAGCTATCATAGTAAATGGCTTTGTTGCCATGTTTTTTATAAGCAGTTCAGTGCGTTCCTAAACCTTTCTTTCCATCCAAATTGATAATACCACATTCGGAGTAACGTACCTTTTTAGGAAGCGCGTTTCTCATAAATACGCCGCGGAAATACGGTACTTTAAGTTAACTAGCTAATTTTATTAGTTTGATGTTAGTTAATGCACGGTTTGGCAGACTTATGGAACATCGTTTTGAAACTTTGCTGGGCATAAGAAAAGACCCAAGCCCTTTTTGTATGGTTTAATATACATTCCTTTTCCAATAATAAAGCCTTACATTGCTTTATAGTGTCTTCTGTTTTCTGATAGTTAATCTTTGGCAGCATTGGCATCTGATACAGCTTTAGCAATTCCAGATGCACCAGCAGCAAGGGCACTAAGTGTACTTAATCCGGCAAATATAGGAATTAATGGTAAAAATCCTCCTAGTTTTGGTATTGGTATTACACGAGCAGATTTGATGCGCTTTCTAAGTTTTAATTTTTTGGCAGCTTTTTACCCTTTTACCTTTAATAGGTAATTGGTATTACCGGCGCTATGCTCTAGACTTTACTCTAAGCGGTAGAAAGCATGGTTCAGGGAGGGAATAGATATTAAAAATTTAAACTAAATATTGAGCGCCACTACATTCAGAAGAAAAGGGGAATGTAGAACCCATAAGTTAGCTACAACGATGAAATACATGAAATAAATTGCAAGATTAAAAATATAACATATGAGGCAGCAGTTTGCTCCTCCAATATATTTCAAAATAACATGATATTGTAAGTATTATTATATATTGTAATATTAACCTTTATGAAAGTATTTTTATATACTTAAAAATTTTATACCTTTTTGATTTAAATAAAAATGTTCTAGGTTTCTTAGAAAAGTATAATGTAGTATAATATCCTTTAACAAATTATATGTTACCACAAAAATTGAACGTATTTATAATTCAGGTACAAAAAAATGTTTATGCAAAAGTAACTTAGCTTTCTTTAAATATCTTTTTATAAATTGAAAATATAACTCTCTTGATTTTAAATTTCACGTTAATAATGGAATTTAACGTTTGGTTCTAATAAAAATGCAACAATATTTATAGCAAGTAGAAATCGGATCCGTTAACTACTTACAATTGGAATGAATAGATTTTAAAATTCATTAATATAGTAAGTAAATGAACAACGTTTCCTACTCAGATAATAAAAGAGGCAAAATTATACTTAGACAAAAAAATTTAAATCAGTAGCATGATTTATACAAGTTACATATGTAAGTAAGTTGAAGTATAGACTTTGATAAGCAAAAACAACACATTTCTATAAACTCATAGAAGTATTAAAAATGTCCCTCTTTAATCATAATAAGAGGTAGACAATATAAAACTTTACTTGATAGCTGTTATATCAAATTATGTTTAATTTAGTAAGAACTATGTTTAGGTTTAAATGTATTGATCAATATTGTCTAATTATTCAATCAATGTGAAATACACCCTGTTCGTAAGTTTTAAATTCACTTTAACTTTATGAAATATTCATAGTCAAATTAGGTTTTATTATACTATTGTTATAATGTAAACAAATGTAGTTGACAAGTGGTGTCTGTCGTATATAGGTATAACTAGTACGCACCTTGAGTATCCAGTTTGACACCTGTAATACCAACCAGATATAAGTATTGATGTCGTGCTGTTTACGTAGCAAATTATTGTTGCTTGAACTTTGACCAAGCCTCTTCGCAGATAATTAAAACATTTATTTAATTTAACTAAGTTGAAATCTTGCGATCTTGTACCAAGCAATTGTAGTACTTTGAAATTCTGTACATCCTAAATAGACGTAAATATATATATATATATATATATATATATATATATATATATATATATAACACAGCGATTCTTCAAAAACCCAAAGCTGACAATCTTGAGTGTGCACCTTAAACGAATTATGATATTAGATGATGAACTAACGTACCGAAAAATTTCTTTGCATTGTTAATACAAATAAAAATCATTACGTCGACCATTCTCCACGCTATATTCAATTCTCCACACTATCGCGATTCTTAGGTCCGAGGACGCTAAACGAGCCATGTTGATTTGATAAGCAGCGACCTTAGACTGTCTTTTCGATTACGAACAAGTTCATAATGATGTTAATTAGGAATGTATTTATTTATCTACATTATAAATGTAATAATATATTTTTATTAAATCACTTAGGAATATAAATTAAATGTTGTAAACAACAACTGGCTCAATTGTTGTGATATAATTATTTTGTCCCAACGTATTAGCCATAGCTAATTAGATATACCTACTGTATAGTGGGCACTACAAGGTGTATTGCATATATTAAGGTTTATTATGATTACATAATAAAATCCTTATTGAGGTTATTTTGACAAACGTAACATTTAAAAATGTTACACAGCCCTTCTACGAGAAGAAAAAAATCGTGGAATATTTAAAGAATTCGCTTTAAATCGAAGAGATTTTTTTTATAACAAACCTTAGCTTACTTTGACATAAATGTGTCAAAAAATTTAAAACTAACGACCTAAGTGCTAAACTTATTTTAAAAATAACGAAAACAAAACGAATTTCACAAAAAAAGCCTACTTGGCTTATGAGAAGAGTGTGACGGTAATTTCGCGTATCTGGCGTTTTTGGGGGAGACATAATCGGGAAGACTAAATAGAGAAAACAGACATAATCGGTATTGTGTCAAATATAGTAGACTACACTCTTATACGCGGAAAAAAACAAAACTAAACGACATTCACCTATCCTAACATTAGATTTAAAGTATTGCTAATTTTATTATTTATCTTCTAATTATATTACTTCTTCACACTAGAACAAGGGTTTGAAGGAGTAATGTATACTATATAAAATCTACAAAAATTATAAGTATGGAACGGTAAGATCTTTGAACTGAGAGAGTTGATCAGGTTTCAGACGATTAACTCAACCAATGATATAAAACAATTGTTTCATATTAATAAAAAAATTGATACGACATGGACACATGTCTCCTAAGATGTTGATTACAAAAAAAAACGATTACTTGTAAACTCGTTGTGGATAACACATTTTTTTTTTTGATTTTCCAATGCTCCACCCGAAGGTACTACATTGGCCAGGAAGCGAGTTTTTTTTACCTGGAAAATTTTGAATTTTGTCGAACCCTTGCTGTTTCAAGCAAGGTAGGGATCTTTAACGTGCGTGACAACAACCTCCATTTTACCTCTCATCCGAACGAGGGTGTATTTTTGTGAAAAATGCTCGCCCAACATTTTTCAAGCGGACCGTGTCGGGATTCGAACCCGGGACCTTGGGCGTAGTAATTACATACATACCACTACGCCACGGAGCCGCCTGTGGATAACACAGCATATCAAATAGATATTCTTCGGGTTCATAATTGTTGGATTGATTTTGTTCATTGTCTGTACTTTGTCGAGTGTAATTATTCTGGTCATCTTCATATTCCTCTATTTCTTGGTGAAATAGTTCTTCTGATGTAAAAGTGCGTTTTTGGTTAGGGTTCGGTCGAATGTGTGTTATTTTTGTGTTTGGTCTGGTGTTACCAGATGAGGTATCCATTGGTGTGGGTTTATAGTAGTTATTAGGATTGTTATTATTATTTGTCATTGGTGAGTTTCTAATAGGATTTGCTTTGAATGCTGGTCTTTGCTGATTTACGTTTTGATGGAATCTTGGTTGAAATGCGGGCTTCGTAAAATTTTGGTTAAATGTTGGTTTTGAAAAATGTTTATATTGGTTATTAAGGTTTGAGTTATTAAACTGTAGATTATTGGTTTGCGTTTGGTTTGTTTGTGCATTGAATGGGGTGAATTTTTGTTGTGGATTTGTTGGTCTTGCGGGTTGTATGGTTTTTATTGGTGTATAACTTTTATTCGCATTATAGTTGTATAGTCTGTTTCTTTAGTACATCACATTTTCTTTCTCGATTATTATGTTCATAGCTTCTTCTAAGTCTTGGGGATGTTCAAATCTGATTTTGTCTGATAGTCGTTCGGGTGGTGCATTTAGATATTTGTCTAATGCCATTTCGTCATACATTTTTGTTTTTAGAAGTCTGACATTTGGGTCGGATTTTTTAATTTTTAGTTTTGTCAAGATTAAACTACTTACATCTTGGCATTTCATTCCAAGTTGGTACGGGGATTGGTTGTTTTCTATTCTAAGGTTTATTAAATCGCGTACTAGGCATTTTAGGTTTCTTTGATTGCCGAAATATGCAATTAATACGCGTCGGAAGTCATTCCACTGGTCTAAGTCATCTCAACTTGCAATTAACGTTAGTGCCCTTCTGGTTAGTTTACTGATTAAAGACGTAGGAGTAATACGTTCCTTTCGTTGTCTCCGGGCTTATAGAATGTTTTTAAAAATATTTCACAGGCTGTTTTGAAATTATGAAAAGACATTGGTCTCCATTAAAATTTGGAATCATCTCCAAATAGATTTTCATATCGCCGCTCATTTTGGCTGGGGGAATGTTCTAATAATTATTTTTTTTTGTTTGACTTTGATTATTTTGCGATTTTGTAAAAATATGGATTTATTTCGTAGTTTGTATCGTTATTCCTTGCTTGGAGTTATTAATTTTCCGTTTAAATTGCGTTGAGTTACTTGCTATTTTTAGCTTGGGTCGTTTCGGATTATTTAAAGAATTGAGTTGCTTATTTTGTATTTAATTGCACGGTGTCGTAATTATTTTATGGGTTTTACGCTTGGTATTATCTTGGTTACGTTTATTTTTAAATTACCGATGTTAATTTTATTGTAGGTTTGATCTCTGAAGTTTCAATGCGACTGAGTGATTTTGTAGTAATTTATCTTACGTTTCTTGCTTTGCGTCAGTTAAGCTTTTCTATTTTTACTTGTGTCGATTTAATTCTGTCTGTAATAATTTTCTCTTCCCGTGGGTTTGTGTAATTTATAGGTGTCTGCAATGCTTCTCGTCTCGTGAACTTAAGTGTTAATTTTAAAGTTGCAAAGTGTCGTCTTTTGCGTTGTTCAAAGTTGCATACAATAGTTTCGTTTTATTACAATGTTGTAATCTACTGTAAGATGTTACTTTTTCAGTCAATTGTTTGCGTCAGTGCTCCTGTTGCAAGGTTATTTTTAAATATACTGTAGGTATTATTCAGTGCATGCTGTAATTTAATACAATTTATACTTTATTTGATCTTTCCTGATAGCTTTTGTTTGAATAAATTGCGTCTTTTATATAGTTAATTAGCTCGTCTTAAAATAATTATATGATGTCGCGTTCGGAATAATGAAATTTATATTCTGTTAATTGCTGCAGTATTTGATTATTATTGTCAAGTCTGAATGAGGTTGCAATATGCGTTTTTTAGTATCGTAATTATTTATAGGTTTTTTGAGTTGCTTTTATAATTAAACGTAATTCTTCGTATTTAGGATGATTTTTTATAAAAATTTCCGGTCGTAATTTCTACGCTTTGCTTTAATTTATAATGCTTGAATCTTTTATTCTGAAAGGATTTCGTATGGTTTTAAATAGCTTGTAGAGTTTAGGACGTTCCTGGATGGTATTGTTCATTAGTTATAATTAGATATATTCGTTTCCAATTATAACCGTTTTATAGCGTTGCATGAATGATTTTATTCACTTTTAATGATGAGATTTTGCGTTCGAATTTGTACTTTGTTAATTCTCGTAATAAAGATGTTGTTTCAATAATAGATTGCAAGTTGTGTCTATTATTTTACGGGATACAATGAGTTTGCGTCTGGGTAATGTATTTGTTATTTTGTTGCGTTATTATAAAGATTTCGGTTTCAAGCTAATTATGGTTTGGTAGTTTGAAAAACGCTTTTTAAAAACAATTTTTATTACACTTCTAATACAAATAATGGAAATGCATGTTATTAGATTAAATTCCAACTGCCGACTAAAGTTCGTACACCTCACTTAACACGTCCGTTGTAGAAAACTATTCATATGCACATCAGCGAAATACGATCTGTCTAGTAGGAAGTTCATTACACTTTCTAACAACTTCTAACATAATTCCTCCCGTGCAAGTTTCAAATTGCAGGCTGCGACGAAATTTGACTCATGGGAATATCTTCTGGTTTCCTTGCTGAGTTATTCTTTGACATTCTTCGTATACACAATTTTTTATAACATAGGAAAAAACAATTCCAAGGGCGATAGCAATAATACAGTAAGTTACGTAATTATGGTAATTCGCCTCAGATTGGGATTCAGTTGAAAGTTACTGTAGAGGTATTTCCTGTTTGCATCCCTAAGTTCATCCAAATTAACATTTTCCAACTGAAGAGGAGCGAAGGTCTCATTTCGAACAGCTAATTTTGCAATATCGATCTCAAAGAACGTCATTGTATAGGTCTCTTCATTTTCATTGTAATATACGGTTTTCTTGTTGACCGTAACTTGGCAATCGCTTGGAATTATAATCAAGTGTGTACCCATTAGATCTTTAACCTCGTTTTGTGTTTTACACTCGACGTGGATTTTCTGGCGACCAGGACTTATCAGTATCCATTTATTAGTTTCATCAATATTGAATAATTGCGGCGAGGTGACCGTCACTTCTTCGGATTGGCATCCGATGGTTGTTTGATTATACAATAAATTGATTTCACAGCTGTTGTAGTTGCTACCCTTTGGGATTAGGGGTAGTTGTTTGCAATAGTAAGCATTATCCGAAATCTCCGAACATCTTTCGTTTGTTTGTGCATAAAACTCATCAGAAATAGCAATGTATTTTGTTTTAGGTAAAATAGTATAAAATTTAGAATTATCATACAGGTCTGGAATCGAGTATAAATGATAAAGATTAAAATCTTGAGGATGATTGATTGGTAAATTTAAAACAAATACAATTCTATAATTGCTGATATAGCATTGAATTTTTATTAATAGTTTATAAGGTAAAATATTACCGTATTCGATCTTAAAAGGTAATTGACCTGGGGAAAGCAATCCCTCTAGTTTTGTTAAAATAATAAACATTTCTTCGGTTTTTATAATGCTCGGATGGAGCACATTTAATTTCGCGAAAATTATAGAATTTTCGATGTCTTGTAGTAAACTATAAATTATTTGATAAAGTTTAATTATTTGATTTACAACGTTTGACGTCACTAAAGCCTTTTCAACGACCTCATTTTCTCTCTCGATAAGCATAATGCGGGCCTTTAAAGAAGCCTCATTGCATAGATGCATTAAACCTTTCGATTATTTCTACAGATATAGAATTTTGCTTTCGAATTTGGTCCGCTAATTTGTTTTGATTACGCTGTAGACTGGAAATAATGTTGTCATAATGAACGCCGTCATCGGCATCCAGATTGCCAGTAATGCTTTTGAAAATTGAGCCAACTCCATTAATTAGACCTCTCTTTTGTCTCTTTCGGCGTGGGACTATCTCGTACATTTTTGATTCTACCATGCTTTGCGCAGCATTGAGAATTTTAATATAATTATTTAACTCAACAGAGTGCACACGATTTGTGTAGATGACGTTAAGGACATATTGTCTTTGAGAATCCAAACGATCCATTTCATGAAGTAGAGGTTCCAAATCGAAATAGTGTATCAACTTGTGGGTGTATTCCTGGATTTTTGCGGTACCTAATTTTACTGGAAGTAGTCCTGGATTGGTTTGTAAACTGCGTAGGATTACTTGGGCACTTACGTGCGTGATCCTGAAACATTATTCAGAATCAGAATCTATGAACTTTGAACAACTGGGGTCTGTTTGACGAGGCTGTTGTAGGCCCCTAAAATGATATCTAATGTTTGGTCGACTCTCGGTTTTCAACGTTTTAGTCACCGCATCAAGTTGGCTAATTTTTGTTTCAGCAGAGAATCGATCTCTGAGTTTATCTCTTTCCGTAATATTTACAGGGGTTTTTAATCTTATTGCTTTTCCTACTGATAATGCGGGGTCATCCTTATTCCGCTCATTTAGTTTAGATGCCACCTTGTCTTTGTTTCGAATTAGTTTTTCGTTTATGGATTCGTAGAGCAATTTAGTTTTTTGTTTATGGGAGTCTACATAAGTGGATATGATTTTAGCATCTAAATCTATGTTTAAGGGTCGTCGTCTGATATATGACCATTGATTACCTCTACTGGTTTTAATTTAATCACAGAATGGATTGAGTTATTGTATCCTAATATGGCATATAACATTTGGGTTTTCATGTCTTGGGAAGGGTGCATTTTATTTAGGATTCTTAGGTGTTCGAGTAGGGTGGAATGCAACCGTTCGATAATACCGTCTGAACTTGGGTTTCCTGACGAGGTAAAGTGTACATCTATCTTATGCAATTTTAACAACTCTTCTAAAATATTATTTTAAATTCAGTACCTAAATCACACATTATTGTGGAGGAATTCCATGATGACAAAAAACTTAATTAAGCCTTGCATAACCTCGATTGAATTAATAGCATTAATTTGGTATGCCTGCGCATATTTTGAAAACGTATCAATAATTGTAAGAAATCTGGTTTTTTTCACCGAAAAGGTATCAATATGAATCATTTCAAAAGGTCTGGTTGCTGTAGGGGTTATATTATAAGGGATTTTTAAGGGATGGCGGTCATATTTAGTTGTCTGACATATATTACAACGATTTATTAGGTTTTGGATAGAAGTTTTCATATTTGGCCAATAATATTTAGATTTTATTCTCTCGTGGGTTTCATTAATACCACGATGGTTCGTTTTCGAGGCATGGTATGCGTTTATAATTTCTTCGATCCGATTATCTTCAACGTCTTCTAAAATTTTGTTACATTTTATAAATTTATAAGATTGCCAATTAAAATTTCGTCTTAGTACTTCACAGAATTTCGTATACGCGTCCTCGTCCTTAAAATAGATATAATACATTATTTGGGGAAGATAAATTGTTTGATAAAATCGATTAAGTCAGTGTCAAAATTATTTTTTGATAGTTGAATATGCATTCTTTGTCGATCACGATAATATGAAATTTTTGGCAAACAAGGTGAAAAATTTACAATTGTCACTACTATTTGATTAATACCATAATTTAGTGGTTTTTCTGAAATCGGTACTTCCAGGATCAGGTTTTCGTCATTGTTTGAGTGTTGCGTCATTTCTTCGGAATCATTAAAGTGTTCTTCTTCATCAAGGTTTACAAGTATAGACTGGTTATCTGAAATTTCATCGTTAGCAGGTTCCTCGGGGGATTGATCATTATCAACAATCGAATTCTGAGTTATTTCTTTAGTATGAATTTCAACGCGTGACAAGGCGTCGGCATTGGAGTTTAGTTTACCTTTCTTATAAATAATATTATAGTTATATTCGTCTAATTTTAGTCTCCACCTTAAAAGTTTCGAGTTGGGCTCTTTTAATGAGAACAACCACTGTAACGGTTTATGGTCCGTGATTATGTTAAATTCACGCCCATACACATATGGTCTAAAATATCTTACTGCGTAAACAATTGCCAAAAGTTCCTTTTCGATAGTACTGTAATTGCGCTCGCTATCATTAAGTGTGCGAGACATGTACGAAATTGGAAGGTCTTTACCTATTGGCCCCTGTGATAATACTGCACCTATAGCTACATTACTTGCATCGGTCGTTATATTAAACGGGCATTCAAAATCAGGAAATTGAAGTATCGGTTCATTGATTAATACATTTTTACACAATTCAAAACATTCCATAAAATCGGGGTATGTTCAATTTTAGCGTTCTTTTAAGGCATCTTGTCATGGGTTTAGTCAAGTCAGCGAAGTTTTTTATAAATTTACGATAGTACCCTAATAAACCTAAAAATCCCTTTATTTGTTTAGTAGTCGAAGGTAAAGGAAAGTCTGTAATAGCCCTAACTTTTTCTGGATTAGGTCTTATGCCGTCAGGCGTGACCACGTGTCCTAGGAACGCGATTTCTTTTCTCAATATTTCACATTTATCTAACTGAATTTTAAAATTAGATTCCTCTAATCTTTTGAACACCATTTCTAAATTAGTGAGGTGCTCCTGAAGGGAAACACTCCAAATAATGATATCGTCCATATAGGCTCCACAGATATCCGATAAACCTTGTAGAACATGGTCCATTACACGTTGTAGAGTGGAAGGGGAATTTTTTAATCCCATAGGCATCCTAAGGAAATGAAAATGTCCATTTTCTGTATTGAACGCAGTTTTTTCGACATCTTTTGGGTTCATTTCCACTTGATGGAAGCTACTGGCCAAATCGAGTGTCGAAAAGTATTGGCATCGATCCAACTGGTCCAGTAAATCATTAACATTTGGTAAAGGATACCTGTCGTCGACTGTCTTTTCATTAAGGCGACGGTAGTCAACTACTATGCGCCATTTCTGTTTACCCGAAGCGTCCAGTTTCATTGGGACTACCCAAATAGGACTAGCCCATGGGGAAGTAGAAGGTTCTATAATTTTGGCTTTTAACATTTTGTCAATTTGATGTTTTACCTCTTGTTTGTGAACAAAGGGGTATCGATAGGTTTTAGAATAGACTGGAGTTTCATCCGTGGTTCGTATTGAATGCTTAATTTTATTTGTAAATGTAAGGTTTTGTCCATCGATATGAAAAATCTTGGAATATTTATTACACAGTTTTAAAACAGCATGTTTCTCTTCCGAATTCATATGATCCGTTCTGATGAGAGATGTATCAAAATTTTTTGTCTCGGCGTCATAATGATTTAATTCGCACGAGCGTTCAAATTGATTCGCTTGGTAAGGAAGGACATTGATTGGTCCGTATACATTTATGGCTACAGGAGAATCCGAAAAATTCTTAATTGTTGTAAACGCTAAACCGTTCTTTGCTATTGTTAAACATTCAGGTATTTCTGTATGTTCCGTTTTTATAGAGGGTATAACAATTTCACCGTTTTCTACTGACACTTTCAATTGAATTTGCTTTTCTATTAGGGGTTCGACTTCTATAGAATTTACAGCGCTAACCGGTTCCTGAAAGTAAATGGGAATTTTCGCTTGAGGTGTAATTAAAAGGTTGTTTTCCAAATCTACCTTGGCCTTTAATTCCTTTAAATTATCCATACCTATTAGTCCTTTAAAAATTCTATGAAACTTAAATAAGTGAAATTTAAGCATTTTCGAAGGGTCATTAAAAATTTTTGAACTGGGAATTACCACGGAATAATTTTGTCTGGATTTATTGAAACAACTTGAAATTGTAATTGGGTCATATTTTACGTTTTCCGGCCAATATTTGGTTATTATTTCGGGATTCATAAAGGAGGAAGTGGCTCCTGTATCAACTAAAAGGGATAATTCCTGTTCGGGAAGGTATATATAAGGAAGTTTACTTATTCTGCTTTCATGATTATTGAAATCAATTACGTAATCTCGTTCCGCATCGGAACCTCCTGAAAATTTGAATTTTTGATTACAAGCGTAATCGTCACTTTCAAATTCTTCTAAATTGGAATCGGTAGTATCCTGATAATGCAAGGTTTCGCTTACCGGTTGACTTTCCTCTGATTCTTGATTGTATAATTCTTCCGATGTAAATCGTTTAGGTACATTTTGAAAGGTTTTTTGAAAAGTTTGCCTAGTCGAAGTAGACATAGGGGTTGCCGGATTAGCGGGTTTAAAATTTGGGTTCGGCTTAAAAACGTCTCTGGACGCTTGACCCTGATAAGTTTGATTATATGATCTCCCAAATGTCTGAACATTTGTAGGAAATTTTTGTGGTGTAATATTTGAACGAGGTTTGATGTTTAGCGGCTGCGAAGAGAATTTATTTTTATCAGAATTAGGTGGTGGTTGCCCGTACTTATTATTATTTACCCAAGGTTTACCTGTGTTATTCGGTACTTGGTCCTTTTGAAAGTATCTAACGTTATCTTCTTCCGTAATAAATTGCAAAGCCCTGTGAAGGGCGTCCGGTCTCATAGCTCTAATACTACTACCCAAAGGTTCCTTTAAACCACAAAGAAACGACTTTAACGCCAGCTTAGTAAAAAATTCTCGTTTCGCTACTTTTACGTTTTCATTTCGTTCGTTTGCAATTACAAACGAACACAGCAAATTTAAAATTTGAATACATTTTTCGTAAAATACCAAAGGCTTATCATTTCCCTGCTTTAGTAACACCAAATCGCGAACTAAACAAGTATCATCTCTTTGATCACTAAAATTTCTGAGAAGAGTATTTTTTAATTCTGTCCAAGTGCTGACTTGTTGTATATTAACAGCGACCTTGGCTTGACCTGTTAATTTATTTAAAATAGATTTAAATATGAATAAGTTTTGAAAGGTGTTTGGTTTTGTCGGATCAACAAATGAGTTTATTATACTTTCTGCGGAAGAAATAAATTCGTTTAAATCATTTGGGTTGCCATCAAAATCTGGCACGCACTTTAAATACTCTACTTTAAATTGTTCCATTATTATTTCTGTATTAGAGTCTGATAGTTGGAGGTTTCTTACGTTTTCAATCAACGATTCAATTGACATAAAAGATTTTATGCACAAATCAACAGATTAAAATTTCAAGATCTACTTACATGCAGATTGCAATTAATACTTTCATCCTTCGCTTTGTATAATCTTTGTTTCAGAAATTCGTGGGACTGCTACGCGATGTAGACAATAAATTGGGCACCTGAATGTTGGTCCACTGTGGATGGCTTATTCGATTTCTAGAATGGCTCTCCAACAATTAGTGTTCCCCTGGGAATGCTTCTATAAAATGCAATTCAATGTTCCGTAAACAGTTGAAACTGACGAAAATTTTTCGATAAAATTTTCTCGAAACATCCAATCTGACTGCGCCAATTATGGTTTGGTAGTTTGAAAAACGCTTTTTAAAAACAATTTTTATTACACTTCTAATACAAATAATGGAAATGCTTGTTATTAGATTAAATTCCAACTACAGACTAAAGTTCGTACACCTCACTTAACACGTCCGTTGTAGAAAACTATTCATATGCACATCAGCGAAATACGATCTGTCTAGTAGGAAGTTCATTACACTTTCTAACAACTTCTAACATAATTAGCTCGTGATTCAATTTTTGCTTTTACTTTCGGGGTATTGCGCCAATTAATACCGTGTTGTTGAATTAGAAATTTGTTTTTGTTTTGTCTCTAAAATTTTTGCGCCAGTTAACTTCGTAAATTTGGTCTCAAGTGCGCTTAATGCGACTTTTTAATTTTCTAAAATTTTTTGTCTCTTTTACACAAAGAATAAAATTTTTTCAAAAATAGCTTGAAGATAATACCTTGCAATAGCTCAGTGGATTATTTTTATTAAATTGCATAAAATAATGGTATCAATAATCAATATACATATATAAATCATAAACTAGCAAATATCAAACATGTTTGTAAAATAAAATAAAAAATTCAATTGGTTTAAAGGAAAATGAACTTACACTAATTGTTTTGTTGGTTTCATGGAGTCTTTCTCTACGTCGGTTTTCTTTTGTTGAATTTGGACGATTTTGTTTTGCCTTCAACTTCTGTTTGTTTGCTGGGTTTGAACGATTTTTGTTTCGCTTCCAACTTGGTTTTGGTTCTGCCAAATTCGGAATTGAAATTCCAGACCACTAGTTCTTCGATTTTGGATTTCCTAGTAACCTTCTATCATCTGTTACGCTGCGCCAGTTAAGGTTTGTGGCTTGGGAGCGGCCTTTTTAAAATACCATTTCCAATTTTCTTAACAATTTATTTCTATTGATACAGAATTGACTTGAAATTTTGACAAATTAGATGAATATTACTTTAATCAAAATACATTAATTAATTGTACAAAATGATTAATCTAACGAACTGCAATGCTAAAGCTGATCGATGGATTAACTGTCGTCGACTGGGGCTCCCGGGCCTTTTATAATATCCCTACCCCCTCACATGGCTGTGGGAACTTGCAGATGTTATATCTGCTTATTCTTAACTCTATTCATAAATACATTGTTGCGATCTTACTTTTTAAGTAATCTTGGTACGTGACCGTCGGTGACCGCCTGTACCTGACATCTGCAGTGTCACTATCGTCTGTGCTACAAAGTAGCGCATTCGTTCTTATAAACGTTAATAAACTTTACAAGTTGTTCTTGTTTTACAATATTGCACTTCACTTGGCGCATTTCTAATAATTTCTTAATTATTCTATTTCTTTATACATATATCAATTGGGGGATTACATAACTCACGTAGTTACGGAATATTGAAACGAAAGCGCGGGAGTATTTATAAGGAATCTTAAAATAAACAAAAACTATTCGCAGGGTGTAATTGAACGTAACAACTTTTGTGTCTAATAGAATTGTTAAAATTTTAGAAACTACTCTACCTACCCAGTAGTATCACGTCTCAATCAAGGACAATCCTAATGATTGCGCAAGTAGGGGTTTACAACCCAAATTGTTATCTCAAGTTACCCTCCGGTGGAAGGGACCCCGTTTTTTGTATACACTCTTGAAACACACTTGAAACTTAATTTCACGAAATCTTCTGCTAGATAATCTGGCTTCTGAATTAAAGTCAGAAGCGCTTATTTCCATCACCGCTGAAATTTCTCCTTTATTAGAATTAATAAATAAATGTTCAAGTTTAAGTACATTACAAAGAATTATTGTTTTTGTTCTGAGATTCTGTTCTAATTCTCGATACAAGATATTGCAAATTCCACGACGTATTGGACCGCTTTTACCAATTAAACTTCAAAATGCCAAGTATCAATGTATAAGAGATTACAGACACATTCTATTATTTCAAAGAAAATCACCAAATGAAAACGAATTACTTATGTTCTCGTTCTTTACAGAAATTGACTATGTTTCTAGATAATCGGGGTCTCCTCAGGATTATACAGATGTTCGCGTGTAATGCAATCATCGCTCATTCAACGTCAATATTGGATTCCAGAAATTCGTCAATTAATACGTCACCGTATTTATAAATGTATCTGCTGTTATAGATTAAAGGCTCAAACATTTGTCCTCCAAATGGCGAATTTGCCGAAGGCTACAGTTTAGGAGTCGCGCCCGTTCTGGAATATAGGGATCAATTTTGCTGGACCTTGGATCATCAAAGAAAGTCATAGAAGAAATGCTCCGCAATCCAAGGGTTATTTGGCAATATTTGTTTGTTTAACGACTAAAGCGGTACATCTAGAATTTGTATCGAGCTTTTCAACCCTCGCATTTCTTGCTGCCCTAGATAGATTTGTTGTCCCCAAAAGGTATATGCCAAGAAATATTTTGTGGTTGCGGCACCAATTTTAAAGGCGCGTGCAATTATTTTGCCAGTGTTTATAAAATATTAAAAGATTCTGATACTGCTATGGCTGATCATTTTACAAATAACAGAATTAAATGAAATTTTAACCCACCAGCGGCTCCTCACTTTGGAGGCATTGGAGTCTGGCGTCAAATCCGCCAAGCATCATCTGCACAGAATTTTAGAATCTCTAGTTCTTGCTTTTGAAGAAATGACTACTGTTATCACACGTGTAGAAATAATATTGAATAATCGTCCACTAGGTTCTATCTTATCCGATGCGAATGATTATCTCACTCCAGGTTATTTTTTAATTGAATCCTCTCTTTTAGCTTCATTATAAATCGACTTAGAAAATGTTAAACTGACTAGTGTAGATCGCCACATTTTCTCCAACAAGCTACCTACTCATTTTGGCGTGGATGGTTCAGCGAATATTTACACACGCTAATTCCTCAAGAAAAATGGTGTGCAAAACCACTGAATATCAAAGTTGGTGATGTTGCTATATTGAAGACTTGTGACATGCCTTCCTTGTCTTGGTGTCTTGCAAGAATTTTGGAGATTTATTCTGGCAAGAATGGCATAGTTAGGGTTGCTAAAATAAAAACTAGTAACGGTGTCTATGTTAGCTCTCTATATGAAATGGCAGCTCTTCCGCTGTTAGATTCTTAATTTATTTTTCTCTACTGAAAAGGGAATATTTTTTTGTTTGAATTTGATATTGCTTTATTAAGGTTATTTGATACATTTGATGAATTTATGTCACACTAATAAACGCATAGGTTTTTTTTTCTTTTTGGTGTTTTGGCTTTGGTCTCAATGCATTGTTTTGGGTGGGCGGTGTGTTGGAGCTAGAAATTTAATTTTATATTTAAAATGCAAAATGCAACGTTTTGTTATATTGATATTATCAAGTTGAAAACTCGTAAGTGTTGAAAGTTCAATTAATATTAGTTAGTTACGTTATTGTTCTTAAATGTGAACGTTGTGTTTCCAATAGCATAAAGTATAACCTTAGTGTTGCCGTTCCAAATATCAGCATCCATCTCGTAGAGCGTATCCGCCACCACCAATAGCTATTTTGATTAAGTGTGCTTCTTTTTGAATCTAGCAGCTGTGTGGTTTCCTGTTCATCCACTAGAAGTTACGCTGATTTAGTAAGTACTTTTGTTTGCACTTGCCTTATGTATTTATTTGTATATAATACTTCCCGATTATTTACCACGTTAATAGGTTTCACAGTAGTATAAAAATATTTCCATGACATAGTTTAATTACACATTTCATAGACAACGTAGAACGATAGCTTACCGAATTAGAAGAAATCTCTAACTAAATAAAATACCTAAATCATTAATTTGCTTTTTATTTCAGTTTGACCGAATTTTTCTTACTCATTTATTTTGTTCTTTTGGTATAATTTAATCTAACATTGAGTGGTGGTTTTTCTTGTATCCGCTTTCTATCCGAGGCGTTAAATAGGTAGTTACCGTCATAGGAATTATCATTTGTTCACATATGGCTGTCTTTAATAACAAAGCCTCCCCCCCATAAACAGAGTGATGGTGTATATTGTTTCTAACGGAATATCCTATACATTTATACATATTTTGATTCGGCACATACGCAGTTTTAAACAGGCATAAAAATACATAAACGAAAGCAGAATTAAAGTTACATCATTTATTTTGTTCAATTATTGAAAAGGCGATATCTACACAAAACAACGTATTGTCAAGATAATTAACAATAAGCTATCAAATAAACCATTATACGAAAACCAGAATAAATTACATCAGAAACAATTTTGAAATGCAGGGAATATTAAAGACCTGGTTGGTTGAGATATCTGCAAGACTGCTTGGAAACCCAGCCCACATGTAAGTGGGAAGAGCCTATATTAACACAGAGCAATGATAAGACGGGCGAGTACACAACCCATGCAGGGCGAAGCTGCGTCACTGCTAACCAGAAAGTCACGCGTAATTTAATATTTAATAAAATATCAAGTGTATGTCACAGTGATAATAGTGGAACGACTACGAAGACTTCTTTTGCCGTTTAACGGCTTCGAATTGGTGGTACATTTTGAATACTTCGCATCTGAGATATAACACTTCGAATGTGTTGTGTATTTCTGAATACTTCAAGTTTCAATAATTCAAGTATGCGTCGATAAGAATAATTCAAATCTGGGTCAATATAATATTTCAAATTAGCGTCGACAATTATATTTTGGTACAATTTTGAGTTGCGAAATTCAAGGCATATGAAATAAAAAAGCACTAAGTAATTTTTGGAAAACGAGGGGCGACTGTACTCAAACACTGGTTCAACGAATGAGGACAACAAAGGAGTGTTGATCCACAACCCGAACAACCTGTAACAGGTCAGATTCATTTAATTTTAAAATATTTTTCTATTTAAATTTCAATACTGAATTTATTAAATTTATATAAACTTGTGATGAAGTCAACAACAAACATTGCATACGTTAAACTTACGTAATATAGTATAAAAGGGTCTAGAACGTTCCTGGTTTCTTTGGTAAAAAGGTAGTTTTTGGTGACTAGATTGAATTCAAAGTATATAAATTTTGGGGTAAATGATACCTATGATATTGACTTATGTATTTAAATATTTTTCAAAAATTGTAAATAATATTTCTTTTCATTATATGAAACTAATTGACTTCGTTTTATCAATTCAAACAAATAGGTAATCATAAAGGGGTGGAGAAGAAAAAAATTGATCATCGTAACGTTGTGCACTCTGTGTAGATTAAAAAGGGCTAGCCGTGGCATATTAACATAATTAGTAAAATTAAATTTGGTTTGAGAACACAGAGCGGTGGAGTTAAGTAAAACGTCATAACACCAAGTACGGCGCTATCATATCAATATATATATATATATATATATATATATATATATATATATATATATATATATATATACATATATAAATGATGATATTCTTGACCTTTCATTATGATAATATAAGAAATTAAATTTTCTTGGGTATTAAGGTCTAATTAACTACGTAAATATTCAATAGGATGGTTTATTACACTCCAAACGTTTCAGCTGAACATAGCCTTTTCAATGGATATTCATGTCTGAAAGTAGAATTAATAACTAACCAAACTTTTAAAATTCTTCTTAAGTCGGTTGAGTTGAAATGTAATGTCTATCTCATTTGTTGGTATACGATGATGTACTTGCATATTTTCACCCATGCTTATTGATATAAATGATGATATTCTTGACCTTTCATTATGATAATATAAGAAATTAAATTTTTCTTGGGTATTAAGGTCTAATTAACTACGTAAATATTCAATAGGATGGTTTATTACACTCCAAACGTTTCGGTTGAACATATTAGCCTTTTTCAATGAGATAGACATTACATTTCAACTCAACCGACTTAAGAAGAATTTTAAAAAGTTTGGTTAGTTATGTAATTCTACTTTCAGACATGAATATCCATTGAAAAAGGCTAATATGTTCAGCCGAAACGTTTGGAGTGTAATAAACCACCCTATTGAATATTTACTTAGTTAATTAGACCTTAATACCCAAGAAAAATTTAATTTCTTATATTATCATAGTGAAAGGTCAAGAATATCATCATTTATATCAATAAGCATGGGTGAAAATATGCAAGTACAACATCGTATATCAACAAATGAGATAGACATTACATTTCAACTCAACCGACTTAAGAAGAATTTTAAAAAGTTTGGTTAGTTATGTAATTCTACTTTCAGACATGAATATCCATTGAAAAAGGCTAATATGTTCAGCCGAAACGTTTGGAGTGTAATAAACCATCCTATTGAATATTTACGTAGTTAATTAGACCTTAATACCCAAGAAAAATTTAATTTCTTATATATACATATATATATACATATATATATATATACATATATATATATATATATATATATATATATATATATATATATATATACAAGAACCTTGCTTTAAATACAGTACAGTCAAGTGATAATTATTATTTTTTTTTATTCTTGTACCTTTCGTTTCTATTATTTTCTACAAATATTTCCTATTGAACCAATATTCACTGGTACGCGAACACGGTTAAACAACCAGACAATTACCAAGATAGAACACTTAGACACTTGCCCAATCAATAGTTTTCTAAATATTCCTTTCGCACGTTCACAATTTATTGAGAATACTAGAAGCGATTTGCAGTCCCTACGGGACTGCTGTGAATGCCCGTACTCGCTTAACGCCCCGCTTTCTTCACACCCCGCCCTCTTTATACCCCGACATCTTTACACCCCGGCATCTATATACCACGTATTTTTACACCTCGCCTTCTTTACACCCCGCCCTTTTTACACCCCGCCCTCTTTACACCCCGCTATCTTTACACCGCGCCTTCTTTACGCCCCACCATTTTTACGCCTCGTTCCATTTAAGCCCCGCCCTCTTTACGCTCAGCTCTCTATACGCCCCGCCCTCTACGCCCATCCTCTTTATTCCCCGCCCTCTTTGTGTCACGCCTTCTTGACGCCCCGCCTTCGTTATGTCTCGTTTTCTTTACGTCTCTCTCTTTACACCCCGCCTTCTTTATGTCCCGCCTCCTTTACGCCCCGTATTCTTTACGCACCGCCTTCTTCACGCACCACCTTCTTCATGTACCGCCTTCTTTACGCTCTGCCTTTTTTACGCAACGCCTTCTTTACGCTCCTCCCTCGTACTTTGATTAGTCGATTAGTCGATTAGTCGATCACTCGATCGGATTAAAAGCTCCTCGCCTAGTAGACTTATTTGAAGCGACTTCTTTGAAGCGACTTCTTTAAAACAACTTCTTTGAGGCGACTTTTTGAAGCGACTTCTTTGAAGGGATTTCTTTAAAGCTACTTCTTTGAAACGACTTCTTTGAAGGGATTCTTTGAAGCGACTTTGAAGTGACTTCTTTGAAGCGACTTCTTTGAAGCAATTTCCTTAAACGACTTCATTGAAGCGACTTCTTTGAAGCGATTGCTTTGAAGCGACTTCTTTGAAGCGATTGCTTTGAAGCGACTTCATTGAAGCGACCTCTTTGAAGCGACTTCTTTGAAGCGACTTCTTTGAAGCAACTGCTTTGAAGCGGTTTCTTTGAAGCGGTTTCTTTAAAGCGACCTCTTTGAAGCGATTTCTTTGAAGCGACTCCTTTGAAGCGACTTTTTTGAAGCGACTCCTTTGAAGCGATTTTTTTGAAACCACTTCCGGGAGTTGATCGGATCAAAATCACTTCGCCCTCGTAAATTACGTTAAAACAACTTGGAGAAGTCGATTGGGTGAAGGTCACTTCATCTTAGTAGATTTCGATAAAGTGACTTCGAGAAGTCCATCGGATTAAGACCACTTCGCCTTAGTAGACTTTGTCGAAACGACTCCAAGAAGTTGGTTGGATCAAGCACATTTCGCTCTAGTAGATTTCATGAAAACGACTTCGGGGGTTGGTCGTATCAAGAGCACTTCGTCCTAGTAGACGTTGTCTTAATAGACTCCGCCTTAGTAGGCTTCATCTTAGTAGACTTCGTTGTAGTAGACTTCGTCGTAGTAGACTTCGCTTTAGTAGACCTCGTCTTAGTAGACCTCGTCTTAGTAGACCTCGTCTTAGTAGACCTCGTCTTAGTAGACCTCGTCTTAGTAGACCTCGTTATAATAGACCTCGTCTTAGTGGACTTCGTATTAGTAGACTTTGTCAGAACTACTACGCGGACTCGAGTGGATTAAGATAAGTTCGGGTCAAGAACAATTTAGAACAATTTTGAGCAATTTGGAGCAATTTAGAACAATTTACAACAATTTAGAACAATTTAGAACAACTTAAAACAATTTACAACAATTTAGAACATTTTAGAACAATTTAGAACAATTTAGAACAATTCAGAATAATTTAGAACAATTTAAAACAATTTAAACAATGTAGAACGATTTAGAACAATTTAGAACAATTTAGAACAATTTAGAACAATGTAGTAAAATGTAATACAATGTAGTACAATGCAGAATATTGTAGAAATAGTAACCAAAGCCATGCTTTAGAACAGCTGTATGAGTTATAATCTGTAAAAACAAAAGCTGTGTGTAATATAATTAATGGAAATAAAGCTTCCAAATATGTTATCAATACAAAATTTAATGTTTTCTTTGGAAATGGATATAATATCAGGTGCATACTCAGATTTACAGTAATTGTTAAATAAGTAATGGAAATATAAACGCGCAACAGATATTATTCACATTGATTAAATAAACGATTGCAATATGCAGTAATTGCAGAAAGCTTAAACAACTGTTGTTTAACAACTCAAGACATGCTTCTGAACGTATCCTGGTCTGCAAAGTCATTGAAATCAGCTGATCGCCTTAGTTTAAATTAGGTGCAATGAATGTACTTGGAAATGCATTAACATGCATGTGTTTAGTAATTTGTGGAGTAGTTTTAAATTGTTGAAAAGAATATATGTAATTGTTTTAATAGTTGAAGTGCAAATAACACCGCCACTGGTACGTAGACACCTGAAAATGGTTTAACAAATAGTGATCTCGTCATCCATAATGGCGGTTGTTATTTGACGCCACGTTTGAGTACAAATATTCTTAAAGAAACCAGTTAAAACCAATTTTCCTTTTTTTCAAATTAATGAACACGCGTATTTTGTTATGAATGTATCTTATATCCTCGATATTTAATTTTTTTAAACAGTATTTTTAAAAAAGGAAAGTAGTGGAAGTGCTTTAAGCAGCCGTTAGAGAAAGCATCAGTTGCAACGTAAAAAACAACCTCATGTAACCTCGAGTATTGAAATTGATTTAAATATTCTCGAGCTAGCCAATCAAGGCGGCAAATATGTTAGGGTTTTTTTTGTTCAAGAAGGTTTTGTTAACGATCAAATAAATAAATATTTTAATTTGTCATTGCGAATCCTTAATTTGAAAATGCGTAGCCGTTGTATTAATGTTTTGTTTTATATTCTTCGCTTTAGTAGACTTCGTTTTAGTAGACTTTGCTTTAGTAAATTTCGCTATAGTAGACTTCGCTTTAGTGGACTTTGCTTTAGTAGACTTCGCATTAGTAGACTTCGCTTTAGTAGACTTAGCTTTAATAGACTTCGTTAAAACCGCTACTTGAACGGATTAAGATCACTCCCGGTCAACATCACTTCGGGTCAAGATCACTCCGGGTCAAGATCAATTTAGATCAATTTAGATCAACATAGATCAATTTAGAACAATTCAAAGCAATTTAGAACATTTTAGAACAATTTAGAATAATTTAAAACAATTTTGAGTGAATTAGAACAAATTAGAACAAATTTGGACAAATTAGACTAAATTAGATCAAATTAGAACAAATCAGAACAAATTAGAACAAACTAAAACAAATTAGAACAAAATAAAACAAATTAGAACAAAATGGAACAAATTAGAACAAATTAGAACGAATTAGAACACATTAGAACAATTTAGAACAATTTAGAACAATTTAGAACAATTTAAAACAATTTAGAACAATTGAGAAAAATTTAGATCAATTTAGAACAACTCAGAACAATTCAGAACAATTTAGAATAATTTAGAACGATTTAGAACGATTTAGAACGATTTAGAACAATTTAGAAAAATTTAGAACAATTTAGAAAAATTTAGAACAATTTAGAAGTATACGTTGAAATATAAACGATAACCTGAATAGTATGTTAGCGCATGTTTGAAACTGATTTAAATATTCCCGAGTTTCTAAACCAAAGAGGCTATTACGTTTAGCTTTTCCGTTAGTAGAGGCTCTGTTAGCTGCTAAATAAAGAAATATTTTTATTTGTGATTATGAATACCTAAGTTGAAAATGCGTACCTATTTTTTTCAATTGTTTTTTATTCTTGACTTTTGATGTTTCTTAAGGTGAAAGTAGTCATAAATTGATTCTAAAGAAATAAATATCAAACGAATGCAGGAAGTTTCCTACGTACCTCTGCTGTTAAGAATAAATCGCGTATAACAAATAATGTTAAGAAAAAGTTCTAATGCGTAAAATCGAAGACTGTATTGTTATAAAATGTTTAAAAAAATAGATTTACTAGAGCAGCGAACCTTGTACTTGGTGCATCGTAGCCAGAGTTGTTCAAGCAACGATATTGGATCGATGTAAGCAGTAAGGTATTGATTTGGTACGCTTCCGTAATAGTAATATACACAATCCCTTATTTAAGGTTATAAATTTTCTTTTTAATATAAACCATTAGTATGAAAAAGCAATAAGTATATCGATACAAAAACACAATAGCGGAATAGTTATATGGCGTAGTTTTTTTGTTGGGTTTGATTTGTATGTATTGCAATTATGCTTGGATATATTGTAGTGAAGCAGGTTTTTGCACTTGCGATTGCGCTAACCTGCGGCAGTGTATTTAATAGTTCTCAAATTAATTGTAGAAATATTTTTATACGCTCTAATGTGAAATTATTAAAAAAACTTTGTAATTTTTGTATATTCTTGGCAAATTAAGTTTTATAAAGCGTCCTTTCTTACAAAATTACTGTAATTGAATAGAAAAGAATTATTAAAAAGCACTAAAAATTGTCAGTTGTAGTTGTAATGAGTACGACGGGATGTAGAAAAAATCAACATAAAAATAAAAAGAAAGTAAATTTTACTGGGCATCGAACCCTTGAAGTAGCGATTGGTAGCCTGAGGTGTTAGCCTTCCGTCACCGGGCAGATGTGTATTGAAATGCCGTTGGTTGTATACTTGCATTAGTGCACGCCGCATAAGAAATATAGCAATTTCTGAATTAATAACTATTTTAATGTTTTCTTTAGAAATAGACCGTGTATAATAAAATACTGTTTATTTTTAGAATCCTAATAAGATATAGCACAACAAATATGTTAGCCATTGTAAGTGTTGCCCAAAATATTATTTTCATAACAGGAATAAATGTAACAAATCGGTACTGCTCGTTCGTTCCCGACGAATAAAATTAATTATTTTTCTTTACATTTAGATGGTCTATATTAAAAATTAATATGTTTTTAAATATCTAATCTATTTTAAAGCTTAAAAAACTAATCGTGTCACCTAAGATTTTGAAGGTAACTCCTCGTGCGACTACGCCGATTTTCATAATTGGTTTTTGACACATTAGATTTAATTACGCAATTTTAAATAAAATTTTTTAAAGAAAGTATTATACTAACTCACAATTGGTTGAAAATGCAGATTCTAAAATATAAATAGTGTGGTGTGGTATATATTACATAATTTTTACTTGTCGTATACAAATTTTAAACCAACTCAATCGTCTTCTCACCTCGCACCAACTCAAATCGACCTGTTGTTGGCTTTGTCGCACCGCGCATTCGTGTTTTTAGATCGGAAAATATTAAACGATCATAACCTTTTTAAAACATACGCCAACACTTTTCTACAAATTTGACAATTTTAGTAAAAGTGAACTGTTATAAATGGTTTTTGAGTAAATTTACCTTACAATTTAGAAATTATAGACCGGACTGAAGCATATTATTAAATAAATGCTGTTGGTTGTTTAAAAAGTCGACACAAAATAAAAAAAGTAAATATTACTGGGCATCGAGCCATTGAAATTACAAATGGTAGCCGGAGATCTTACTATTGCGGTACCGAGCTGATGCTTATTAAAATTCTGTTGTTTGTATGCTTGCATTTTAATCGACATATACGAAATATAGCGTTTTGGGATCATATCACGCCATATTGTAATCGTTCGGCTATCTTTGTAAACAAACGTCAAATATAATATTTAATTATTTACTAAAAAATAGCCCGTGTATATTAAAAGGCGATGCTTTCGTATAATAATAATCAATTATCGGTAATATTAAGTCGTATTAGAAATTTTATAAGTTTAAATTTTCGAAACTTGAAAAGAAGTTCGTGTACACCGGCATTCGTTACAGGTTTTTGATGTTGCTTGAATGAATTATATAAATTTTAAACAATGTTTTAAAAAAATTTCATAGTACCTGCTTGCAAATGGCTAATAATTCGGGTTTTAGAATACGAATAGTGTTTTTTGGTATGTATTACATATTTTTTAGAGTCCAGATACGAATTTTAGAAACCAACTCGATCTTGTTTCTCTCCCACATCAACGCTAGCAGGCCTGTTGCCGCCTCCGTCGCACGGCTCGTTCAGCATTTCAGATCAGACATTTTCCTAACATTTTTAACACGTAAGCGAATACGTCGCCTCAAATTAATCTTCTTCGGAAAAGCCTTATTTATTTCGTATTTATAGGGCTATCGCGAGAAAAACCGGCTTATGTCACGTACGCAAAAATTCCCCACCGAACCCCCACCCTCCCGCATCCGAATCCACATCTCCCTCAGAGGAGATACTTTAACACAAAGACGGGCTATCAAATCTTATAGGTGTTTTGACTAGAAGCGGTTTGTAGTCCCTTCGGGACTACGTTGGACGCCAAAATCTATTCCGCCCAACACCCCATATAACCTTTAAAAAAAACACTTTACTAAGTTGGTCGCATTAAGACCATTTAGCCATAGTAGACTGCCAAAACAACTCCGGAAAGTTGGTCGCATCAAGATCACTTTGTCCTAGTAGACTTCGTGGTAACCACTTCTATGAGTTGATCCCATTAAGACCACTTCGTTCTAGTAAACTTCATTAAAACGACTGCGAGGAGTTGATAGAACCAAAATCACTTCGCTCTAATAGACTTCGTTATAACGACTACGAGGAGTTGATCGGATCAAGATCACTTCGTCGTAGTAGACTTTGTGAAAACGACTTCTTAGAGTTGATCGGATGAATATTACTTTCTTCTAGTAGATTTCATTAAAATAATTTGGAGAAGCCGATTGGACGCGGGTTACTTCGCCTTAGTGGACTTTATTAAAACGACTTCGGACTAGTAGACTTAGTTAAAATGCCTTCGATCAGCTGATCGGATCAAGATCACCTCGCTCTAGCAGACTTAATGAAAGTGACTTTGATCAGTCTATCGAATCAAGAGCACTTCACTCTAGTGGACTTCGTCAAAACGATTTCGAGGAGTTGATCGTATCAAGACCACTTCATCGTAGTATACTTTGTGGAAACGACTTCTTGGAGTTGATCGGAGCAAGATCACTTTGCTTTAGTAGATTTCATTAAAATAATTTGGAGATGCCGATCGGATAAAGGTCGCTTGGTCCTAGTGGACTTTCTTAAAACAACTTTGAGGAGCTGATCGGATCAAGACCACTTCGCCCTAGTAAAATTGGAGAAAGTGGCTTTGATCAGTCGATTGAATCAAGACCATATCGCCCTAGTAGACTTTGTTAAAACGACATCTGCAAGTCGATCGGTTCAAGATCACTTCGTTTTAGTAGACTTCGTTTTAGTAGACTTCGCGTTAGCAGACTTTGTTTTAGCAGACTTCATTTTAGCAGACTTAGTTTTAGCAGACTTAGTTTTAGCAGACTTCGTTTCAGCAGACTTTGCTTTAGCAGACTTTGTTTTAGCAGACTTCGTTTTAGCAAACTTGGTTTTAGCAGACTTCGTTTTAGCAGACTTCGTTTTAGCAGATTTCGTTTTAAGAGACTTCGTTTTAGCAGACTTAGTTTTAGCAGACTTCTTTTTAGCAGACTTCGCGTTAGCAGACTTTGTTTTAGCAGACTTAGTTTTAGCAGAGTTTGTTTTAGCAGACTTTGTTTTAACAAACTTTGTTTTAGCAGACTTCGTTTTGCAGACTTCGTTTTAGCAGACTTCGTTTTAGCAGACTTCGCTTTAGTAGACTTCGTTTTAGCAGACTTCTTTCTGGCAGACTTCGTTTTAGCAATCTTTATTTTAGCAGACTTCGTTTTTGTAGACCTCGTTTTAGCAGACTTTGTTTTAGCAGACTTCGTTTTAGCAGACTTCGTTTTAGTAGACTTCGTTTTAGCAGACTTCGTTTTAGCAGACTTTGTTTTAGCAGACTTCGTTTTAGCAGACTTCGTTTTAGCAGACACAGTTTTAGCAGACTTTATTTTAGCAGACTTCGTTTTAGCAGACTTCGTTTTAACGGACTTCGTTTTTGAAATATAAAAAATATTCCTCGTGAATATCAGATAGCAAAATGGACCTCCATATACCATAAACGCCTACCTTATCTGATATCACCTAGTCGAGAATTTCTTGTTAATGAGGGAAGCCTAGGGTAAAGTTGGATAGAAAACGGCTTGAGGAAAAGAAAAACTCATTAGAGATAAACGGCTAGTAGAGTGTTAGCTCTGGGTAAATCATGAGCTAGGGTCATGGGTTGACAAATGACCAAAAATATAGAAAAAGAGCGCTACCGTATTTTTTAATACAACAACATACGAAGATACATGTAATTTATATTAGGGGAATGCGGAAACCTGAAGTCTACACCGCCTATGTGGCCACAAAATCTAAATATCAACCTTGCAAAGCACTTACCAAAATGTCACTTACCAGATGTATTACAGATGTCTCTGCATATCCTGTGAACAATCAAATGCACAACAGGGACACCGTTTGTGTCCTTAAAAATATCAACCAATAAATAACATATTTGCTTTTAAGTTCCAAAAATATATACACTCAGGGTACTTGTTATCATTAGACAGAGTTAATCTTTTGCTTATTAAAAACCAAGAAATTTCCTTTGAATTTTTAATAATAAAACAATTGAGCAAAAAAATTCTATTCAATTAAATTGGTTTAGCTTGTTTCAACATTAATAATTACAATAAAAATTTACATGAAAAGAAACTAATATAGTTCTACTTTCAAAAACACGAACATCTTTACACTTAATATTTCAACATATCTTTACTGTAAGGTATTTGCTCTTTTAATAATTTAAATCTCAAATTTAAATATAGCCTTCAGTAGTACTACAGTCGACTTTACAAGTGAGAAACAAGATTATTTTACGTGATTCTAAAATGTAGCATTCAGACAAAGAATAAGCTTTAACTTTATATCTTTCAAAAGTTTATCATGCCTTAAAGTTAAATTGCATGATCTCAAAATAATCAAAGATATTATTAATGTAACATAGAATAGCATGTGGTAATCATATTGAATAACTAGATATTTTTGACATCAAATGTCAATAACAATTTTTTTTGTGAAGCTAAAACTGTTTGCTTGTGGAACAAATATAATAGGCAACAATGGAGCCATCTTAAAATTTTGTGAAGTTACGAGAATAAAACGGGATGCTTCTTACAAAATGAATTTCAAAATAACTAAATCAAAGTAGAATATCAACTTTTGATCATACGTAAGACATTTAAATAAATACAAATTAAATTAAGGTTAAAAAATCATTCACGTGCTTGAAGTACAGTTCATTCAAAAAAACTTGAATGTTCTTACCAGAACCAAACAACATAAGATGTCGACAAATCTAAGCACAACTGCGATGCACACAATATAAATAAACATACCATTATGCTGAATTTTACGCTGGAATTTTTAAATACCTTCAGAACAAAATATTATTTAACCAAATAAAATCTCCGTTTCATATGTCCAATAATTTTCATGTTTTTTAAATTTTAAACTAAAGCTTTATTTCTGTCGTATTGCAGTACGGAAAACGAATTAATAAATTTTATCAAATTATTTATACTAACTGTTTTAATGATGGATCACTCTAATATTTTTCGCATCTGCAGGAATCAACTGACTTCACCGATGGTGGAATACAAAAATAAAATAATCATTACCAAAAGTTGTCAGGAACCACTTCATGACACGATGGTATTCGTTTATCAACTTCTTTTACAAACGCGGCACCAGGCTATGTTGACTTTTCTATACTCTGGAGAGCAGCTTACTTCTTCAAACTTTAATCAAAAAGTGAAGTCAAAATGACAGACAAACGATCAGTGTAGTAATTTAGACATCAAAAGGGGAAGGAGCGCATAATCCATTATACACTTTATAAACTATCTTTTGTGATCAGACAATTATAAATTATGTTTTTATATTATCGAAACATGATGTTAGTTTATAAGGAATGTGTAACTAACTTAAAAAAAATACGTTACATTTTAACGGACTTCGTTTTAGCAGACTTCGTTTTAGCAGACTTTGTTTCAGCAGACTTTGTTTTAGCAGACTGCGTTTTAGCAGACTATGTTTTAGCAGATTTTGTGTTAGCACAATTTGTTTTAGCATACTTTATATTAGCAGACTTCGTTTCAGTAGACAATTTAGATCAATTTAGATCAATTTAGATCAATTTAGATTAATTTGATTGATTTAGATTGATTTAGATCGATTTAGATCGATGTATACCGATTGATATTGATTTATATCGATTTATATCTATTCAGATCGATTTAGATCGATTTAGATCAATTTAGATCAATGTAGATCAAATTTAGATCAATGTAGATCAATTTAGATCAATCTAGATCACTTTAGATCAGTTTAGATCAATTTAGATCAATTTAGATCAATTTACATCAATTTAGATTAAATTAGATCAATTTAAATCAATTTAGATCAATTCAGATCAATTTAAATAAATTTAGATCAATTTAGATCAATTTAGATCAATTTAGATAAATTTAGATAAATTTAGATCAATTTAGATCAATTTAGATCAATTTAGATCAATTTAGATCAATTTAGATCAATTTAGATCAATTTAGATCAATTTAGATCAATTTAGATCAATTTAGATCAATTTAGATCAATTTAGATCAATTTAGATCAATTTAGATCAATTTAGATCAATTTAGATCAATTTAGATCAATTTTGATTAATTTAGAGCGATTTAGATCGATATAGATCGATTTAAATCGATTTATATTTATATTTATATTTATATTTTTTAATTTTCGAAATACTAGTAACATTCCTGAATCTGCTCCGACTTCGCCAGATAGACTGTGGGTTCTGAGAAGCGTCTGTTTGAAAGGTTTTATTCAAGAACTAAAACTATCAAAATTAATTTTATTACATAAATTTCCAATAGACTTGTTTTATTCACAATGAACTTGGACACATGTATGAGATTAGGTAGTCAATAAATGGTCATATAATTTAAATTTTATATATTCCTACCATCATGGTATCGATTTCTATCACGGACAGCTTGAAAAATGACAGGCCTACAGGTTTCAGCAAATACATTTTTATTCGGGTAAGAAGTTAAATGTAGGTTCCTTTCTGGCAAAACACGATCTATTGATGAGAATATGCTCGAACTACTTTCAGTATGAGTTTCCTGTTTGACCTCTTGTTATGCAAATCGGTAGGACTTTATTGCTGGAACTGAAGATGCATTAAAATATAATCTGCACAAAAATGTTTTGTTACCTTCGGTGAATAATGATTTGATCATTTCCTAATAGAAACAACGTCACAGGAGGTTTGTAGAGGTTTCTAGCATTACATCAAAAGATAACGATGTATTGGCTTTTTTAGTTTAAAGGTGAGATGACATGAAGCAAAGTAAGCAGCTAAATAATTAAGCATGTTGACGTTGTATGAGCGCGTACTTGACATTAAATATTTAAATAGTACGGTCAAGAACGAATTGTAAAGGAGGGTTAATAGAGGGTTGTTTTATTTAGTGGAAAAGAAAATACGTGGGCTTGTAACGAGTGCAAATTGTGCACAGCAACTTCTGCACAATTTTAATTAAGGTTATAAATTTCGTACAAGGAATTAGTTTCTATACCTAATAGGGTGTATAACAGAAAACCACAAGAGTTTTGCAAGCAAACTGTTAACAAATGCGAAATTTTCTTATAATAAAAACCGTGCAACGTGTATCCTTCTATTCATTTTCTGGGTGTTTCGGTTCATATCGTTATCAAAAGCTTACCCACAATATTACCCAAACAAACTTAATAAAATAACAATCAAATGTTATAATTTAACACAATTACAATTTGCAAAACCTTTGACGTATTTTTTTCCCTTAAGATTGATCAAAGTCGTACATGCAGTGTATTTCACTTTTCATCAAGACATCTAAATAGCTTTTTTATTTTAAAGACAATGAACATAAAACTATTATCAGTTAGGTGGGTAGCGACAAAACGCAATTTGTGTAAATAATGTTTTCATAAAGTCAAAATTTAGTCAAGTGTGATGAGAGTAAAAAGTAGCGTTTCAAATAAAATCATAGTAGTGATTAAAGTAGAAGAAAAAGGTATTAAGAAAAGTTGTTAAAAATTACTCAAAAAACGTAAATACCGTATTTCGCAAAACAGTTTCCATTTGAAATTATTCTCAACATTTTTATGCCATCAGTACATAATAATTTGTTATTGTAATATTAAGCATATCAGAGAACAAGCAAACATTAAAAACAAAATCTTACAACAACTTAACTTATTTTCTGGTTTTTGGCACCCTTATTAACGCACCAACATTATATTATCTACTGACAACATTTGTCTGAAGTTAGCACCTCGTTTATAAAAAAATATGATTTTGACAATATTTTCCAGATTGTTCTAACCGAGTCTCCCATTGTTACGATTCGCCATTATTTTATTCCAAACGATTAAGAAAAAGCATTGAAAAAACAGTTTTTTATTGGCACCTTTTTATTCGAAAATAGCTAGTTTGATACTAGCTATTCAGTGTTATAGTTGTTCCAAATATTATTCCGAAAAAAGAATTCCTCATTTAAACTTATTTGTAAAAAGAAGGACTTTTGACATTTAAAACCACACCCTAAATCATAGACGCAAGCTATGCGTAAAGCAATTGAATCAAATTAATTACAGAAAATGCAATATCTTGCATACAACAGTCAATATGTTCATAATAATATGAATATCCTACGAAACCAATAAAAGTGCTGTGGATTGATTTGATTCTAAGTGACCCCAAGGTGCTGTGGTTCAAAGAGATCCGACGTTGGTAGTCAATAAAAGTGGCGTGGATTGCCCGCGGTCTTATATAGGCTGCTATAAATTGCTTCCAAATAATCGTAAATAAAAGATTAACTCAGGTGAATGCTTTAAAGTTGCGCACTGTTTAATTATCTCTGCTAGCTCTCTTTAAATAACACTACTAGAAGTATACATCAGATTTATAATAATAATACAAAATATACTTTATCAAACAATTTTGCAAATAAAACATACAACTTCTGCATAGTCACTCACTTTTACTAAAGATATAATTAAAAAATCTCTTTTTATAACTAGAATGATTACTCTTAAATCTTAATCTCATAATTTGTTCACAAACAAAATTGATCAATAAAAAGTCGTATAATTTAAAATTCTTCTCCGTTAAATATTGTATTTAAATGTATCTGATCAATTAGGTTCAACTATTTTCTTGTATACTGATGAAAACCTGTACCGAAGGTTTGCTATCTTTCTAATCAAATTATCGACTTAGACAGACACTCTACTCAAAACTCAAATACTAGTACCCAAAAAATGTTTTAGCTAACTACTCTATAAATATGGGCCTTTTTTAAAAATTTAAACTATATAATTTTATTTTACCATGACAAATCTGCTTTCTGTCTATATACAATCTCCTTACAACTAAGAATACAAATGATATAAAATATTAAAATTTTATACTTTTTGCAGCATTAAACAATTAATTATTCCTTTCGATAATGAACTTGTTTTTCGTATCGATTATTGTACGTCATTTTAATGTTTATTCAGTAACTTATAGTTTGAACCGTTGATTTCCTTCAGAAAAATGGTATAATAGATTTTGAAGGTTAAACGGGGAAAACCTATGATAACATAATCATACTCTTAAATCATGGAGTAATTTAAAGACCAATAAAATAAAAATTAAAAATTTTACATGTACAGGGTAAACCCATTAATTGTTTGTAAGAAATGATTATCTGTATTTTGAATTCTGATTTGGGAATTAAATTCAGTATGAAAATAGTATATAAAAAAGATAGCTTGCACATTTTCAACTGCTTTACTTTAAAAACCTAAAAACTTCTATTGACTGTATATGGAATCAAAGACCTCATGCGTACAAACTTCGATACATTATACAATTCGTAAATCTAGATCGTCTTTACGGACCTAATTATTGATTAGAACAGGAGATTGAAAACTTGGGTATCGGTTTGAATCTTAAATTACGTTATCATGTTTGGAATGATTAAACTTCTTCTTCGTCTTTTTTACCATATTGAGCTCTTAGCATTGTAGGAAAACACCTACACATTGATCCCATTAATTAGTTTAAATGTAATTCAGTAAACGAGTGTAATATTTCTTACATATTTGCAAAAGCATCAGTAATTGTTTCTACATTCATTTCATTTAAAGCAAAATTGTTAAATTGTAGATAACAAAATTATAAGCGTCACTTTTCTTGTCAAAACTTCCCTATAACACCAATTAACACAATAAGAAACTGCACGCACTTGACCACTAGCATATGAGACAAAGGAGCCGTTTTTCATTGCATCAGTTGCGTAAGTATTACAAGTGAAACGTGGATTTTTCTGGTGTTAACGTTGCAAGTAATCTAAAAGTACTGCAATTAGATCCCAACAAACTAGTAGCTGAGACGACCTATGGGTTAGGTGATTTTGCATCAAATTTTCACTACCATAACGTGAAAGTTGGATTTGAAAATTAGCGCCCAGTCATACAAATTATTTGCCATAGTAGATAGAATATGTCAAAATTATACTATAGAAATGGTTTACTTTGAATGGAGGGAGATCTGCAATTTTCAATTGAAATATAAAACCAGATAATTTTCTTAAGAAGCAGCAAACGTAAGATTGAATGGTTTATTTGGTGGAGGTGTTTTGGAATTACAACTGGATCGTGAATTTAAATTGAAACTGGCAGTCGATTTACCTAGTTGAAGTGTGTGGCTGGCAAATAAATTTTAAGAAGAAAATTCATACAATATGGAAATTGCCAAAGATTGAAATGTTGTTGCTTTGAATAAGTACGAGTGCTCCAAGCTATTGAACATGTTGGAATTAATATATTATAAAATGGAAAAGTTAAAGTATAGAAGCTCTCCCAAACTTTACAGATAGTTTGTAGGTGTTATAAAAAAATTTACGTAGAAATACGACAGATGAAGAAAAGGTACAAATACTATTAGAAGGAGAGATCCGTGCGAGCAATTTATGTTTAATGATTGCAACAATGTAAATTACTTTACAGTGTTGGAAATGACTATATGATACTTCAATGAATACCTAGAAGATGCGAGTGTAGGACGATCACTCACGTACATGTTTAGAGATTTAGCTATTCCTAATTCACCCGATTTCGGTTATATCAGTTAATGCTAGTTAAGAATACATGCATATATTTGATAAAATTATAACATTTTTTGATAAAGTTTGTTTTACTTATTTGTAACGTCAACATAAGCAAAAATTATTATTATTAATAAAGTTTTCAAATTATGTTTTTTTTATTCTTAGGTTTAAGGTGGTTGTCCTCGTTAAAGTTGAGACTAACAGAATAAGTTTATAAATTGTAACAAGATGGCGTGACAGAAATGCAATGGTTGAATCATAATTGTTGTTATAGTGTAATGGGGCGGTTGTGCTGTAGGCTGTTTCTTAATTACCCTAAAACTTTTACTCATTTAAATGTACCCATACGTTAATCTTTTAATTAAAATAGTATTTGTATATTTAACAATACTAAGAGATATACAAGTGCATATATCGATTGATTCGGTGGTCTGGTGGATATGCATTTGTTTTGCATGCAAGCGGCCCGAGTTCGAATCCCGCTTAAAATAAAATTTTTTCGCTAAGAACTATGTGACGTATAGGTTCAAATTAAAAAATTTGTGATGTAAAACATAAAACAGGACCTTCAACTCAAAATCGATTTATGAAGCATTAGTTTAGAAGAAGTAAAATACTGCTCTTTTAATTATACTATTAGTAATTAAATGAAACGTGTAATATTCTTTCAAAACTTATTTACTTCTTCTTTCGGTTCGGTGATGCTTGCAGAAGGCTCACTAGTAGCAGGTAATACCCTGCGTTGTTACCAATCCCAAAACGAAAATTAATAATAAAATATACAGGGTTAGTTTATATGAAATCTGGGGCTAGGTGCTTTTAAGTTGATTTTTAAATTAAAATTAAATTAAAGTGAAAGGTGGTAGGTAGGAGGTGGTAGCGGAAGGTGGGGGGGAAAGCGGTGGTAGGTGCAATGTGAGATTTGGGAGGTGGGGGATGGGTGGTTGTAGGTTAGAGGTGAGAGGTAGTAGTTGGGCGGTAGGCGGCGGAGGTGCGAGGTGGTGAAGTGGGAGGTGGGAGGTGGAAGGTGGAAGGTGGGAGATGGGAGATTGAAGAAAGGAGGTTGGAGCTGGGAGGTAAATGTAAGAAGTGGAAGGTGGTGCGGTGAGAGAAGGATGGTGGAAAGCGGTGAGGTGGAATGCGGTAGGTGAAAATGGAAAATGGTGAGATAGGAAGTGTGAGGTTTTGGAAAGTGTGAGTGTGAAGTACAAAGTAGTGAGGTGGGAGGTAGAAAATGGTGTGGTGGAGTGAGTGAGAGATAGAGTGAGGCGGGAGGTGGAATGAGGTGAGAGGTAGAGTGATGTGGTAGGTGGAGTAAGATGGGAGGTGGAAGTTAGAGGGTGGCAGTGGCGTGATCCAGAAGGAACACAAACCACCTTTTCGTATCGATGCAGAATATTTATAATAATGTAGTTAAATGACTTACTATGGCACACGATCGCACCAAGATTCAATATCATCTACGTGTGTAGAGAAGGAAGGTATTTGTTCTATAAAAATTACGTTTTTTTCCATTAATTTAAAAGTTTAAGTTAACAAAATACGGCACGCGCGGTCTTTGGCGTATTGGGTATTTATTTTTTAAGTCAAATCCGTAAAATTCAGTACCGCCGGCCGTGTCTCTCAGGTGCACTATACTCCATTCAGTTAACTATAGGCACAATAAATTCAGTTGCTTTTGTTAGTCTGGCTAGCATAGCGTCGATAATATTGAGTTACGATTAACTATTTCTGTTAATGTTACTTTTGAGTTATTATGCTGATTTATTTGGGCGTTCTAAAGTAGGCCACATGTATTTTATTTAGTATGTTAGCCCGTGTATTTTCTTCAGTTAAGTGGTTGGAAATAGAGTTAAGTAGAGATGTTGAGGTGTATTTATGGCAGACAGAAACCAAGCGGTTAGGGTTGACATATGCGGGATCACATGGCACAGCATCCCAAAGTCTGGAAAATCAAGTGAATTCAATTCAGAAGAAGTAACAATGAGTGGAGTAACTGTTTACTTCTCTTGACCAGTAGCTAGTAGCAAATCATTACCTGACTAAGGATATAAGTTTATACATATTACGTAGAGATGGATTGAAGTAGTTGAAAGTAATGTAGCACCAATCGCGTAAAATATTTTGTTATTAGGAAAATTCCAATTTTCAAGGTAACCGCATAGGACAAACTAATTTTCCAATTTCATGTTAGACATCTATCAGTGAATTGTCATTTAAATATCTTTTAATTCAGATCACTAGAGTCATTAGATCGATCTAAAATAAAAGTTTGACAAGGAATCAATCGAATATCGTCACTTTAGAAACTCATACAAAACAACAACTAATAACGAAAAACCCATTTGGTACAACACGTCGCTAAATAAATGCAATATTTCCGGAACAAATGCATTAACCATCGAAAACCACGTGTTTAAACGTATTATAATCTTTAAGGAGAATATCAGATTTTAATATTATATTGGAAGAGTAAACTTGCTAAATTTAAATAATAGTTGCATGTACTAATAAAACCTACAGGGTGTTGAATAAGCAATTATTTCAGTATAGATGGTCAATATTAAACGCTTAACAACTTTGCACATGGCCGTTAGTACAGTAGGAAATATGAAAATTAATAATATAAAACGAAAATATTTACCTGCAGGATGTTAGACAATTAATTGTTTAAAATGAGGAGTCGGGCTTGCTAATAGACGCAAAATATCCGTGGAAGCAGTACTAGATATGCAATTTTAAATTAACTATGCGCTCAAACTATTTAATTACAGAGACGGAACGTAACAGATCTCCCATAGCCACTCACACAGCAAATTAGAAGTAGGGATAGGAATGCGAAGCAACGGACCAAGCAGTACAGTAACAGAATAAACCAAAAGAAAATTTGTTTAAGAAAATCCATTAAAAAATAAAATCCAATATATAATAATAGGATTAACCAAAAAAAAATTCGTTTCAGAAAACCCAAGGAAAACAAAAAAAAATTATCTGGCTCAAAGGACCAATATACTGCACCAGGTTAAGAAATGTAACGAATATAGGAAAAAAAGAAGGTATAGAGTAGGAACCACCAAGAACAAAGTGGATGGATATCTCTAGTACAGAAATAGTAAAGTTTTCAACCTCCAGAAGAAATTGGTTTCTCGCGAAAAACCAAAAAGTAAAAAAAGAAACAAGGAAAAAAATTTACAGTAAAAGCCAAAACAAAAAAATAACTGTCAAGTCTCGAAGTATGCAAGGAGACGACGAGAATGCTGGATAGAAAAATTGAGGTACTTTAAGTTGTGGTAACAAAGAATTGTATCAAGCGAACAACCGAAACAAAGAATTGCTAACTAGTCTGAAAACTCGACTGAGTCGTAGTTTCCGAAGAAAAGAAGAAAAGGTCTAGCCAACACATACCACATGAATCAAATCGAAAAAGAATTTTAATCAAGTCAGTATGAGGATTAACAGTAAGAATTATACTATAACCAGTATATTCTTTGCAAAATATCTCTTTTAGCATTTATGGATTCTAGGCATTTGGTGGGACGACAGTCCGCCCGTAAACATTGTTTCAAAATGGAAAAGTATCGTAAAACATTTGCTCGAGTTATCTAAGATAAAAATCCTACGTTGGATTGTTGTAAAAAACTATGATAAGTTTCAAATACATGCATTTTGTGATGCATAGGAAGCAGATTATACTGCGGTAGTTTATTGGTTTATTTTTGTTGTTGCGTTGAGAATGGCAGTATTAACGTTTCGTTGGTATGTGCAAAATCCAAAGTTGCACCTACAAATAGCAGTTCATTGCCAAGATTGGAGCTGTGCGCTGCAGTTTTTTTATCAAACTAAGTAGAATTCGTTGATATTAATTATAAAAATCGTTTATCATTTCAAGAAATCTTTGCGTGATCAGATTCCACAGTTACATTATCGTGTATTTTTTCGGCATCATACAATTGGAAAACTTTTGTGAGCAATCACATCTTTCATATTCAAACACCAGTTTCACCTTCGTTATGATTTTATATTAAATCGCAAGACAATCCTGCAGATTGTGCATCTCGTGGATTTCGTGCTTCGGAATTGATTAATCATCGATTATGGTGGTCAGGTCCTTAATGGCTGAAACTTCCAGAAGCTTAATAGGCAGTAAACACTGAGCCTAGTCTTATTAATTCGTCACATGGAAATTGAATACTATCGTATTAGATAATTTTTTGAATTCGTTGTTAGTAAAATAGTCAGATCTACAAAAGATTTTAACAATAATTACATATGTTCGCCATTTTATCCAGAATCTACAAGTTCCCAAGAGAACTCGGTTAAAATTGGCGGAAAATTTATCGATACATCAAGAACAAGACACACTTCATTTGTTAATAAAAAAATACAAACAGAAGCTTCTGATCAAGGCATACAAAATATTCGTAATGGTAAATTATGTATCAAGCAACTTCGTCGTCACAGTTCTTTCCTTGAGGGCCGTGGTTTGTTGAAGGTGGGCGGTCGACTGAGAAACTCAGATTTACCGTATGATGCAAAATTTTCTATTTTGCTACCAGGATGTTATGTTTAACGGAACTTATAATTTTTCATTGTCACAAGAAACATCTACACCCAGTTATTCGAACTACACATTGTTTATTAGTTCAAAATGTTTGGATATTGCCTGCAAAGCGGGCTATTCAAAGGCGTTTAAAAAGTTGCATTTGTTGTTTTCTTACAAGACCTGTTACATTTACTCCTTCCATGGATGATCTTCCTATTACCAGAATCATTCCTAGTAAGACGTTCTTTCATACTGGTATCAATTATGATGGTCCACTTTCTATCACCATAAATCGTATTAGAGGTGCTAAGCCATCAAAAGCTTATATCTGTTCGTTTGCTTATTTTAGTACTAGGGCTATACATTTAGAACTAGCCTTTAGTTTATCAATAGAATCATTTACTGCAGCGCTACGTTGTTTTGTAGCACGCACAGGCTAATGCGTGCAAATCCACAGCGACTGTGGATCATATTTTTTGGTCAGAGCGGCAAAGGAATTGTCGCAACTGATGAAGCAATTGACGGCATCAGAAGATATCAATTTTGCTTATAAGCCTCCATCTTCTTTTCGCTTTGACGGCTTGTGAGAAGCTAGCATCAAATCCGCGAAATCTCAATTGACAAGGTCAATTGGTGATCAAATATTATCGTATAAAGAATTTCTCACCGTCTTATTTCCGATTGAAGCACTCTGTCCAATTAGTATTGATCTAGCAGATTTTTCGTATTTGACTTCCAGTTATTTCCTCAATGTCGAGCCTGTATCCATCATACCGGATCCAGATTTCACAGACACAAAGTTGTTGCATCTTAATTATTGGCAGTTTAATGAGGCTTTACTGCAATTTTTCTGGAAAAAATGGCATCTTGAATATTTGCATACATTGCAACAGAAAGTGAAAGGCACCCATCCAAGTCATTAGTAAAGGCTGGGATGTATGTTCTCATAAATGATGATCAAGCGCCTCCTTTGTCTTGGCGGTTAGATTGAATTGAAGAGCTGTACTCAGATACAGACAGCGTTTCTCGTGTCGCAGTAGAAATTACAGCCAATAGTTTCATCAAATGATCCTGAATCAAACTTTGTCCTCTACTTTTGGAAGAGAGTACATAAATAGTTTATAAACTTCATTGCATTAGGTGTATATACGTTTCAGTAGCAATGTACATATCTTCATATTTTTGTTCATTTTTAGTGGACGGTTTGTTAAAGCTTTTCGAGTAACATATATAAATTGCATATAAATTGTACAAAAATTATTAAGTACCACCCTGGCTTGTATAAAATTGTATTGCCTTTACAAAAAGGTACTCCTTGCCCAAGTGCGTGTCGTGTTTGTGGTCGGCATTAAAGCATTTAGTGCTCCACATCAAACCTAAGGTACATACAAAATATAGTCCTACTCGAAGATTTTGAAGAGTTGCAACTACCGATCAAAGTCAAATTGATATTAAACCAGTTTTTGTTTGTAAGTATTAGTCAGTAGAATCTTATATCTTTAATCTTACACGGCGTACTGTACAAAACTGCTACCATAAAACTCTCGCAACTTCTCCTTCTGTAATACTACGACTTCCTAATATTTCACTATTGCTGCTCTTTATCTCTTTAAAATTAAATTAATGTCAAATAAAACCTTTTCACTGATACACAATTCTTTATTTTAAATTTAACACTCAATTAAAAAAATACGTCTATTCTTTCAGAAAATCAAAATTAATTTTCAATTTTGTTTATATTGCCATCGTTACCCCGGGCCGTATATAAAATAAACACACTCATTTTTATTATTTTTAAAACATAGGCCCATTACCCAACCTCTTATACACATATCCCCGTGGCAATATCTAAAACTTACATACTAATACAATTTGTTTAACGTTATACATGATTCATATCTTAAACTAATTTTCAACCCGTATATTTAAATAAATCCACCCGATTTTAATAATACAAACCTCACTTTACAGGTGACATTTTATAAATTCACTATATACAACCTTTAAAATTCTTATTAGCACCAGACCAAGTTTATACAAATTTTCTAACACGTTTCCCAAAAGTAGCAATCTGTGTCGACTAAAAGAGGACCAATTTAATTGTGCCTAAATACATAATTTTAACCTTATTTTGTCCAAATCACATTTCACCTCACAATTTCCAAAGGATTCATCCAAAGAAGTGAACCTTTTTAAATTTTCCGTGTAACCTCTGTATTAACCGAATATAGCTCCCTGCCTCGCATTCAGTACAAAGCCCCACTTTGACTTTCAAAATAAAAATCAGTTTTATGAACGTAAATTTCTAACATGGATTATTATATTTATTTTTAGTTTTAAAATCAACCACATTTCAAATATTTGTTGACTTGGTTTTCAGGAACCATTGTTTTGTTTCGATATTACAACTTTATACATACGTTACTGATCCCACAGCCATGGCTACAAATCTACTATGTGGAACTTTCGACCGAACGTTCCTTTCGTCATTTGCTAGCTCATAAGTATTCCCTTCTGTGAAATGCGTTCCATAGTGTATGGCCCCTCGAATGGAAACAGAAACTTTCCATACACTTAACCCTCTGGTCTAGAAACTCAACTGCCAAACCCATTATTCGGTTCCAATCTGAAATACCGTTCTTTTACTCAGCTTGCGGTTCCAACAGTTTTGTAATGTCGTTAATCTTTTCTGAACATCTCCAAGGTCTTTTAGATGTAAGCCCCTTTACTAACGAAATCAGACATACTTTTGTAACCGCGTTGGGTACTTTATTTACAAATTTCTTCACCTGAGGTAAAAACTTCGCCCAATCTTCGCGACGTGCTTACGTTAAAAATTTTAATATTTAATTACTTCTTTTATATAGCGTTCACTCGGATTCGCATTTGGGTGTATAATGTTACAAAAAGTAACCTTAAAGCCTTTCTCTTGTAAAACCCGAATAAATCGTTAGTTATGGAAATACGAAGCGTTGTCCGCAAGTACCATCTTTATCGTACCGACGCCTACAATTAACTCTTAAATCGTCTTGTATGCATAGTTCGTATTACATGGCCTAATTGTATATAAACGTATAAATTTTGAAAAAGCATCTACTGTTACTAAAATATGTCGATAGCTAAATTGTTCGAGAATCAGATTGCTTAAATAATCAATTGCTAGAGTATCTAAAAGTGAGTTAGTTGTCACGTTCAAAGACGTGTTGCAGCACTGCAAATTCTTTTCCTTCTCCAATTTACATATCTTAAACCTGCGATAAAACCCTTAATTAACTCAGTATCAATTTTCACATAAAACGGTTCTCTAAACACCAAAAATGTCATTCTGACACCAATGTGCCCCTATGTAAAATGAATTTCTTTTATTAATTCTGGAGCAGTCTCACGCGTAGGTACCAACAACTCTTAATCTCCTATTTTATTTACAACAAAGACATCTTTCAACAAAAGCCCAATTACGTTAAATTTTTGAAATCGATTGATTTCTGCATGCTGTAGATAAATATTATATTCCAACTACGTTTATTTAGCGACGCTTTATAAAATTTCAAACTTCCCACTCATTAAATGATTTAACACGCTTGACTTCCTTTCAATTGAAAGAGTACTTATTTAAGTTTTCTATAAAATCTCATAGTGTTTAGTAAACAGTATTGGTGTTACATAGGATCTGTTCTATAATAGTTTGCTTTGTTTTCAAAACGTTTAAATGGACCCGTGATTATTAATTCCCAGATATAAGTTAAAACCTGTATCAAATAATTTTATGGCTTTCTTTAAAAGATTAAAGCTACTCACATCAGAAAATACGTTTTAACCATCTGCATCGTAAAATAAAAGCTTTTAATGATTTGTTATCTAGACTATTACGGAGAAATTTTATCAAAGCGGTATTCTGTTATCTCGCAGATGTTCACGTTTACGAGCAATATTTAGATAGGTCGTTATGTTATCATTAATTGGGCCTTGTGTTCAAGCGGTGTTCTAGAAACGTTTTGCAGCTGCTGTCTGGAAATACCTTGCAAGTTCAGTTCTCAGAATACCTGGTATTTTGCAATGAGAATTGTTTTTAAAACGAAAGTACTTCGTTCTCTCTTCCTATAAATACAGACTGAGCTTTGAAAGGCCCTCTGATTCTATACAGGACCCTTTTCCGTAAAGGAACTTTGTATCGTCGCGGTGCAAATTAAAATGCTTTGTTCTATTTAGTGCTACAATCAAAGTAAAATTGTTTTATATAGTATCCAGTCCACCGGCAGGTGCAAGTACGCACTTGTAGATTTATTACGATGGTAGCAGAGACAGACAGCTACTCTTCTTAAAGTACAAGTACTATGTTTTTCTGATGCTTTATGAAATCAAGCTACTTCCTTTGTGGGTTGAAAACTACGTAAGTGCTTGAGCTCTTCTCCTACTAATGGTTGTGACACAATAGAGTACAAACTGCGTGCAAATAAATTTATTTTTATAGTGCACAAGTGAGTACGTAATTAGCGCCAAATCACAATTAATATAATCTGAAGCTCGCGCTACAGCAATTTTTTTTTAATGTTACGAAATGCTAACGTCAACAACTTGTTTACTAAGTGATGATCTAGATTAAGTTTATTACTTGGTTCATTTCAGTTTAGGGTTAGGGTATTTGAATTTACTGATACCTTTTACTTTTGGAAGTGCACTTAAAAGAGTAGGTAAAAATACTGTACATATTATGTCTAATCTTCTTCTTGTATATATTTAGAGTTGGAAACATTGTGTAAGTATCCTTATATGTATTATATACATTTTAGACGACTGGAAAATAATTCTTGATCTATATTTGCTCAAATTTATAATTCTATGTTCTGTTATATGCGAGTTGACGCTTTGTTTACACTATGTTTTAAGAGGACGATTAAGAAACTTTTGATTTGGATTTTGTAAACAATCTTTTGGGTACTATGTTTGTTAACTAACGGTTGGTAAATAAATCTACTTACTGATTTTATCAATTTTTTTCTGTGTGACCCACCCTACTCTACAACGTTTTGAGTTATCAGGTAATCCAATTCTTTTGGATTTTTATTTTACTTCTCTGTTTTGTTACGGTATTTGGTGTGGGGAATTTTTCTTTACCTATTTTACTACTCTCTTTCTTGTCTGCACGGAATACCGTAATAGCCTCTATGCCCTGCTAAATGGTTCACTCTCAGATTTTCGCATATTTTCCTAATTTCAACGTGTTACTGCATCGCCACAAACCTTGCTCTATTCCATTTTCCTACCTCTTTGAAACCGTCTACTGCTACTACATAACCATTTCTATTTCCAGTTTCAAAACGTTTATCCTTCTTACTCAAATAATCTGTTGTCATGTTATCCTTTCGGGTTTATGCCGAATTTCAACAGTTGTATTTTTGTAGAAACAATGCTCATCTGTACAACCTACTCCGTCTTTAGAAAAGCAACCCGTGCTTTATCAGTCTCAATTAAAAAACTATTTTTAACAAATAAAGACGTAGTTTCTTTACAGCATATACAGTCGCTAAAATCTGCTTCTCTTCTACCGAATATCTTATCTCGCACTCCTTCGAAAACTCTCGACATAAAACAAATTGGCACCTATTTGTCTTTCTGAACCTGTACTAGCTCTGCTCCAAATGCATATTCAAACGCAACATGTACGTAGTATGAACCTATCTGTAAAATTCGGAGACATTAGTAACACTTCTTTATAAACTGTTCCTTTAAATGTTGGAACGCCTCCCTGAACCAATTCCATCTCTCGTTCTTCCGCAACAATTCTGACAACAATACGCACATCTCTGAATTTCTCGATACAAACCTCTTATAGTAGTTTAAAGCTCCTAGAAAATCCCCTGAGCATTTTCACTTTTTCGGGTGAACGAAATTCTTTAATTCTTCTAATCGCTTTTCACATATTTTCACCCCTTGATTATTCATTATGAACCCAAAATATTTCACGCTCTCTTAGAAAAATACACATTTCCTCACGTTTAATTTTATCCCTCTGTGATCTAACCTTTCGATGACCGTCTGCAAATGTACCAAATGCTCCTCCTGGCTGCTAGAAATGACTAGAATATCATCAACATAGTGCATCTAGAAATCTTCAAACTCGTTCAGAAGTTTCTGCATCGCCCTACCAACGCTGCGGAACTTGAAGCTAATCCGAATGCAGCACTTGTAAGCAACACACCTCTCCCTCTATGCCGAACTCTGTGTATTTTCAACTGTTCTTATCTAATAGTATCAACCAAAAAGAATTTTTAAGATCTAATTTACTGAAAACTTTCATGCCGCTTATTTTAATATAACAAATTATAAATTGATTGCGGATGTTCATATTGTGGTTTTGTAATCGCGTCTAATCATAACCGAATATCTAATTTATCCGCTTCAGGTACTTTTACGTATGACGATATCGCTGGTCCTATAATCCATAATTAAGCATATCCTTCATTTCTGTTTTTACTAGCTCGCATAGTGAAAATGGTATCGGATAATCTTTCGCATAAAATCCCCTCTGTCCATAGATATCTATCTTAGGTGTATATTGTTCTTCAATTCTCGGCTTCTCATTAAACAACCCTACATGTCATCAAATATAATCTCTAACTGTCTCTTTAATTCTTTATCATTCGTGCCCATCTGCTGATGTTCGAAAATTTTCTACAACAAGCTAACAATTATTATGACTCTATCTTAATCGTACCGGCCGTAATATTAATTCTAATTCCTAACTGTCTATCAAAATTACATCCCTTATGCGAACTCAAATCCGGAACCACCCATTTCTTTATCTGACCAAAAATAACCACACTATTTTCCTCACCGCTAATTACTATACCGAATCTCTTAATCAAACCTATTCCAATAATAAAATCCTCATATAAATCATTTACAATCAATAATTCTGCATCTCCTAGCATCACATTGCCAACTAAAATCTGAAAATATACCGCCTGACTGATCTTCGATAACTTCTTATTTAACGCCGACCACAAATTAAGTCTGTTTATATTACAAATTCGATACTTCAATATCTCTGCATGCTTAAAAACAATTTCTTGTTTCATCAGCGACAACTCTGCCCCGGTATCTATTAACACAAACTATATGCTATCATCTAGTTTAAAGTAAATAAATGGTAACACTCCTCTACTATCAAATTTATAATTATATTCAACATCAAAAGCATTAACATTCACATTATTTAAACCTAACATTTTAACACAAAACTAAAATTGACGGTATTATTTTTCATCGGGTTCGTTGTGGATCTCCGCCAACCCGATTTTGTCTAGGCAATCTTTTTCCTTTGCTACCGTTGTCATTACGTGTTGAGCAGTCACGTTTGCATGAATATTTTCTGCCTTTTTCTAATTTTGGCCCTTTTTTCATATTCTCCATCCGATACATATCGCTCGCGGCCCATGTTCTCTGCGCGTCGTTTCTCCTATTTTCAAAATATTCCCGGTTTCCTCGTTTATAACGTCTTGTCGTACGTTGCCGTTCTGGAATTCTCTGTACTCGTTTCCGCGTTGGTAGTCGTCATGTCTATTGTACACCAGTCTAATATCTCTCATTGGAGGCAAACAATTATGCTGATTGTTTTCGTTCTAGCCACACCGCTGTGTGAATTAAAACTCGAACTCACCTATGTTTTCAGCGTGTTGAGGTCGATTTCTATGTCATTAGTTCTAATTTCATTCCTATTAATTTTGCCATACATCTCCTACTTAATCTTCTCGCCGTTTCTTGCTCCAAACGTTTATATTTTGTTCATCAACTTTCTTTCCCGTCTCCACAATGAGCACCTCTGGATCAACATGACTCTGTTCCTGCGGGTTTCTACCTTCATCTACATGTCCATATACCTTGCGCGATCTCAACTGCCTTTTTTCTTCATCCGTCATTTCTGAAACAGACACTAAATTACTAAAAAATCTGTTTATTTATATTTGTAGCAACTTTACACATACTTCACGCTACACTGGCCCCACTCGTACCTTACTTATCTACTTACGTGATATTCTTCTTTTTTTCCCTGCATTACGTTGGAATTAGACACTTACAACAATCCTATACGACCTAGTCACTCAGCGACAACAGTCCTCTCCGACGGAGCGAAACCGCTATTTTATAATCTCGTTGGATGCCGATCCCAGTTATTCCTTTCTACTACGGCTCTACCGTTACCTCGGGGGTTTCCAAATGCGCCAACAAACGATGGATTAGATACGTACGCCGAGAGTCGGGTAACGCACGTATCCTACAAATATCGAAGTCCTAATTTACGCTAATTGTTGGAAATATTCAAAATTGATTATTAAACTCCACTAATAGTTGTCAGTAACAACCCAATTTTATAATTTAGTTTATAATTTTGAAAACTAAACTTGGTTTTCCTATTACTTTTATCAAAATTGCTTACCAGTGCTTACTTCTTTCTTAAACTTCCTACTAATAAGATCCCTTTACGATATTTCTTTTTATACCACCTGCCAAAATAACAACAAAATCCTCTCAAACTTAATTGTAGGCGTCACTAAAATAAATCCATATCTCCTTCTTTTTTTCTTGAATTATGAACCACCCTTTTTACTTGCTATCCAAAGACTGATTCCACTCTTTGATTTTTTCTATTGTTTTTGTACTACTCTTTCTTTAAACTTTCCTTCCTTTCCATTACCAATCCAATACCCTGCTACTATAAAACTCTTCGCCTGCTACCATAAAACTCTTCCAACTTCTTCTTTTGTAATACTACAACCTCCTAATCCTTCACTATTGCTGCTTTCTATATCTTTAATTAATTAATCTCAAATAAAACCTCTTCACTGGTATACAACTCTTTACTTTAAATTTAACACTCAATTTAAAAAACACATCTTTTCTTTCAGAAAATCAAAAATTAATCTTCAAGTTTGTTTATATTGCCATCGTTATCCCGTCCCGTATGTAGAATAAGCACACTCATTTTTATTATTTTTAAAACATTGTCTCATTACTCAACTTTTTATACACAATTCCCCATGGCAATATTTAAAACTTACATACTAATATAATTTATTTTAACATTATACATGATTTAAACCAAACTAATTTTCAATGCGTATATTTATATAAACCCAACCGATTTTAATAATCCAAACCCTACTTTGCAGGTGACATTTTACAAATTCACTATATACAACCTGTAGAATTATTATTAGCACCAGACCAGGTTTATAAAAACTTTTTAACATGTTTTTCAAAAGTAGCAATGTGTGTCGTCCAAAAAAAGAAAACCAATTTAATTGTGCCTAAATACATAATTTTGACCTCATTTTGTTCAAATCATATTCAACCAACAATTTCCAAAAGATTTAGCCAAAGAAATTAACCTTTTTAAATTTTGTGTTTCCAATATGATGTAAACCCTGTATTAACCAAATATAACCCTCTGCCCTTCATTCAGTACATTACATAGTGCAAAGTCCTCCGCAAAAATAATTACTATCTGTCTTTGATTACTTTAGCCTAATTTGGTATCTAATCCTAGTATTTACATAAAACAGAAATTAAAAAGAAGTCTTACCAACCATATACTTACACATTAGTAGGGTATTTTGGATGTATTTGGGACAACGCCGCCGCCGCTGCGCCGCTCAAAACGCCCCCTAACCTAACCTAGCCTCTGACATCACATGACCCATTTTTAAAACGTCATCTCTTCCATTTACGTCACAACCTCCTTCCATTTTTATTTTATTTTTTATTTTAGTTTTAATTTCTACTTTTATTTCTAATTTTCGGATCTCCGCGGCTCGCTCTTTTTCAATGTCTTAAAACCGGTTGTAGAAATTGTTTTGTGAACCTTAGAATTTTGGTGTTGAAAATAAAAAACTAAACATATTAAATAAAATTTATTGATAAAATAATGCGTGTTCAACTATCCCCTAGCCGCCGCCACTGAACACCTTATCCATCTAACGTATTGATTTTTTAAATAATATTAACAAAGCCGCTAGTTCGCATGGTCTGAAATTTGTGTAAACAAGGATGAACTCCATTCAACGGTACATCAACTACTTATTTTCTATTTAGGAATATATGCCAGAAACTTGCATGCTTTTAATTAATTAAAAGCAGAAAGTTTTGTCCGGAAACGCTACTGTAAAATATATAGAGCAAATAAATTATTCCCTGAATGTGTTTTCAATTGTAATAATCGACTATACAATCACTTATGAATTTTAAATTACACTTTATTTAACTAAGTTACTTTAAACAAGAAATTACAGCAACCAAAAATTCCAATGCATGCTTAACAATAATGTAGAAATGGCAAGGTTAATTGATACCGTTTGGTGTATAATTAATAATCTACATTAGAGGGAAAGTGAATGACTTACTGCATTCTTTCTTGGTATCCTATCTATTTCGCTAATCGGGAAACCTTGCATGGAGTCATAGAAGCATTATAATTCAATATTTTCGAAACCTCCAACGTAGCATTAATTCATTTGTAATTATTTGTAATCCGGCAAATATTCTAAATTCTTAACGATCATGTGAAAAGCTGTTTATAATTTCTTTTCTTGGACTTTCTATTAATTATGTTTGTGCATTTGAAATCGAGATATAATTGTTTGTAGACTACTAATAACACAAGGCGCTGAAAAAAATGCGTATTTAGGGAAAAAACAAACGTCATCTAGTAGTACAATTAATGGATTTCAAAACGTATATAACGCGGTGTTATTAGAAAAAATTCTATTAGTTTCGCATGCTTTTGTGTAAAGCCCGTCGAAATTTTAAACCGTCGTTTCGTGTAGTTCTTTTGTGAAAAGTTTTGAAGGTTTAAGGGTAAGTATTATTAAAAATATTATTAAAGTAGAACTGAATTTATTTGCAAACACCAATTATTATGTATTCTGTTATTGGTTCTTATTTGTATTTTAAAACATTAATTTTTCCAAAGTAATGCGCTGTTTTACAGATATATGCTTTTCAAATTTTAATGGTATACTTTTTAGCTAAGATAAATAAAACAATTCTCACAAAATATTTTATTAAAAATTTAATACATTAACAAAAAGGCCTCAATAGCAATACGTTTTCTTTAAAACAGCTTAAATTATTCAAACAATGGTTTAAACAGTGATTGTACCTATCACCGAATCTTCTTAATTCTTTGAGCCTTGGAAGTGAGAATACACTTTACATGTTTAAAATGTTGTTTGATAAATATTTTGATAGTAATTGTCTTTTCTGTTCACCTTTAACATAGACAGTAGCATCGGGAGGTATGACTTCTTTCAGCAAATCGCCTACATTTGTATATCCACTTGTGGACTGTTCATCCCAGCTAAGCCCATGGATTCTTTGCTTTAACCACCGAACTTGCTTTTTGAAATCATCACTTAGGGTGTTATACTCCACAGCCATGTCCAGTATCTCATGCCATATTACATTATTCGCTACATCCAAAATGGCAATCTCCTTGCAATAGAAATCACTAGTTTTGTATTGATATCCTTGTAAATCGATTATGAAACACATGCTTCCTGCTTCAAATCACAGAGGGGAATGGGGTTCTAAGCAAATCTCTCCTATATATCCAGTTAAGGGACTTTACTCCCTCCTTTTATGATTTTTTCATCCAGGTAATTATCTGGATGATACTAAAGCAAGTCTGTTTTCTTATTCCAACTTTTACCATCCCCCAACCACGACACTAATAATTCGCGCCCGTGCCTCCGTTTCCGTAAAACTTTTTCCACTAAGTACGTGTCGGGTGCTGCTGTGAGCTGAATTTCATCTTCGTAAAAAGCACCTAGAATTGGCCGACCTTCCAAATCTTGTAGCAGATAGGTTGTCGGTCTCGTTTGTTGTGCTTTAACAATTTTGAATAGTTCTGTACTCCAATTTGGGTAAAATCCTCGATCGAATACTGCTTTATATTTTGATATACGCACAATGTCTCCAACCTTATACAACTTCTTGTGACTTTTAGAAACGTTGTTAGCGGTGTAAAGTTTTATTCTTTCCGGATGTTCTTCTGCCTCCATAGGTGTCATGTTAATAGCCCGATGCGGTGTATTATTGTATTCTTCCATAACCTTAGGCAAAATATTCACCCATTTATGACTGCCTTGCAAGTAAAATCTTCTGTACAATTTGTTTTGATTGTTCTGATTAATCGCTCAACCATGCTAGCTTTGATTGCGGAATACGTGGAGTAATGGTTTATCTTATATTTTGCATAAGATTTTAAACCAGCGGTTGTAGTACTCTTTCCCAAAATCCGTTTGTAGATTGATTTTACGTTATTTTCTCCTTGCAGCATTTTGTCCAATATTTTTTCATAGCATTTGTGACTTCTGATCCGGTTTTATTTTTAAGGGTTCAGCTAAAGCATATTTTGTGAAACAGTCCACTGCTATTATAATATATCTGTACCCATTGTTCACACGCGAGTAAGGCTGCATTTCGCACAAGTCCGATTGGATAAGATCACGTTTCACATGTTTCAGATTTGTATGACGACGCTGAAAATTTTTTCTTGCAGGTTTAAATAATTCCTTAACGATGATTTCTTTACTCATTTTTGCTTAACACTGTTGCTAAACTAATAGGGTTATCTTTATCCAATTGCACCTTTGACATAAACTGAAGCTTTGGTTTGTAGTGTTTGTTTTTTATAGCTGCTGGTGACGCCTCGTAAATCGATGCTATTGCAAGACCGAGCTCCTTCTCATTTGTCTCAGAAGTTGCAGTCAATTTAATAAAAAACTGTATAAACGTTTTAAAGTCAGATACAAGCTTATCCAATTTTTCATTTACATATTGTTTATTAACTGCATCAGATGGCTCAACTGGTTGAGCAAGCATTGCGATACGCTGGTTTCTTGCATTGAAGGCTTTATCTTTACGTTGTATATCATCAGAACTTTTTAGACAGTATGAAAAGGCTTGATTCACAAGCTTGATTACAGATTTCTTATTAACACAATCACTATCGTCTTTAGGATCCATTACATCAACTAACCTTCTTTTACGAAAACTAATTGTTTCTTCTCCAGACTTGAATACTATAGTGCTTCTCTGATTAACACAATCACTATCGTCTTTAGGGTCCATTACATCAACTAACCTTCTTTGCTGCATATCGTACCCATCACCATCCAACGTTAGCACAAATCCTCGACCTGGAGGACCGCGCCGAATATCAGCATCTTTACGCTCTGAACGTCCGGAGCGGTCGATAGGCATTTTAAAACTGTGTAATTATTTACTGAGCTCACTGTATTATACCTTCTTCTCTCAACTCTTCTATTATGGACACCATCTCGTTAATGTTTTCCTCGCTTGTATTTCCAGCTCGGTTGGATGCGTTCAACAATCTCAACCGATCTACAAGTTCATGTACATTATTCCAGTAGACATATTGCACCGGCTTTGAATTTAAACTTTTGTAAAACCGGTTAGAAAAGCCTAAACCCGCTCCCTTAGACTGTTTTTTTCTCTTTGGCTGTTTTCTTTCGGGATTCCTCCGAAATTCGGTGAGATATTTTTGCACATATTTGTTAAACTTTTTGTTATTTGTTGGGAACCCGCTTAAATCGTGCACCGCAAATGGGTTAAACTTTCTTCTCAAAATCGATGCGGATTTGATCATTTCCAAGTAATTCGGTAAATCTTCATGCAAATTGAAATCGCCATCTTCGGGGCTGATGTCTTTGTAAACCAGCAGATTGTATAAACCCCTCGTACCTGGATATATCACATTGTGTAATGTTACATCGCTAGTTTCCGGGTTAATCACCAATACGCTTTTCCACAAACTCCATGTATCGGTTTCCACATTATACTTTACTCCATAAATTGATTTGTCAATATTTTCGTCTTCGTCTCTAGCTAACACATCCGCATAGTAAAGATGGAACGGTTCTTCTGGAACGAGTTGTTTAATTTTCTTTATAGGTACGTCCATGTTTTCGACTTTAACCTTTGTTGTAGGTGTGGGAATTTTTTCGGTGATCGATTGCAACTGGGAAGCAGTTATTTGCAAGGGATCGATCAATTGTTTGTGCATCTCTTTGAATTTTTGCTGAGATGTAGCGTCTCCCTTTTTGTACGCTACAAACTTTTTTCGTACAGCATCCTGCATAAGATGAAGACTGCGTTTATTCGCAATAAAATTGTTAACATCCGTCATCATGAAACTTTGGATGGGAACTAACTGTTTTTGAATAATGTCAAATATTTATATACTCGTCGAAATTATTCCGATACCGGCCCTTATACAAATCAAAATCTTTCACAATAGTTATAAAATTATGTTTTGAGTTACCCCAACACTGTAAACACATTTCTTTAAATTTCGGATATGTCATGTCACCACTTATATGATCCGAAAAGATATGTCTGAGATTGGTTTCATCCTGTTTCCATAATGCGATTACATTAGCGTTATCTCTGAGTCTATGTTTTAAGGCACTAGCGTAAGTTTGACATAGATAGAACGAATCTATTGCTTTATGTCGGCCGAACGAGAAAAATTGAGTGATTTTACTTTGCTCGTTTACAGGTATATCATCGAAAACCATAATTGAATCTTCTTTGGTAACTCCGGGTTCGATCAAATCATCGTAATTTTCAAACTCACGGTACCCAATTTCTTCTTTTAATGGTGTAAAAACGTTTCTTAACAATTCGTATTTCGGTTGATATAAACTTTTCGAAAATACATACACATTTTGGAATCTAAGGCCGTTCTCGTGCAGGATCAGCGATATTAAAGCGTTAGTCTTCCCACAACTCGATGGTCCCGCGAAGATAGCTCGGATGTTAGACGGGAACAATGAACCATGTTTACCATCCTGTCTTGCACTAGCAATAGCAAAGTTATCATAATTCTGTATAGGTATTTTAAGTTCTTGTTTCGCAGTCCCCATATTGCTTCGAGCGTACGCTTGCTTTTGTTGTTGCTTGCGGTGATAGCTTAACGTCTCTTTCGGTATATTATATTTTTTACTGATGAGTAAATACTTGATTTACCCAGCCGAACTTCTTCTATAGCTTTTTCTAATGCTTCGTTACTGTATCCACTATTTCGTTTTCATATGTAATTGCGAACCATGCTAACCAATACTGTCGGAGACACTTTCACTCTATGGGGTAATTTCACCCTATGGGCAATTTCACTCTATGGAGCAATTTCACTCTATAGGACAATTTCACCCTATTCTGATGGAGGTAAATTCGCTCTAAAATAACTAGAACTTATGTACAGAGTGGGAGATGCTCACCATTCGACAAATAAAAGTAGACTAATTGAAACAAATTAATTCCTTGCTTTTATACAATTTTATTAAAAATATATATACAAAATATTTAATTGTGAATAAATCTATTAACAATTTCCGTAAACGGATTATATTCAAACATAGAGTCATGTATAATTAAAGCATAAGCCTTCACCGACGGTTCAAAATTTCTTGAAGCTTCTAATTCCATTCTTACATCAACCGTTGCATCCTTGATGCTTTCAAATTGATGACGACAGTCGATTACAAAGACAGGTGATTCCTTAAACCTGTTGTAGTCCATTAAACATTTATTTGACGATTTGTTCGGGTAGTATTTTTCCATAAAAGATGCATAAGACAGGTACGCTGGCAAGTAGTCATTCTGCTCGAAATCCAAATTTAATCGACTTTGAGGAACATCTGAGAGTTTAAAACACTTTGACATTGGTTATGTTGGCATTCGTAAAGCTTGTAGCATTTTCTTCTTTCCTGTCGTACTTCCCATTTTGCAGCGCCAGTAATATCCACCGAGCCTTCTCTGTTTCGTTCGATACTTTAATTCTCCATACTTGTGACTTTGATTGTGTTAGAGACGGTAATTCGTGTAGTTCCCATTTTCTGAATGCAACCATTATAGATGATTGATTTTGCATTTCCGAAAGCAGCGATGCCTTGGCAAAGTCACTTAATGGTATATGCGGAACCTCCCATGCAATACGTTGTATTTTGAACGTTACTGTATTTCCAATCGACTTGTAGCAATTTACGTCCGACTTGGATCTGATTAAAATCAGCTCTTGAGGCATGTTGGCGATAGTTTTCTTGTAATCTTCAAAAAACCCAAAAATGGTTTTAAGCGGTATAGCACAACTAAACCGTCCATCTTGGAATATGATATCGGGCTTCCACCCGGTATGTGTAATAGATTTTGTTTCTGACTCTTCCATGGATACTAAACCTTTAATAGTTCTTGTAATTCCAGGGATTCGACAGACATCTATTATTTGATTATTACCCAATTTGTATTGAATTTCCTCAAACAGAAAATATGGCGCATTTCTAGTAAATTCGTAAGCTTTAGGGTCTGGTTCTGCTGCTCTAATAGGGTCTCCAGTTGTTGACGCTTCTCTTAATGTTTCCGTAGGCTTATAGGTACCCTTTATAAATATGAAACTTTCATGAGGGTATGTGATGTTATCACTGCTCTGGATTTCAATTGAAATTCGATCGTTGTTTTCTGCATTCAATGTAAAAGGAAGATATGTATAATAATCTTCTTTTATTATGGTTTCGTCTAATTTATAACCTCCAAACACATCCAATTTGGGCATGTCCTCATATTTAAGCCTTCCAAGTTTAATGTTTTCATCACCGTGGAGATCTAAGCTGCGTTTACTTCTGCCTCCCATCATTTATAACTTCTAACCCCAAAGACTTTAAGAAACGTATTTCTTCTGCTGTAAGTCTCTCGACAACTTGACGCTTTGACGTCGTATTCACTATTGGTCGTCTGGGGGTGTTGTAGCGTGCTTTATATACAAAATCGATAGGCATTTTCAGCTACTTTTTATTTCCAGTCTCACACAGGTATATGTTTCCGGTGAAAAGTTTACCAATTCACCCAAATGATCGACTAGTCTGATTGTAATATTATCAATTTCTGTCACGCTCAGCGGATAATATATGACGTGATTAGGTTCCTTTTCCAGATTATACCCAGGTGGTACAGTTAGACTGAATTCAAATATGCTGTGGGTAAGAAAATTGTTTCTGAACGATCCGCTGGTGATATTGGTTTCCACAAAAATGTTTGAGACCGATATTATGTTCACTTGCTGATTAGCGATATGTACGGTATCTGCAGCCAATTTGCGGTTGGTAAACCCCAAGATACTTCCAATATTGTTTTTACGGTTTGCCCCAAAATCAATCGGTATACTGCTTTGTATAGAACACTTTAATGTATTATTGTTGGCACTCAGTTTAAAATATTTTTCAATGTTCTCGTTGATGTCCGGCTTCTGACTGAACCATTTTTTGAAGACGTCCTGTATATATGCATTTATTTCTTCTAATTCGTATGATCCAGGTTCAATGGTTATTCTGCGATGCTCTGGATCGTTAAAGTATAAGTTATTGTTTCCTGGATGTATGTTTTGCACAGTGTTACAAGTGTACAGTCCCACTAGACCCAAAGCATATTCACCGTCCTGTTTCAATTTAATTGGTGGGTAAATGAATCCTGTCGATATGACATTACCATACCCGAACACGCTCACTGTTTTAGTCATTGTCACTAAGAAACTTTAACACTAAATGTCCACAATTGTATGTGTTGTAAATCTGCTCCGGTGCACTGTTGTAGTAAATTTTACAACCTCGAAAATATCTCTCCACTTCTTCCGGCGGTCTCAAGTCTCCAAACGAATCGTAGTAATACACACTATTTCCGCGTTTTCGGTACCCCACCCAATGTGTGCCCGAACCTTTGGTGGTATCCAAATTAATCACTCCAGATTCGTTGACATGCGGTCTAATCTTCTGTAACTGATCTCTAGAAAAGACGTTGCGAAAATGAGGAATGTTGGATGCGTGTTTCCTTATATCTACATCGGTGAGAGCTCTTCGAGGTAACTTGCTTAGTTTTTTGATACTTTTTTACAAATACCACGCCCCTGTTTGTACGGTTTCAAGAATAATGCTGTACCTTTTTTGTATGGTTTTAGAAACATTCCATTTCCTTTTTTCGCAACAGTAATGGCTTCCATAGATCTGTTGTGTCGTTCGCTCTCCTTAAGCTGTTCGTTGGCCGTCTTGACATCATTTACTGCTTTAGCTATCCCTGCAGCACCACCTGTTAGTGCCCCTAGGGCACTTAGTCCCGCGAATATCGGAATCAATGGCAGAAAACCTCCTTTCTGTGGAACGGGTATAATACGTGGGACTGTAATTTTGTTTCTCCCACCGGCTCCTTTTATGATTTTTTTACCAATTAGAATACCAACATCTAACAGCTTTTTCAAGTTGTCGGAACCAACTCGGTCTATTGCGGATCGTATTTTCTTCAAAAATCCACCTTTGAAACTTATTTTCTTCTTTAAGCCCATCCCCATTTTTCTCTTCGCTTTCATAGCGTTTGTCACAAACCAAGCTGCGGCTTTTTCTCCAAACTTTGCGTTTTTAGACTTAACTCTCCCCAGGCCTCTTCTTCTAAAATTTTATCTGCTCGGTGTCTGGCTGGAAGATCGTCAGGGTACTTGGAGTATGCAATGTCGTGGTCTTTACACAATTTATCCAATTCGTTTATTCCAGGATCGTCTCTTGCTAAGCGCTCATTCAACTTTGTACCAGGACCGCAGTACTGATAACCTGGAATATGCAGCTCAAACGGTAACCTGGTTATAGCGCTGTTGATTAAACCCTCTCCAGAACAGATAATCATGTGTTTACTCAAAAAATTCTCAAACTATACTAAATAAATAAACAACAACGAGTCTATTTATACTTTTTTCAAAAAAAAATTTACAATATATTATAGTTTCACAAACTACTTAAACAATATATTTACAATAACAATACATTTACATCCACGTCTCTTGGGTTGTCTTTTATAAAATACTCTTTCTAGTTATCACCATAACTAGAATCTTCAGATTCCGACAAATTTAAACGTCTAAACATTTCCACTAATGTTCTTGTACGTATCACGTCTTGCACAAATATATCCGGAAAACATATAACCAACTCCAATGCATTTAGGGCGCTCTGATTCAATTCGTTGTAGAATAAAATATTACCAATTCGAACTTCGCCTTCAATCAAGATTTTAATTCGTTTCTCCCCTTCAGTCAGAGTATTAAACCGATCGCAATCATTTAAATTAGAATTAGCAACAAACCCTACTAATTCGCTGTATAATGCTGGGAAGTCACGACTTTTAAACTGCTTAAGTTGATACTCAAACAACTCTCGCATATGGAATAGTTTACGGCACTCCAATTCGTTTATAACTATTGAACTATTACCCATTATTATTTTTAACTGGAACGTTTCGTCCTCGGTTGATCCAGACACTGGTGACAGAGTGATAAAAAACGGTCCTCCTAGTTGTATTCCTAGATCTTCCAATTCGGGTGCACCATTTAATCGAGTGTTTAGCACGTCACGAGAAAATACGTTGATTTGAAATTCCACTTGAAAATTTGTAAATACTAACCAATTTTCGTATGTCAATTCCAGAACATGGTTGATACAATATTTCTTGCTACACACCAATCGTAATACGGGTTTTATTCTCTGGATTATAACAAACCCAATTTCCACATTATGAGGGTGTTCACCCAATTCACTTAAACTATACGTAAACTTATTAATCAGATTTTCGGTATACGAAACTTGTGCATCATTAACATCTACAGACTCCATTGCTTTGCACTGATTTCACCGAGATGACTGCGAAGGAATCCTATGCGGCTCATCCTTTTAAATGTTTCAGAATTGTTGTTGCGCATGCGTAAATTGTACTCAGGTGACTTAGAATGATAAATATTCGAATTATATTAACATTTTTATTTATAAATTTTAACCATAAAATACACATACAAAACTTTTACAATTACAATTTTTCTATATAGCTCAAAAAGCATTCCATAAAGTCTCGCAATAAATTTAGCTCTTCAAATTTATCCAATAATTCATGGTAATTTATTTGATTCCGGTCGAATTGATCACAAACAGTCCATGATTGTTGCAACTTTATCCACCTAGGGTCGTCATAACATGATCCAACATCATCACCATAAATATAACCACGTTCGATATTAATCCTAGCATCACTCAAACTCCGCTGTAACATTACTATACCGTCTTTAATGAATATCATTGTATCTACTTTTATGCTGTATTTTGTACTGAACATAGAGGAATCGTGCTCGTATTTTATACGATTTGAGCTGTCCTTGTTACCGAAATCACCCAAACTTTCTAAGGTTTATTGTGAAAGGTAACCTTCGCCTTCTTCGTTATTGTTTTCATTTAAAAAAATTCCAGGCTCAAAATGTCTGTAAACAATTAGAGTAGAAGTGAAAGTTAAAGTGATACATCCGATAATTATAGATGTAGTGCGTAAGCAAGAAGCTAATTGATTTTAACTGACGTGAATAGACAGGTTTGAAATGTTACTCAAGGCTAAAACTACGTTGGGTGTCTCCTAATTTAAAAGTAAACTACCTAATTATTATACGATCTTAATTATTATGTGTATAAAACCACGGTACGAAGTGATATAAAGTCAGTTTCTGTTAATTGTCTTTGACGTACTAATTCTTGGAATTCACATACAAGAATCGATAGGAAACTTATTTAAATTATAATTATGTTACCGCGTGTTACCCCTTCCTAGCGATCTTGCTATTACGCATATAAAGGAGTGCATGTTATCAAATCATCAGTTTTTATTCGGTCTTGTACCTAGCACATCAAGTTTTCTCTTCAAAGTATCTAACAGTTTTTCAAATTACAGAAGAAATGGAATCCAAAAGAGTTTCATGTGATGTGTGCAGTTCCACCTTCAGCAGACGAAGCGATATGCTTCGTCACCAGCGCAACGTGCATGGCTTGATACCATCTCAGTCAGCTACTGCAAATGGGGTGCACGCCCCCGAGCAACCGGGTCAGGCATTTGCTTGCGAGGTGTGTTGATCTACCTTTAGCCGAAGAGATGTTCTTCTACGCCACCAACGCAACGTGCATGGATTGCAAGCGAGTGGAGTTAAGCGTTCAGCTCATAACGCAGAAGAGGTTCTACCCGTAGAATCGAGCAGCGCTAGACCTCAATCTGCACGCGATGATGGACCGTCGACATCAAAGCAACCACGTATCGCTGTTGTGAAGTGCAACGTGTGCGATGTAGAAGTGTCCAAAAACGCGTACACTGCACATTTACGCAGTAACGCACATAAGAATGCTGCTACTAGTTCGGTTGATAGAGACGCAGCAGTGGAACTTATTTTCACAGCGTTTCAGACCCGAATAGCCTCCTATCGTGTGAAAAACGTTGATGGCATTGTTGGAATACCAGAGTTCTTGCAACAGCAGAAAGATTGGTTTGTGCGGTTAGTGTCAGAACAATTACAAATCCACACCTCCGCAAAAGTTAATTTGGAGTTATTTGGACTATATACCAAGATGGTTAGTGCTGAGAGTGTTGACGATGTCAAGTCGTTCAACACCAGGAACAGGCCAATAACATTTGCAAGCGATTTGAATGAGATTTATAACGAATTTTCTAGAACAATAGGTGTAAAGTCTGAGGAATTCCAAGAAAGGGACTCAGGTTGGACTCTCAAACAAGTGCTAAGACGTAGAAATAAACATAAACAAATATGCACCTCTGCGCGGATCATCGTACTTGGAGTTACCAGCTTGGATTAAAAACAAGAAAGCAGTCATCAACATAAAAAACAACGACTCTGCATGCTTTGCATGGTCGGTGATTGCAGCGTTACACCCTGTTAACCGGCATCCGGAGAGAGTAACTAAATACCAGCACTACAACAGCATTTTAAACTTGGATGGAATCGAACTTCCTGTGAAAGTTAGTGATATTCCAAAATTTGAACTACAGAACGATATCAGCGTTAATGTGTTTGGGGTAGAAGGAAAATCGATCGTTGGACCTCTACACTTTACGCAAAGGAAACGAACACGACACGTAAACCTTCTATATATCCAGGAGGGTCTGTACCAGCACTATTGTTTGATTAAGGATCTTGGTAGATTGGTTGGAAAGCAGCTTTCCAAAAGATGGAATGCTAAATGGATTTGTGATGGATGTTTGGTATTTTTTAGAACGGAAGATGCGTTAGCTAAACATGCAGAAAAAGATTGCAATCACGTGGCTACAACCATGCCCGACGCTTTCAACAACATTCTAGAATTTTCAAATACATACAAACAAATGCGCACCCCATTTGTTATTTATGCTGATTTTGAAAGTGTTTTAAAACCGGTGAGCTCGGCATCTCCCGATTCTACACGTTCATACACCAACAGTACTCAACGGCACGATCTTTTCAGCTTTGGATACTATATCAAATGCAGTTATGTTGACTCGTTGAGCAAATTTGAAACATACAGGGGTCCGGATGCTGCTGCAGTGTTTATGAAAAAGTTGAAAGAAGAAGCGCGAAGATTGGGGATTATCTTAAAAACCAATATCCCAATGAAACCTCTCGAACCGATTGATGAGTTGTTATTTTATGCTGCTGTAGATTGTGGGATCTGTAAGAAACCATTGGGTGATGAACGTGTTAGAGATCATTGCCATTTAACGGGGTGCTTCCGATTCGCAGCACACCCTCAGTGTAACATTAAATATACAGTACCCAACTTTATACCAGTGGTATTCCATAACCTAAGCGGATACGATAGCCATTTTATCATCAAGGAGTTGGCATATGATAAAGAGCGAGTTACTGTTATTCCCAATAACAAGGAAAGATTTATTTCTTTTTCAAAATATGTAAGATTGCTTGATAGGGGGGGCGGTGTAGAGGAAGAAGTCGATAACGATAATGATGATGATGAAGTTGTCAATAACAAAAACATCCAGCTTAGGTTTATTGATTCTTTGCGATTCATGGGTTCCAGCTTAGACAAGTTGGCAAAAAACTTAGAACCTCAACAGTTTGTAGAATTACATAAATGCTTCCCAGATAAACGAGACTTCAATTTGTTAACGATGAAAGGTGTTTTCCCATACTCATATATAACAGATGTGAGTGTATTAGAGGAAACTGGTCTACCACCAAGAGAATCTTTCTTTAACGATCTAACTTCTACAGATATCACGTCTGCTGAATATGGTCATGCTCAAAAGGTATGGAAACATTTTAAAATACTGGACTTGGGTGAATATAGTGACTTATATCTGAAGACTGACGTTTTGTTGCTAGCAGATGTTTTTGAAAACTTTAGAAAGGTTTGCTTAAAAACATACGATTTAGATCCCTGCCAGTATGTGACAGCGCCATCCCTCTCATTTGATGCCATGCTAAAGTATACTAACGTGAAACTGGAATTACTGACTGATGTTAGTATGCATCATTTTGTAAAGAAAGGGATTCGTGGTGGTCTAACCCAGTGCAATCAACGATACGCTCACGCCAACAATAAGTACATGCACAATTTTAATTCTGAAGAGCCCTCAAGGTACTTGACGTATCTGGATGCAAATAATCTCTACGGGTGGGCCATGTCACAGTACTTGCCAATAGGCGGTTTTAAGTGGATGAGTAAAGAAAACATCGAAAGATTCCAGAATGAGATTCTAAACATACCGATTACTTCTGATAAAGGATATATTTTGTCTGTAGATTTGGATTATCCGAAGAATCTTCATGACGTTCACGGTGATTTACCATTCTGTCCTGAAAACATGATTCCACCATATACCAAGTCTAAGATCCCTAAGCTTCTTGCTACTCTACACCACAAGAAGAACTATATTATCCATCATCGAAGCCTTCAGCAGTGCATACGACATGGACTTAAACTAACAACAATTCATCAAGTACTAGAATTTGATCAGTTACCCTGGATGAAACCGTATATAGAATTAAACACCAACCTTCGAACCCAAGCCAAAAATGCATTTGAAAAAGATTTCTATAAATTGATGAATAATGCTATTTTTGGTAAAACGATGGAGAATGTTGACAAGCGTGTAGATGTTAAGGTTGTTACACGGTGGGAACCAGAAGGTAAAAAGTTGTTCGCAAGTGATTTAATTTCTCGGCCTAACTTTAACAGTTGTACCGTGTTAGGAGAGGATTTGGTGATCATCCAAATGGATCGTGTTAAAGTTAATTATAATAAACCGATGTATGTAGGTTTTTCAATTTTAGATATATCAAAAACGTTGATGTACGAGTTTCATTATGGTACAATGAAATCTTTGTATGGTGATCGAATCCGTCTCTTATACACCGACACCGATTCTCTAGTTTATAGTGTTGATACCCCCGATTTGTATAGTGATATTTGTACCAACATAGATCACTTTGATACCAGTGATTTTCCTCCGGACAATAAGTACAATATCCCTCTAGTTAATAAGAAAGTTTTAGGTAAATTTAAGGATGAATTCAATGGTGATTTAGTGTTAGAGTTTGTTGGCACCAGAGCCAAGAGCTACTGTATAATCAGTGAGAAAGACATGGTAAAAAAAATTAAAGGTGTCAGCCGTAGTGTTGTGAGCGGTATTAGTGTAGATAGCTTTAAAAACATTGTACATAATAATACGACTGCCCTGATGCATACGATGACATGCATAAGAAGCAAAAAACACAATATTTATACCCAACTTATTAATAAAATTAGTTTATCGGGTGAAGACGATAAACGTTTTATCATACCTGGAAGTACGTTAACTTATGCATGGGGACATAAAGAAATTGATAAATTTTATTTTACCTAGTTTTAAGTTATGCGTGTGTAACACTAGGATTTCTTTGTTTTGTAGTTGTAGATTTTTGTATATATATTAGTTGTAAGTTTCTTTCTCTTACCTTCCCACTCCTATTCCTTGCACCTTTTACCCCGATGAGCAAGGCGTGTTGACCTTCTAGCGGAGCTCGCCGAGCAACTAAGTTTTAGTTGACCGACAACACGCATTATTTTATCAATAAATTTTATTTAATATGTTTAGTTTTTTATTTTCGACACCAAAATTCTAAGGTTCACAAAACAATTTCTACAACCGGTTTTAAGACATTGAAAAAGAGCGAGCCGCGGAGATCTGAAAATTAGAAATAAAAGTAGAAATTAAAACTAAAATAAAAAATAAAATAAAAATGGAAGGAGGTTGTGACGTAAATGGAAGAAATGACGTTTTAAAAATGGGTCATGTGATGTCAGAGGCTAGGTTAGGTTAGGGGGCGTTTTGAGCGGCGCAGCGGCGGCGGCGTTGTCCCAAATACATCCAAAATACCCTACTCACATTGTCAACAAAGAATGCTTGACAAGTAATTAAAAAAACAAAATAGTAACGATGAATTACAATCAGTAGCTACGCTACAAGTCGAAATGCATTTCTTCTGGTGGCTGAAAATAATATTATTAGCAAGCGTCACAATTTATATTGTTTATGCTAAATTTCTATATAGTTGGAAAATTACATTTTTAAAATTGATACCCTAACAAGAAAATACTGTTTTCATTAGTGTATTCCACCAGTTTGAGTGAAGTAAATTTAATTTTAACGAAATGATACCTTAATTTGTGTGATGAGCTACAGGAAAAGCTCAGCCAAAGAATCTATTCACAATTCTTCCTAATGTAGGTCATCAAAGCGACGCAGAAAAGAAATAAAAATTCTTACAGATTTGTTTGACGTTCCGCTCGGGCGTCACACTTGTTTCAATCGACATATGGGGGATTACATGGCACAACATACCAAAATCTTTTCCTGGTAAAAAAGTGAATCAACTTTAGAAGAAGTAACAGTGAGCAGAGTAACTGTACACTTCCCCTGATCAGTAGTTAGTATCAAATCACTGCCTAATCGAAGATATAAGTCTATACATATTACGTAAAGATGAATCAAAGTGGTTGAAAGTAATTTAGCACCAATAACCGTAAATAATTTCATTATTGAGAAAATCCCATTTATCAAAGTAACCGCTTGATACAAACTAACTTCAGAATTTCATGTTATAAATCAAGCAGGAATTTTATATGAATATCTCTTAATTCAGATCGTTAGAGTCATTAGATCGATCTCAAATAAAAGTTTGACAATAAATCAATTGAATATCGCCTCATTAGAGACTCAAAGCTAATAACAACTGATAGCGGCAAATCCATTTGATAAAGCACATCGTTAAATGAATGTAATATTTCCGAAACAATAGCTTTAACAATCGGAAACCATGTTCTTAAACGTATTATAATCTTTAAGGAAAATACCAGATTTTAATATTATATTGAATGGTTAAATTTCATATATTTAAATGATAATTGCATATACTAATAAAACCTACAGCGTGCGGAATAAGCAATCATTTCAATTTAGAGGGTGAGTCCGAAACGCTCAACAACTTCGCACATGTCCGTGGGTAGAGTAGGGAACATGAAATTTAATTACATAAAATGAAAATATTCACCTACAATATGTTAGGCAAATAATTAATTAAATTGCGAGAGTGTCAGATTTGCTGATATACGCAAAATAACCGTGGAAACAGTACTAGATATGCAATTTAAACTAACTGTGCGCCAAAATTATTTAATTATAGGGACCGAACGTAACAAACTGTTGCTTAACTGTGATGTTTTTAGGGACACAAATGGTATAGTGCGTTTAGTAAGTTTAAAATTAAAATACCACGGTGACAATGTAGTGAAAAGTTCCACTTAGAAATGTGAGGTATTTCTTTTTGTTCTACCGTTTGTAATAGGCCGCCCTGTAATAAATCGTAGTTAATAATTTAATGTATTTTATTCCTGTTATATGATAAGTTTAAGTGTGTCGGGTAGTAGCGTTTAACATAGATGAAGACGTTTGCGTCATGTGGACGCGGCAGGTTGTTGTGGGGGGGTTACGCGGGTCGACAGACGCAAACGAATGAGTTAAAACGAATTCTTGGAGTTGGTTTTAATTATTTAAACAATCCTTTATCGATAAACACGCATCAAAGTGACAAACATTATCATACACAAACACGAGTTTACAACGTTAGTCAGCCGAATTACAACGGGATGTTGTTTGCATTCCATAAGTAGGTTGAAAGTTGGTGCTGCGCTGTTAACTTCGGCGCGCGTGTGGTAAAGTAAGTCGGCTCATCGTGGGCATTGTTGACGTTCATCGCGTCAAAGGGGTGAGTAGAATGGAACTTGTGATTTTTATTGCGCTTGATTTAAACAAGTTATTAGCATAACATTATTTAGGGTTCATGGTTTATTGTAATAGGCAGCTAGTTTTAGATTATTATTTGATATAAGGTTATTTCTTGTGTTATCAACAAAGAGTTTATTAAATTTGGCAGTTGTTATTGACTGGAATTGGCGTTTTGTATCAATTATTAGTGTTGTAGGAGAACCCGATAAGTAGAATATTATTTAATATTTTTGAACTAAATATTTGGCGCCCTGGGATTACTTAGATTGGTTAGTGTTTCTCATTAATCCAGTATAAAGAAAGAAGTCTTATAGCTCAAAGGTGGGGAAAAGCCCCCGGCCCGTTTCACGTTGACTATTCAAATTGTCAACGGACTTGAATTTTTTTTTGTCGTGAATTATTACCAATGCATTTTAGGTAAGCTCAATATTTTTGTAACATCTACACTTTACATAAGATGCGGTCATTCAAGATTTAAGACTGCTATTCATGCATTCCCATAGGAAATATACTCTTCAAATCAAGCAATTATGTTCTAATACCAAGCAATTAGAATTTCTGTTGAAATGCTTTATTATTTAAAAAATAGGTAGAAATAGGTTGTTTACATTTGATCTCCTTGTATGGAAAATTTTGCCTACTCACCTTCTAACTATAAAATATAGTGTAAATATATAGAATATAATTAGGTGGTTGTTCTCAAGTCACACAGGGATAAACTAGAATTAAGTGGAAACAATCTGATATTCTCTAATTACTTAGCTTTCATCTTATACGATAATGATGCCCGCTTTTATTGATATTGTTTAGGTTTTAAGTGATTGCAGCGAAGGTGCACTTTCGCTGGTAGAAAGTTTTTTGATGGTTGTTGTATACTATTATATAAAATTTTTTTGTTACTTTTAAGAAGTGCTTATGGCCTCGTAAGTATCTAAATATAGTTATATAAATTGCTTTTCTGATGTATGTTCTGTATTTAAAGAGTATATTAACCAAGTGACTGACAACAATCTACGATATAGTTTTTTTTATTTTTATCTTATGTAAATATCAGAACCAAAGTTAAAATTTGAGTATCGCTTAAATATTTTTAGCAGAGACTTTGTTGAATTATGTAAATCCTCCGAGATGTTATTGATAAATGTTGTTCCTCCGCAAGCTAACTTTCCTTATCATAATATGCTGTTTTATTAGAAGTTATTATGTAAATAAATGTATTTCTTGATGTTTCCTGTTCTTTCTGTGTGACCTATCCCACTCTACGACGTTTAAGGTAGCACGGCAATACTTATTTAAATTTCAATCTTGTTTTGTTGCAGTACTCAGTGCATGCGTTTCTTTGCTTGTTTTACTTTCTTTCTTGTCCGCACGAATTACCGTAACAAATAATTTGCGAATATCTATTTGTATTCCTAGAAAAATTACCATTCTGAACGGATCTTCACCTTGACGTCGTTCTAAAATACAAGAACAGGTAGAATGGCTTGCGCGTTTCAATGAGCTAAAGAGCCGAACTATAGGTTTAACCAAATTAGTGGAGTCTTTAATAAGGAACCAGACTAAGACAGGTCCCCGAAAAAGGGCAGCAGCATATTCGGTACTTAGAGTAGTAGAGACTATAGGGGTCGGCATGACATTCTAAGACACACCACTGCAATGTGGAAGGCAACGGGAAACCACCACATTACCTCCCAAGTACACTGCGTACAGAAATTGTTAGTAAACATGATGACATCTTCTGGAGTAAAAAATTCCGAAGGTATAATAGTCCCCCATTCGGATCTCCGGAAGAAGACTACTTCCAAAAGTATAGAAAAAGATCCGTGAACATTCTGCGAGTCGGAGCGTGGAATGTCAGAAGTATGAAACAAGTAGGAAAGCTAGAGAACCTGAAACTCGAGATGGATAGGTTAGCACTAGGCATAGTAGGAATCAGCGAAGTCCGCTGGCTAGAGACGGGGGATTTTAGAAGTGGAGACTTTAGGGTAATTAATACAGGACCAAAGGAAGGAAATTCGAGTGTGGGGATAGTTATGCGAAAAAAGATAGGACGACTTGTAAAAAACTACTTACAAAAGAACGAAGGAGTACTCATGGTTAGGTTTGAATCTAAACCAGTAAATACAGTAATAATACAAGTATATATGCCCACCTTTAGCTGCAGTGAGAAAGAGGTAGAGGCGATCTACAAAGATATTGAAGACATACTAAGATACGTTAAAGGACATGAAAATTTAATAATTAGGGGGGATTTTAATGCAGTGGTAAGTGAGAGTAGGGAAGGAGCGACAGTAGATTTATTTGGTTTAAGCACGAGAAATGACAGGGGAAATAGGCTGGTAGAATTTTGCGACAAGAACAACTTAATCATCACAAATACATTATTTCAACATCATGCTAGAAGACGATACACGTGGAAGATGCCAGGAGATATAGGAAGATATCAAATAGACTACATTATTGTTAAACATAGGTTTACAAATCAAGTAAGAGACTGCAGAAGCTACCCGGAATCAGATATAGACACTGACCACAACATCGTAATTATGAAGGCTGCTCTTAAATTTAAAAATATGAAAAAGAGGAACGGAAAAAGCTAAAAGATAAAGATATTCACGAAAGGTTTGAAAAAAAGTAAAATGAATTGCTGAAAGATATCGGTAAAGTTTCTGATACTAAGGAAGTAGAAACAGAATGGAATAACATTAAATCCAGCCAAGACATGGCGGCCAAAGTTATTCTGGGGTATACAAAAAAAGAAAATAAAACCATGGATAACAAAGGATATCCTGAATTTAATAGAGGAAAGACAAAAATACAAAAATAGATCATACGAAACAGGTAAACAGAGATACAAAGCCATAAAATGGAAAATTATTCGCAAATGCAAGAAAGCTAAAGAACAATGGATTGATGAAAAGTGCAAAGAGGTACAAACTAAGATGAAAATATGAAAGACAGACGAAGCATACAAATTAATTAGAAAGAATTTTAGAGATATAAAACCGTTTAGCAAAAATATAAAGGACGCGGAGGAGACGTCATTATAGAAAATGTAAAGAAAGTAGCTAGATGGCAGGAATATATAGAGAATTTATATTCAGGAAAGGAACTAACAGCATTAGAATAGGAATCAGACATTGAAAATGATGACCTGGGATATCCTATACTTAGAGATGAGTTTGAATCAGCATTGAAGAGTTTGAAAAATGGTAAGGCGCCGAATACAGATAAGGTGCAAGCAGAAACTTTAAAAGCCGCTGGATAAGTAACAAAACGTCCCTTCCGACTTGTAAGCCATATGTATAAGACAGGCGAGATAACCAAAGATTTCAAACGCAACATCATAGTAACTATACCAAAAAAAAAGGCGCGCATAGATGTGAAAATTTTCGAACAATAATTTTGACAGCACATATTTCAAAAATATTAACTAGAATTGTACAAAGACAAATGGAAAAACGAGCTGCAGAAATACTGGAAGAAGATCAATTTGGGATTAGGCGCAACGGGGGAACACGGGAGGCTATTTTAGCTCTGAGGGTGATAATGGAGAAATAATACAGAAGGGGGAAAGCGTATATATAGCGTTTGTAGATCTGGAAAAAGCATTCGACAATGTAAAATGGAAAAAACTGTTCGAAATACTCAAAAAGATTGGAATGAGTTTTAAGGACAGACGAATAGTACATAGCTTATACAAAGAGCAAACAGCGGTAATAGAATTAGAGCAAGAAAGTAGAGAAGTAAATATTGGAAAAGGGGTGAGACAGGGATGTGCCTAATCCCCATTAATTTTTAACTTGTACATAGAAGAGGCAATGAATACTGTCAAATGCAGTAAGACATTTGGAATTAATATGCAGAGACAAAAGATTGATATGCTTAGATTTGCAGATGATATAGCGGTATTAGCATCTAACAAAGAAGTAGAGGGGTAAGGCCGGTCCTAATTCAAAACGTGTTCAGACGTATTTTCCATATGTAAAATACACGTGAACCGTTTTGAATTAGGATCGGCCTTATATACTTTCAATGTAAAATAGTTGTGAAAACATTTCAAGGTAAAATAGTTGTGAAAACATGAATTCTTATATACTTTCAATGTAAAATACTTGTGGGCACGTTTTGAATTAGGATCGGCTTTATATTACTTTCAATGTAACATACTTCAAAACACACGTATGTTGAAAAATGTAAGTGCAGAGAAAAATGTGTGTAGCTGTTTTAAATTCTGTTTTGTAGCGAGAAGTTACACGTGCACCGTTTTGAATTAGGATCGGCCTTATATACTTTTAATGTAAAATGTGAAAACATGAATTCTTATATACTTTCAAATGTAAAATACTTGTGGGCACGTTTTGAATTAGGATCGGCTTTATATTACTTTCAATGGAACATACATACTTCAAAACACACGTATGTTGAAAAATGTAAGTGCAGAGAAAAATGTGTGTAGCTGTTTTGAATTCGGTTTTCTAGCGAGAAGTTACACCTGCACCGTTTTGAATTAGGATCGGCCTTATATACTTTTAATGTAAAATACTTGTGAGCATGTTTTGAAGTCAGACCGGCTTTATATTACTTTCAATGGAACATACATACTTCAAAACACACGTATGTTGAAAAATATAAGTGCAGAGAAAATGTGTGTAGATGTTTTGAATTTGGTTTTCTAGCGAGAAGTTATAACGTATGTCAGATGCAAAATATCGCATTCAAGTCAATTGTGTTTAATTAAAGTGGATTCTGATTTATGTTTAGAGGCTGCAAATACACATGGGCCGGTTTCAATTCAAAATGTGTTCACTCTTGTGATAGGTTGAAAAGTGGGTTGGCAAAGTACGCAGATGGTGGTAATCTGCTATATAAGGAGATTGCTTCTAATATTAATTTAATTAGTCGAAGTTTACTGCATATATTTACATACAAACATGTATATAATTGATATTCAGGGATTTAAATACAAGAAAAACGAGTTTGTGTGCAAAGAAATTGCGGTTTTGGACTTGTTGGAAGGTGTTGTTTCGCATCAAATTTTAAAAACTGTCAATGCAGTCTAGTTGTTTGAGCCAAGATCATATAAAACATAACGACTGGGTGACAAGGAATATTCATGGTCTTTCTTGGGATGAATCTTCAACGGCTGGAATGGGTTTATCATATATAGCGCTTTATTTGAAGCAAATTATCCGACCCGGTGAAGAAGTATTTGTGAAGGGTCTTGAAAAGAAGAAATTGAATGAAACCTATCTAATGCAAAACGCTGTAACTGATATGCTTGAACTAGGTTGTCCTAAGCTATCGGAGTTAAAAATCAACAACCGTTTAAAATATAACATCCATTGTTGTAGACGCAGCAATAATAATCTGCAATGTGCAAAACAAAATACCTTGTTATTAAAAGAATGGTTTGATAATAATAAAAAACAATAGAAAGATTTTGTCTGTATTATTTATTTTAATATAATTTTACAACGTTAGCAGAAGCAAATTATCCGACCCGGTGAAGAAGTATGTGTGAAGGGTCTAGAGAAGAAGAAATGGATGGAACCTATCTATTGCAAAATGTTATAGGCACGGCAATAATAGTCTGCAATGTGCAAAACAAAATACTTGTTATTAAAAGAATGGTTTGATAATAATAAAAAACAATAGAAAAGATTGTGTCTGTATTATTATTGTAGTCAGTAAGAAATTTTTAATGCTGATGTCTGCAGAAAACAACAAATAAATTCAGACAGCACGAATGGGACTTTCAACCCTGAAAGCAATTATAATTGATCAACGCAATAGCTCTTTACTGGTTTTACAACATTTAACAAATTGTACAGATATCTCGAAAAATTTGCCAAAGACAGACATACAGATAGACAGACTGACTGCACCAATTTTCTCATTCTCGCTTTTAAAGAATAACAAGTCGTAGTTATTAAATCGCGAACTCAGTTTATCTGCAAGAAATATATAAACGAGGAAATTTATAAAATGCTCCAACTTCAAAAAAAACTAGAAATAAATCTATTGAAATATATGCTAACGTTGCAATTGGTGGATCTGCTCACGGAGTAAACAATTTTTTCTAGCACTTCATTTGGATTGACTATAAACTACTCAATAATTTTAACCTAACCACTATCATTATTCTTTCCTGACAAGGGCAATTTTAAAAAAAGTTTTCATTTTTGATTTGTACTATAGAACACAACTACAACTTGACAATAAAGATTGAGCGATTATCACACACATATCTTGAGTATATATAAAGATATTAAACAACAAGAACAGCAGAAAATTCAACCCATGTCAGACAGCTTTTTTTGTTGTCAACGATAGTCTAGTCTAATTCTTCTTCAGCATTTGCATTTCCATAGTTACGTACTGAAGGCAACTCTGCAATTTTAGATCACATGCATTTCTAATTTCAATTGCAAAAAATATGAAAGCATCTATTTGAAATGCATTTCTAACATTAATCGCAAAAAAATCTATTCGAAATATGCACTCAGATGAAAAGTCAAAAATTGTTTTACACCGTTCTGTAAACTGAGATTACGTAGTTATTAAATCGGGAGTAATGTGAAATAAAACACACATGTATTTTTCTTTATTGTAATTTATAAAATACATATATATATATATATATATATATATATATATATAATGTTATGTACTCTAGAATAAACATACTATAATTCACTTAAGTTCCCAAATATAAACAACAGTTCTAACTCACTCCAGCTCTGAACGGCAAAAATATTGCATTATCATCTCTATGAGGGCTGTCTTCTGCATCTTTGACGCGCGGTCGTTTCTGGTTGTTCTTCTTCTTCGTGTTCACTAAAAAAGCTTCAAATGAATATTAGATCAAGTAAATGCATTAAGAAAATTGAATCTATATATTAAGCTAACGAATACATACTCTGTATTGGTGTCATCAGGTCGTACGTTGCAATTGGTGGATCTGCTCACGACGTCAACGATTTTTTTCTCTAGTACTTAATTTGGATTGACTATAAACTACTCGATAATTTTTAACCCAATCACTATCATTATTCTTTCCTGACAATGACAATTAAAAAAAAAAGTTTTTTTTTTTGATTTGTTCTATAGAACACACAACTACAACTTGGCAATAAAGATTGAACGATTATCACACACACATATCTTGAGTATATAAGGATATTAAACTACAAGAACAGCAGAAAATTCAACCCATGTAAGCAAGAATTTAATGCTAAGGTATTGTCTAGATAGCAACTGTAGAAATATGAAATCTATAGAAAATTTAATAAAGCCAGACATGAATAAATTTTTTTAATGCTGACATCCACAGAAAAATAAAAGCGAGAAATTTAATGCTAACATCAGCAGAATAATAAATAAATCCACTTAGTCAGCATTAATGGAAGGCCGGTCTGGCTTCGAAACGGTGTACGCGTATATACCATATTTAAAAATTAAAGTTGTCAATTGCAAAACAAAAAATTAAATTTTACCCAGAAATTATTTCAAATATTTACTTTTTTTCAGTACAACTGAAAGAACTTGACTTTTATACATTTTTTAATCGAAATCATAGACTTTTTTTCTATACTGTCGGTAAAATCTACGTGAAGTATTTATATTAAATAAGAAACTGGCCTGTTAGAAAAAAAATTAAAAATTTGCATCGTTTTCTGAAAAAATTCAGCTCTGTAATCTATTCTAATGAATAAAACAGTATGTAAGCGAATATAATTATACCACAGCAGAAATAATGAATTAGATTCATTGTCTGAAAAAGAAATTGCAATGAAGGCACATAATAAAAAACCTAAATTAGATTAATTTCGTTTTAGATTACTGCTTGCAAAATGTTTTTTTAATACTGGGTTTTTAAAAAAACCCATGAGTGCGTGTAAATTATTATATTTTTCTTTAGATTAGTTTCGTTTAAAATAATGCAATGCAAATGGCCCTTAACTAGTAATATATATAGAATAAGTTTTAGATTACCGCTGACATAATTTATATGCATATATAGGTAATTGTGTGTTTACACGATTCATGCCACATAAGAAATTCTTTAATACTGGGTTTTTAAAAAAACCATGAGTGCGTGTAAATTATTAAACAACATTGACGGTTTAATGTCAAACATGTTGTGTTTACTATTAAACAAAACAAAATTGTTCTTAATCCAAGTGATGATAAAAGAATTCTTAGTACCTCAACCACTGATACTAACTATTTGCCTATTTTTGTAGTATTGATTACAAAAATTACATACGACAGCGAGTACCGTGTTAAAATTGTTTTCGTCGCAGAAGTAACTGATGTATTGATATACCAGTCAATATTACTGTATTAGTCGATTAAGGCATGAGTTAATTTTTACTACGTTTCTTTTTTATTCGCTTAGGGCAACGCAGAAAAAATTTGAATTGGCAACATTTTTTTATAATAAAATAAACCTTGATACAAAATCACATTCAGTTTTACTGAAAAGTAAATATTTCACATTGATATTTTCCCTAAATTTTTAGTTAAAAAAACGCATGAGTTTGATGTAGATTTTTTCTGGGATACTCAAATCTTTAGGGATTTTTTAATTGAAGCAACATTTTGGGAAAATTGTATCATTATTAAAATTTACTGAGATTAAATCCATCTCTTCCAATAAATTAAAAATTGAACGACGTAATTGTATTATGATAAAACTGCAGAATGTTTTCAGAGTTGCCTTCAGTATGTAAATATTGGAAATGCTTGCATAGCGAATTGTTTGTCATAGTTACGTACTGAAGGCAACTCTGTAATTTTTTAGATCGCGTGCACGATTCAAGCTTGAAGATCGTTTTGAATAAAAACGTAAATAAATGCGATTTTTTTAACAATTGCATTCAAAGCAATTCGCTATACAATTATTTTGATTTGTATGCTATTTCTTTTACAGTTGTTTTGCTTACGCGTTTTCCGTAAACTCAGCTGAATGAAAAATGATGTGAGATTGTTGTTATTGGAAATTAAAATTCAGTATTAATTTTTCTGCTGATGAACGTGCTTTGTTCAGGCAAGATTTCGAATTTGTTTTATTTTTCTGAAAAATTGCAAATGTCTAATTTTATAGCTATTTTGCTTACATCAGAACATATTTATGTATAAATAGCCAATAAATCTTTACAGATATTAATTATAAAGTAATTTAGCTAGTGACTGATATTTTAAAGTTAACAGTGAAGTGTTACACTCGAAGGTAAATATAAACAATCATGATCTGCTTAAAGAGGGTGTTCAACGTTTGTTCCCGTTTCGGACTTTATAGCTATTCACATTTTTGATTCAGTATTAAAAGACAGAATATTAATTCTAAATATTTAATGTATTTTGATGTTAATAATTTATATGGGGCTGCAATGTCTGAATATCTTCCATATGGAGAATTTAAATTTTTTTTAGATGGCACCAGTCCAAAACTATTACATTTGAACGTACTTAATATTACCGTAATTATAGCATGTAGTAAAACTAACTCATGATGGAGGTTTAAAATAATTTTTTTTAAATTCAACGAATGCTACGTAATGAAATTCTTTCATTGCCAAGGTGCTGCAACAATAAATTAAATTACACGATGTTATTTCTATGATAAAACTTATGGTCTTTTATATGACCTTAATTAATACTTGTTTGAAATGAATGTCAATCGCTTTAAGTGAAAAAATCAGTTAGACAAACCGCTCATTTGGCGCTTTGTGAGTTTATTCACACAGATATAGAAAAATATTATAACACCGTACAGTTAGCAATCTCTTCTGATTTAATAAATTTTTTTCAGTTAAATGTGAAAATATTTACTTTTCAGTAAAACTGAATGTGATTTTGTATCAAGGTTTATTTATTATAAAAAAATGTTGCCAATTCAAACTTTTTCTGCGTTGCCCTAAGCGAATTTAAAGAAACGTAGTAAAAAATTAACTCATATCTTAATCAACTAATACAGTAATATTGACGGGTATTGAATATTATAACAAAAACTTTCAATTCTTAATGCAGACCTATAGCATAAACCATTATAGCGTTTTTTCTATAAAGCAAGCATGCATTGTGAAACGTGTAATTAGAACTTTAAAGGGAAAAATTTAAAGTAATATTTTGAAACAATACAACAATACGAGAATACAGTTCACAGTACTCGCTGTCGTATGTAATTTTTTGTAATCAGTACTACAAAAATAAGCAATAGAAAAAAAGTCTATGATATCGATTAAAAAAAATGTATAAAAGTCAAGTTCTTTCAGTTGTACTGAAAAAAGTAAATATTTCAAATGATTTCTAGGTAAATTTAATTTTTGTGGTTTTTGCAATTGACAACATTAATTTTAAAATATGGTATATGTAGAGCTTTATTGACTATTTATACAAAAATATCATCTGACGTAAGCAAAACAACTGAAGAAGAATTAGCATACAATCAAAATAATTGCATAGCGAATTGCTTTGAATGCAATTGTTAAAAAAAACACCTTTATTTACGTTTTTATTCTGATGTTTGGCATCAAATTTTTAAACTGCCAATGCAGTCTAGTTGTTTGAGGCAAGATGATATAAAACATAACGACTGGGTGACAAGAAATATTCATGGTTTTTCTTGGGATGAATCTTCAACGGCTGGAATGGTGTCATCATATATAGCGCTTTATTTGAAGCAAATTATCCGACGCGGTGAAGAAGTATTTGTGAAGGGTCTAGAAAAGAAGAAATTGATTGAAACATATATAATGCAAAACTTTGTAACTGATATGCTTGCACTAGGTTGTCCTAAGCTATCGGAGTTAAAAATCAACAATCGTTTAAAATATAACATACATTGTTGTAAACACAGCAATAATAATATGCAATGTGCAAAACAAAATACCTTTTTATTAAAAGAATGGCTTGATAATAATAAAAAACAATAGAAAGATTTTGTTTGTATTATTTATTTTTAATATAATTTTACAATGTTAGCCTTACAAAATTCCTTTTTATTAAAAGAATGGCTTTATAATAATAAAAAACAATAGAAAAATTTTTGGCTGCATTATTTATTTTAATATAATTTTACAATGTTAGCCTTATTAACTATTATTATAACAACTTCTAGCAAACATTATTTTTATCGATCCAGCTATTGTGTACGTTAGAGAAGCCTAACCATTTTACAAAGACTTTATTTCCACTCTTTCTTAGGACTTTTTCTACCAGAGTAGTGGGGTAGAGCCGGTCCTACTTCAAAACGCGACAGACGTATTTTCCATGTGTAGAATACGGCTGAATCGTTTTGAATTAGGATCAACTCTATATATTCAATGTAAAATAGTCGTGAAAACATTTCAATGTAAAATAGTTGTGAAAACATGAATTCTTTTTAATGTAAAATGCTTGTGGGCACGTTTTGAATTAGGATCGGCTTTATATTACTTTCAATGAAACACACACTGAAAAGTGCAGAGAAGAATGTGTGTAGCTGTTTTGAATTCGGTTTTCTATCGAGAAGCTAGACGTGCACCGTTTTGAATTAGGATCGGCGTTATATACTTTTAATGTAAAATGTGAAAACCTGAATTATTTTCAAATGTAAAATACTTGTAGGCACGTTTTGAATTAGGATCGGCTTTATATTACTTTCAATGGAACACACGTATATTGAAAATGTAAGTGCAGAGAAAATGTGTATATGTTTTGAATTTGGTTTTCTAGCTAGAAGTTATAAAGTATGACAGATGCAAAATATTGCATTCAAGTCAGTTGTGTTTAATTAAAGTGGATTCTGATTTATGTTTAGAGGCTGCAAATACACATGGGCCGGTTTCAATTCAAAATGTGTTCACTCTTGTGATAGGTTGAAAAGTGGGTTGGCAAAGTACGCAGATGGTGGTAATCTGCTATATAAGGAGATTGCTCCTAATATTAATTTAATTAGTCAAAGAAAAGCAATATGGATTTTAATACTCTTAATAAAACCACATATCACAAACCTTATGTAAATTCAAAAGATATTATGGTGAATAAGAGGTTTAAAGTTTTAAAAGTGGAAACACTCAAGACAAAATATGGAGATAGAGTATTAGTGGAAACAGAAGAGTTCAAGAGTATATTGCCATTGAGATATTTTGAATACCTTCAAGCACATGGAGTGAAACAATTAAATGAAAGTATTGGCTCGAACAAACACGTATACATAACTAGTAAGGGATCGATCGGTCTAACTGTCAACATAGAATTTTCAGAATAATATGTCACTAATTTAAGAAATTAGTTTATTATTATAACACATTTAAGTCGATTGTATAAAAAAATTATGTATTAAAATAAAGTGGATTCTGATTTATGTGCGTTTTACTTGAGTTTACTACCTTGTTTAAAGAAAGTCTTGTTTCAAAGAGAAACTATTATAAAATACTTTTTATTTTACAAAATTGTTGAATATTTTGATCTAACTATTTATAAATGAAAAGTATTTATTAACTCACGTTCTTGAAGTAACTGCTGCTCCTCACCGCTAGTTCATCTTTTTTGCTTTATTATTTCTAGCTCTAAATATATACGACGCAGTAGCTTCTCTCCACGCTTTTTAAATGCGTTAAGCAACTCTACTGCATCATCTTCGTAGGATTTGTCATCTTCACAGCAAACAGTCATATTTGATTCTGTACATAACTTTTCATAGCCGACATGTTTTGCCTGATCTGTGAGCATAACATAAAAGATTATTGTAGGTTCACCTTTTCTTTTGTATACTACCTGATGTTTCTGAGAGGTTCAGAGTGTATCAACGATTCTACGATAGCCTCAGAATTTCCAGAATGGTTTTTGATCTAATGTAACTTATAAATTAGTAGTGTTTTAAAAACACATGTATAAATGTGAAAAAGCACTTACCGTGATATATCTATTACGTCACTATCAAAAATAGCAGCAGTATCGAGTTGAGCCGAAGAACAACCAAAACTTCTTTAATCACGTCTTCGTCAGAATGTAATATAAATTGCTCTAGAACTTTTACGTTGGTACTATTACAATTTTGGCTGATGACAAGTTACTCATTTTTTAAAAGTTGCTAGTAATAGTAACTAATAATTATACAAGAGATCTGATTGAATACTGTTGGTAAATCTACGTGAAGTATTTATATTAAATAATAAACTGATCTGTTAGAAAAATTAAAATTTGCATCGTTTTCTGTAATCTATTATACCTCAGCAGAAAATAATGAATTAGTTTCATTATATGAAAAGAAATTGCAATGAATGCACATAATAAAACCCTAAATTAGATTTATTTCGTTTAGATTACCGCTGTATAAGAATTTTTTAAAGGTACTGCTAAGCAGAAATAATGAATTAAAAATTTGCCTCGTTTTCTGAAAAATTCAGCTCTATAATCTATTCTAATAAACAAAACAGTATGTAAGCGAATATAATTATACCTCAGCAGAATAATGAATTAGTTTCATTGTATGAAAAAGAAATTGCAATGAATGCACATAATAAAAACCCTAAATTATATTTATTTCGTTTATATTACCGCTGTATAAGAATTTTTTAAAAGGTACTGCTCAGCAAAATAATGAATTACATTCATTGACTGAAAATAAATTGCAAAAGGCGCTGCATATATAGGGATATAGTAATTTGTGCGAATCATGCTGAATTTTTGTAGTAAACGCTAGATGATTATGTATGTTCCATTGAAAGTAATATAAAGCCGATCCTAATTCAGGTTTTCACATTTTTCATATGTATCAATAAAAATAGCGCTGTAATGATTGTATGTATTTTTCTGTATACACATCATAAAATCAAAGGTCATATAAAACATATTTTCATAGTAAACGTAACTGAATGAAAATTGATGTTGTATGCGAATTCCTATTACAGTTGTTTTACTCAAAGTCGCCTTCAGTTTGTAAATACTGGAAATGCTTGCTTAGCGAATTGTTTGTTACGTACTGAATGCAACTCTGCTTGAAAATCATCTTGAATAAAAACGTAAATAAAGAGATTTTTTAACAATTGCATTCAAAGCAATTCGCTATGCAATTATTTTGATTTGATGCTATTTCTTTTTACAGTTGTTTTGCTTACGTGTTTTCCGTAAACTCAGATGAATGAACCTTTTGAAATTGTTTTGCTTACGTCAGATGATATTTGGTATAAATATTAAATAGAGAAATACGTATATTGAGTAGTGTATTTGATTTTCTATAGAATCATGAATGCTGAAACCGTATCCGAGATTAGTACAGCAATTTTGAGATTAACTGTAAAATGCGTGAATTTATTGAAAACAGTGAATGAAATAACGAAACACATTTTAATTATCAAAGCAAATATTAGTATATTGAAGCTTGCTATTAAAAATAAGGTATACGAAGACAATCAACAAGAAAATCCTAGTAGGCTGGAATCTAATTTAGCAAATCTTAAAAGCTACCTTGTACGATTGAGGCACTTGAAACGTACTTTGGAATATCGTGGTAAAGGTGTTGATGCAACGCTTACTAGAGGTCATACTAGAAAAATTTGATTTGGCATGATGTACAATCATGTTTTGGAAGTCGAATAATTACGGGACTTATTACCAATTTAAATTATAGAGATCCTCTAGTGTTCTTAGACAAGGCGTTCCCTAGTTTTAAACGCAAGATTGTTGCTTGCTTAAAAAAGTCAATGTTGAAAGTTAATGTAATATTTGCAGCTAACTTTGTTAAGCCTACAACTGGTGAAATAGATTTGAAAACGTTTCCTACTGCAAATCGTCACATCGATATAAATACCAATCTCAAGCTGTGGTATAAGGAGAACGTATTGAACAAGATTTCGAAGCGATTAGAAGAATTTAGCGAGAAAGATTCTGGTTGGGCAATCCGAGAAGTTTTACACTTGAAGGTAAATATAAACAATCATGATCCACTTAAAGGAGGGTGTTCAACGTTTGTACCGGTCCCGGACTTTTAAAAAGAAAAAAGCTGTGGTAAATGTAATAAATAACGATCAACATTGCATTCTTTGGAGCTTGGTTTCCGCTTTATATCCTGCTAAACAAAATAGTCAGAGAATATCTAGCTATCCACATTTTGATACAGTATTACGCTACAATTCAATTCAGTTTCCAATTGCATTAAAGACATAAAAAAATTGAAAAGCTTAACAATCTCGCAATTAACCTATATTGTATAGAAAATGCTAAAATACTACCATTTTGTTTAAGTGAAAATTTAAAAAAAATTGAACCTATTAATCTGTTAGTTTTAAATAATGATTCCTTACAATATGCTCGTCCTACAAATGCTAATGAGAATCACTTTCATTTTACTTGGATTAAGGATATGTCAAAATTATTTGCAAAACAGTTGTCTTCACATCAACATAAAAATTTTTTTTGTTATAGATGTTTAAATAATTTTAGTACAGCAGCATTACTTAAGCGTCATTCGAATTATTGCGAAAAACAGAATACTTGCTCAATAAGATTACCTGAAGAATCTGAAAAGTATCTAACATTTAAACATTTCCACTATCAAGAAAAAGTGTCATTTGTAGTTTATGCAGATCTCGAATGTATACTAGAACCATGCAATGAGTCTGAGGTAATATTAAACACAGTTCGTTACCAAAGGCATATACCCTTTAGTGTAGCGTATTATTTGAAATGCTCGTATGATAATAAATATTCCAAATTTCAATTGTATCGCGGGAAGGATTGTATAGAATGGTTTGTTGCTCAATTGAAACTGATTTCAGAAACGACTAATAAAATTTTCTGTAACCCAAAACCTATGAATCCTTTAACGGAAGAACAAAAGTCAACATTTAAATTTGCCCTTCACTGTCACATTTGCAATAAACCTTTTAGTATAGATGATATTAGAGTTCGCGATCACTGCCACTTTACAGGTGAATTTCGAGTGGCTCATCAAGATTGCAACATCAATTATCATAATTCGTATATGATACCGGTAGTTTTCATAACTTATCAGGCTACGATTCGCATTTCATTATTAAAAAAATCTCGTTAGAGTTGTCAGGTTCGTTAAACATTCTGCCAATAAATAAGGAAAAATACATATCTTTTACAAAATATGTAAAAGGTATGAAAGTTAGTTTTAGATTTATCGATTCATTCAGGTTTATGGCATCTAGTATCGAAAAATTAGCTTCCTACTTAGATGATAATAATAAATCCATTACCAGGAAAATTGTAACACTGATAATGAGTTTCAGTTACTTACGCGCAAAGGCATATTTCCTATGATTACATTAACTCTTGGGATAGACTCAATGAAACCGATTTACCCTGTAAAACAGCATTCTTTAATCGTTTACGCAATGAAGAAATATCAGATGAAGACTACAATCATGCTAAACACGTTTGGCAAACATTTAATATAAAAACACTAGGGGACTATTCAGATCTATATTTAAAAACAGATGTACTGCTCTTGTCTGATATATTTGAAAACTTTAGAAAAACTTGTATGTTCACGTATAAGTTAGATCCGCTTCACTACTTTACGGCTCCTGGTTTAGCTCTAGATGCGATGTTAAAACGACGAACGTTAAACTCGAGTTGCTTACTGATATTGAAAAATAATGTTTTTAGAACAGGGAATTCGTGGCGGTGTTTCTCAATGTTCGAATAGATATGCTAAAGCAAATAACAAATATATGAATGCAGATTATGATCCAAATTTCGATTCTAAATATTTAATGTATTTTGATGTTAATAATTTATATGGGGCTGCAATGTCTGAATATCTTCCATATGGAGATTTTGAATTTTAGATGGTACCAGTCCAGATATAGTACGTTTAGACATACTTAATATTCCCGATGATTCTGATGTAGGATATATTTTTGAATGCGATTTACACTATCCAGTATCTTTACATGAAATACACAGTGACTTACCTTTGGCGCCTGAACATATGATACCACCAGTACCTTCAAATAAATCAAACTTAAAGAAATTACTTACAACTTTATATCCAAAACTCAACTATATTATTCACTATAGGAATTTAAAATGTATTTAAGCTACGGTTTAGAACTGAAAAAATTCATAAGGTACTTCGATTTAAACAAGCCCCTTGGTTAAAAGAATACATTGATTTGAATACGAAATTAAGACAACAATCAAAAAACAGTTTCGATATATGCTTTTATAAAAATATGATAAATTCGGTTTATGGAAAAATGATGGAAAACGTACGGAAAAGGAAAGATGTGAAATTAGTAAGCAAATGGGAAGGGCGGTTTGGAGCTTTAGTTACATAGCGAAGCCTAATTTTCATAGTTGCACTGTGTTAGACAAAGATCTAGTCTTAATAGAAATGAATAAATTAGAGGTTTATTTAAACAAACCCATTTATGTAGGTTTCTCTATTCTAGATATTTCAAAAACCTATTTATATGAATTTCACTATAGTTATATAAAATCGCAATTTGCTAACAAAGCAAAGTTACTGTATACAGATACGGATAGTTTGATTTACGAGTTTAGCGTTGAAGATATTTACTCTTATATTAAACAAGATATTCATAGATTTGATACTTCCGATTACGACCCTTATAACAAATATCATATTCCATTATCAAATAAAATGTACACTTACAGAGTTCAGGATAGGATAATAAAAAAGTCAAAGGGATCTTCCTTAGCAAGTATTAAGCAAATTTCTTTTGATGATTATAAGAATGCTTTGTTTTATAACCAGTCTGTACAGAAACAACAATGTTTAATTAGATCAGTCAAACATGATGTCTTTACTATTAAACAAAACAAAATTGTTCTTAATCCAAGTGATGATAAAAGAATTCTTAGTACCTCAACCACTGATACTAAACCTTGGGGTAAACTATACACTCAGAAATGACTTGTGAAGCTTCAACCGCTGGCTCAAATAAAGAATGCAATTTATTTTATCTCGATTAACATATAATTTTTTTAGTTATAAAACTTCAGTGTTATGTTTATACCTGCACAAGTACACCGTTTTTTTTTGGATGTATCTAAAAATAGGATACCTTTCAATCTGCCTGAGTTTGAACTATATTAGTATAAATGTATTGTAGAGAAAAATAGTAGTAATAACCGTTCTGTTTTAAAAAATCCAGTTTATTAATAACATACCAGTTAGTTTATTTTGAGAAATGTATAATATGTGAAAGATATTGTAAAAGCATGTAAAAATATTAATAAATAGACTGTGATTGCTAAATGATTTATTGTTTTTCATAATTTGTAAAGGTACAGTAATAATAATAATAAAGTAATTATAATATTCTTATGCTGTTTGAGAGTGGATTGTATTTGACTATCTTATCATGAAGTATAAGGCAATGACAAGATGTATTTGGCAAAACGTTTCTGCTAGTTTCAAATTCTAATCTAATATCGACAGTACCAGATTTTAACGTTTCATTTTGTCTAGAACAATCTATGACTACTAATGGTGCAATACTTCGTAAATCTTCAGGATTAAAAGTGGTTCATTTTCCTTTTCGTAGTATGATTGCTGAAACTGAGCATACATCTCATATAACAACGCAGTCTGTTTATTCTCGAACTTCAAATTTAAGTTATCGTACGGGAAAATTTCTGAATTTAAATATAGTTTCATGTTGGTTAAATAGCAATGATCAAAACGACTGTAGTTGCTCATGTATCTATTTTTCGGTTGGTTTGGAAACCGACAATCACAAATCTTGGTTTTTCTAATTGTGTTGTTGTTTTAATGTTCCATGTATGACGTTGCGTTTCTTGTAGAAGTTGATATTCATGCAACTCCCATCCTCTAAACGGAATATGCAAATCCTGATTTTGTGCAACGCATTCTATTAAATTAATTCGTTGAGTATCATCAACGACTACATGCGGCATTTTCCATAAAACTTTGTTTAAAACAACTTTTATTTCTTCATCGGGTGTAGGATTAATTATAGCATTAGTATCAAAACTGGAACGTAGTAAAACTAACTCATGACGTATGTTTAAAATAATTTTTTTAAAATCTTCGCATAATCCGAGAACCATTGAAAGGTTTATTGCAACATTAAAATTCCCATTGGCATCAACTATTTGCGAATCATCCATAGGAGACCACCCAGCGTTTTGTAAATGTTTACTTTGATTGCTATTATATGAAACATATCCCTTCATTATAGACGTTAATCCAGGATTCCGAACACGATCTACAATGATACCTCCAATCTCATATCTAATTTCATCAAAAAGCAGCAAAATTCCATTATTTACAAACTTTGCTGTCTGAGACGGCGTTCCATCTGTTTTAATTAATTTGCCTTCTATGTACAGCATGCTCTTCGATGGTAAGGTGTATACATCTTGTTGCTGTATAGGATTCAATTTCATCATTATTGTTTAAAGATGTGTTAGCATAAGGTTGATGAGTATGTTTTCAATATTAACAATTGCATTATCGAAGTAAACTTTTTCACGCACATTCAGTATTTCACTATTCATTCTACTTTTTTTTTTAATTAAATAAATGCAGTCCTAACGATTGTAGAAACTGCCGGTTTTGTGTTGTTAGCGGTTTTGAAACAATCAATCGAGTGTCGATTGCTTTGAAATTTCCAGCATTTATAGCAATTCTTGACATGTTGCGTGCATTATACTTAATACCCATGGCTATTGCAGATTTTTTTTAAATGCAATCTTACAGTTAGCAGTTCTCCTCTGAAATTAACTAAATTTCCATCTTGATCTAACACTTTAACTATTATTTCATTTATTATACGTGACTTGATTGGTAGATATATAATCGTAGGTGGGCACTCAACAATTTTAAAACCTGCAGGTACTTGCGGAAAAAATTCGTGTATTACATGGGCTGGTTTACTATTTAAATAGGATCCGCTTGCAATATTACAATCGATTAAAACTGCATTCACTTTACAAATGTTGATTGCGTAGTCTGCTTGATGCGTGACAAATGCTAGCAATTTTTTGGATTGAAACCAAGTAGAGAACCAATTGAATCCTTTTGGTAAAATCCACATCTAGACTACATTTAATACTACATTTAAGTGTATTATTGTCAGCTGTAATTTCTATATACACTGGAGTCTTTCTAGCGCTTCGTGATTGTTCCATACGACCACGCCATCTTTTATCACCTAAAGCTTTTTGAAGATATTTATTAATTTCTCTAATCTCATAAGCACCTTCAGGTATTTCTATGAATTCTCCGTTAGATCCATAATAAAATTTATTATTTATTCCTTTTCTATGTTTGGAATTGTGTTATAAGACTCAAAATTTGTTAATCCTAATACGTACTCCGAATCATTATCCAAGTTTATAGGTGGATTAAAATTGCTTGTTAAAACTGAAGTGTTTCCCGTTAGAGTAAAAGTGTACGACATAACGACTTCGTACGCAGTTCTATGCGCTACTTAGAAATTGTAAGCATAAATGACCGCAAAACACAGTACCGTACGATTGTTCTTGGTTAATGTTATAAAGAATTCTACATTTACCCCGCTATTCAAATAACTTATCAACTCTGTTGGCGGTCGCAGGTTTCCGTAGCTGTCATAGTAAATAGCGCTACTACCGTACTTTTGTAAGAGGTCCAATGCGTGCCTAAACCTTCTATTCCATCTAAATTAATTATACCACATTCTTTAAAATTAACTTTCTTGGGAAGATTGTTTTCATGAACACACCACGGAAATATGGTACTTCTAATTGCTTAACAAACTCTATTAATTCTACATTGCTTAGTGCACGATTAGGTAAAATCAAGTTGCGTTCCTTTGAGGTTTTGCAGGGGCTAAAAAGACCAAAACCTTTTTATAAGGTTTGATGTACATGCCGTTTCCGACTGCAATGTCCTCCATTGCCTTGTTATGACGCTGTTTTTCCGCTAGTTGTTCCTTAGCTATTTTAGTATCTGAAACTGCTTTTGCAACAGCAGCTGCACCTCCAGTAAGAGTACCAAGAGCGCTTAGGCCTGCAAAATTGGTATTAGTGGTAGAAAACCTCCTGTTTTAGGAATTGATATAATACGAGCTGATTTAATATGCTTCTTTTGTTTTGCTGTATTGGCTGCCTTAATTGCTATGTTGATTGCATCCATAACATTAGATCCTTTAGACTTTTTAAAGCTGTACGTGCTTGTTCGATAATACTTTTAATACCTAGCGTACTTCTTATTTTACGTTTCTTTATCAGTTTTCTTATTTTATTGATATTTTTGTTCTCAGTGATGCACAGGCACCCATACCAAGTTTTACTTTAGCTTTCATTGCGGTAGCTACTCCAAATGCTGCTACTTTTCACCTAAAGACGAGTCACCAGAATTTAGTCTTTCTGTAGCTAACTGAGCTAACTTCGAATCTGCTTGATGGCGTTTAGATAGATCCTTTTCTTTGGGTATGCAATATCGTGCTCCTTACAAGCCTCGTCTAACTTGTTTATTCCTTGTCTCCTCGAGCTAACCGTTCGATTAGTTTTGTGCCCGGACCGCAAAATTTGTAACCCGGAATATGCGCTTCAAATGGTAAATTGTTAATTACAGTATTTAATAGTCCGTTCCCAGTAGTTTTAGAATTATTATATGTAATCATTAGAGCACAACTATCCTCTCAAGCTGTGCAGCAAATAAATAAAATATTATGAATTAATGATTCTTTATATACTAGCCGTTTCTTATATATATATAATTCTACTTTTTACAAATCGAATTTAGTACTTGCAAACATGCATGTTGTGAAACAATCAACACCTTTAACCATAAACAATAATGATATTGGTGCGCAATCTTTAGCTAAAAAACATAGCGTTTTTCTGCCTTCATCTATTCGATGTCTAGTTGTTGGTCCATCAAATTGAAGTAAAACCAAAGTTATGAAAGGGTTGATAGAACATCCTAATGGTTTAAAGTTTGAAAACGTATATGTTTATTCTAAATCACTTTATCAACCAAAGTATCAATACCTTGAAAGTTTACTGCAACCAATAAAAGGAATCAAATATTATACACTTTCCAGATCTGATAATATTATATCACCATCTGATGCATGAAATAATTCTATATTTGTTTTTAATGATGTAGTTTGCGATAAACAAGGAATAATTAAGGAATACTTTAGTATGGGGCGCTATAAACAAGTAGACAGTTTTTACCTTTGTCAAAGTTATACTCGTATACCTAAGCACTTACTACGTGATAATGCTAATCTTTTAGTGTTATTTAAACAAGATGATTTAAACTTAAAACATATATATGACGATCACGTCAATACTGACATGAAGTATGATAAATTCCGTGAAATATGTGCTGCTTGTTGGCGAGACAAATACGGTTTCTTAGTTGTAGACAAAGATAGTGAACCAGATCAAGGAAGGTACCGAATAGGTTTTGATCACTTCATACATATTTAAACCTTGAGAGACGCAAGTATCGTTAGCATCGAAGAATTTTTTATTACAATAAACTTTTACGCAATGAATAAGGAGTCGATAAAACTTAAAGAATTTTAATTAAGAAAAGAAACATTGTAAAAACAAATTGCGTCAGTTAAAAGATAATGAAGTCGTCCAAGTGGAATCAATATTACCCATAACATCACGATTAGAAACTATTGCTAATAAACTGGATGGGGAAAGTGTGGTAAAGAAAGAAAAATTTAAAGAAGAAGAAGAACTGCCTCATAGCAGTGTAAAAAAAATTAAACCTACATTGCTAGAAAGGAACGTTGACTATATTGATTCGCCGGTTATTGCACAGCATATACCAAATATAAAAATGATGCCCTAGAGGTAGATGATGATGATGTTGAGAATGAATACGAAGCAGAAATTAATCGAAATGCACAAGAAGCTCAGGAATATATTCAAAGCTTTGTCGATTCACCTGGTATGACACATTATCTCGAACAGCTACATCCGCTACCTCGAGAATATATTTACAATATGTTTAAAGATGTTAAGAACGAATTTGATCATAAATATGGTATTAGGTTTAACCCTGATTCGAATGGTCTTATGATAGGCAATTCGAATTTCGCGTTGGATGATGAAAATGTTCTAATAAATGATTTGAAATATAAAGGTACTCCTGGATTATACGAACTACTGTTTAAAAATATCCTGTCGGGTACAGTCAGCAAGATCTAAAGTCGTACCTTGATATTGTGAAAAGAACAAATGCTAATAGAAGATATTATTCTGAAACAGAACAAATTCAGGGTAATACTTCATATAAGTACAAAATATAATATCTACATTAAACATACTTCCCAAACACCCCGTAGACCTAGAACATTACCCTATAGAAAGCGTCTTGGAGACGGTATGACAATGGAAGTATCAAATAACGCAATAGATAATTTATATTGGAATGATCCCAATGAACTTGTTGATAGATTACGACTTTTAGTTTCATCACAGACTGCTGGACACACAGGTCACGGCAACGAAATAAATTCGATCATTGAAGAATTGCGTGAGGCAAAAGTAATTAGATGATATGACAATTGACAAATTTGGAAGGCACTTACATAACCGTAAAATAGATATAAGTGAACAGGAATATGAAAACAAAAGTGAAGGTTTTGAAACCTTGATTGAGTATAAGTTACATATGCTACATTACACGGTAGTAGAAACGTTTTACTCTAATACATTCCTTGACGGTGATAAGACATTTCTTATTTTCAATATTAAACATAATTATGAATTTCCTTATGAGGAAGCAGTCATTGAGAATATTAAAGGATACCCGCAAGACATTGAAATTCTTATAAACGAAAAAAGTTATTTAATTGCACAGTTACAAGGATTTTTGCTTAAACGTATGGATGTAATCAGCTTTCGTGACAGCGGTGCTATCATAAACAATACCACAATGTTTCTTGATTTTATATTAAAAGTTCCTTTCAAAGCAAGTGGAGTCCGCGACATTCAAACATAGAAGTATCTTAAATAATTGTATTTAATAAATCCTGATTAGAAAAAGTATTATGTTAGTTGCTCAATCAAAAGTGAAAGAGGATATAGTAAATGAACTTCATAAACCAGCAAGAATAAATTTCAAGAGACGCAAAGTGATAGTAAAAGGTTTAAATGACCTTCTTCAGACCGATTTGATTGAAATGCTACCATATTCGCAAACAAACAAAGGATTTAAATACATTTTAGTAGTTATTGATTGTTTCTCCAAATACGTATGGGCTGTACCACTTAAAAGTAAAACGGGTATTGATGTTACTGCTGCAATGAAAACAATTTTAAATAAATTTAAAAATCCTCCAAGAAATTTGCAGTCTGATTTTGGTAAAGAATATTATAACAAACACTTTCAATCCTTAATGCGGACATATGGCATAAACCATTATAGCGTTTTTCTACAAAGAAAGCATGCATTGTGGAACGTGTAATTAGAACTTTAAAGGGAAAAATGTGGCGCTTGTTTAACCTGAACGGTTCTTACAATTGGATAAAAATTTAAGCGATATTGTGAAACAATACAACAATACAGTTCACAATACTATCGAGTCAAACCCGTAAAAGTTGATAAATCAATTGAAAAACTATTCTTAAATCATCATTTACCCACATCAAACTTGCAACCAAAATACCAAAATATTCAATTAAAGACAGTGTGAGGATTAGTAAACACAGGAAGCATTTACAAAAGGTTACACACCAAACTGGTCAAATGAAATTTTTAAGATTAAAAAGGTAAACGTAACCAATCCGACAACATATATATTAGAAGATCAAGACGAGAAAGAAATCAAAGGTGCATTTTATGAAACGGAGTTGCAAAGGTTCAACATCCAGGAATTTACCTGGTAGAAAAGTCCTAAGAAAGAGTGGAAATAAAGTATTTGTAAAATGGTTAGGCTTCTCTAACGTATACAATAGCTGGATCGATAAAATAATGTTTGCTAGAAGTTGTTATAATAATAGTTAATAAGGCTAACATTGTAAAATTATTTTAAAATAAATAATACAAACAAAATCTTTCTATTGTTTTTATTATTATAAAGGAATTTTGTAAGGCTAACATTGTAAAATTATATTAAAAATAAATAATACAAACAAAATCTTTCTATTGTTTTTTATTATTATCAAGTCATTCTTTTAATAAAAGGTATTTTGTTTTGCACATTGCAGATTATTATTGCTGTGTTTACAACAATGTATGTTATATTTTAAACGATTGTTGATTTTAACTCCGATAGCTTAGGACAACCTAGTGCAAGCATATCAGTTACAAAGTTTTGCATTATATATGTTTCAATCAATTTCTTCTTTTCTAGACCCTTCACAAATACTTCTTCACCGGGTCGGATAATTTGCTTCAAATAAAGCGCTATATATGTTGACACCATTCCAGCCGTTGAAGATTCATCCCAAGAAAGACCATGAATATTCCTTGTCACCCAGTCATTATGTTTTATATGATCTTGACTCAAACAACTAGACTGCATTGGCAGTTTAAAAATTTGATGCCAAACATCACCTAACAACAAGTCCAAAACCGCAATTTCTTTGCACACAAACTCGTTTTTCTTGTATTTAAATCCTGAATATTGATTATATACATGTTTGTATGTTAATATATGCAGTAAACTTCGACTAATTAAATTAATATTAAGAGCAATCTCCTTATATAGCAGATTACCACCATCTGCATACTTTGCCAACCCACTTTTCAACCTATCACAAGAGTGAACACATTTTGAATTGAAACCGGCCCATGTGTATTTGCAGCCTCTAAACATAAATCAGAATCCACTTTAATTAAACACAACTGACTTGAATGCAATATTTTGCATCTGTCATACTTTATAACTTCTAGCTAGAAAACCAAATTCAAAACATCTACACACATTTTCTCTGCACTTACATTTTTCAATATACGTGTGTTCCATTGAAAGTAATATAAAGCCAATCCTAATTCAAAACGTGCCTACAAGTATTTTACATTTGAAAAGAATTCAGGTTTTCACATTTTACATTAAAAGTATATAACGCCGATCCTAATTCAAAACGGTGCACGTGTTAAACACAACTGACTTGAATGCAATATTTTGCATCTGTCATACTTTATAACTTCTAGCTAGAAAACCAAATTCAAAACAGCTACACACATTTTCTCTGCACTTACATTTTTCAGCATACGTGTGTTACATTGAAAGTAATATAAAGCCGATCCTAATTCAAAACGTGCCCACAAGTATTTTACATTTGAAAAGAATTCAGGTTTTCACATTTTACATTAAAAGTATATAACGCCGATCCTAATTCAAAACGGTGCACGTCTAACTTCTCGATAGAAAACCGAATTCAAAACAGCTACACACATTCTTCTCTGCACTTTTCAACATAAGTGTGTGTTTCATTGAAAGTAATATAAAGCCGATCCTAATTCAAAACGTGCCCACAAGCATTTTACATTGAAAAGAATTCATGTTTTCACAACTATTTTACATTGAAATGTTTTCACGACTATTTTACATTGAAATCATATAGAGCCGATCCTAATTCAAAACGATTCAGCCGTATTCTACACATGGAAAATACGTCTGTCGCGTTTTGAAGTAGGACCGGCTCTACCCCACTACTTACCAGGTAAATTCCTGGATGTTTAACCTTTTGCAACTCCATTTCATAAAATGCACCTTTGATTTCTTTCTCGTCTTGATCTTCTAATATATATGTTGTCGGATTGGTTACGTTTACCTTTTTAATCTTAAAAATTTCGTTTGACCAGTTTGGCGTGTAACCTTTCGTAAATGCTTCCCTGTGTTTACTAATCCTCACACTGTCTTTAATTGAATTATTTGGTATTTTGGATGCAAGTTTGATGTGGGTAAATGATGATTTAAGAATAGTTTTCTCATTTGATTTATCAACTTTTACAGGTTTGACTCCGATAGTATTGTGTACTGTATTGTTGTATTGTTTCACAATATCGCTTAAATTTTTTATCCAATTGTATAATAATGATACAATTTTCCCAAAATATTGCTTTAATTAAAAATCCCTAAAAATTTGAGTATCCTAGAAAAATCTACATCAAACTCATGCGTTTTTTTTGTTTAACTAAAGATTTAGGGAAAAAATAACTTTAATTTTAAAATATGGTATATGTAGAGCTTTATTGACTATTTATACAAAAATATCAATGTGAAATATTTACTTTTCAGTAAAACTGAATGTGATTTTGTATCAAGGTTTATTTTATTATAAAAAATGTTGCAATGTGCAACGCATGACATTTTCCATAAAAATTTGTTAAAGCAATTCATTTCTTCATCAAGTGAAGGATTAATTATAGCGCGTAGTAAAACTAACTCATGATGGAGGTTTAAAATAATTTTTTAAAATTCAACGAATGCTACGTAATGAAATTTAAATTACACGACGTTATTTCTATGATAAAACTTTTCTGTAACACTTCACTGTTAACTTTAAAATATCAGTTACTAGCTAAATTACTTTATAATTAATATCTGTAAAGATTTATTGGCTATTTATACATAAATATGTTCTGATGTAAGCAAAATAGCTATAAAATTAGACATTTGCAATTTTTCAGAAAAATAAAGCAAATTCGAAATCTGGCCTGAACAAAGCACGTTCATCAGCAGAAAAATTAATACTGAACTTTAATTTCCAATAACAACAATCTCACATCATTTTTCATTCAGCTGAGTTTACGGAAAACGCGTAAGCAAAACAACTGTAAAAGAAATAGCATACAAATCAAAATAATTGCATAACGAATTGCTTTGAATGCAATTGTTAAAAAAAATCGCCTTTATTTACGTTTTCATTCAAGACGATTTTCAAGCTTGAATCGTGCATGCGATCTAAAAAATTACAGAGTTGCCTCCAGTACGTAACTATGACAAACAATTCGCTATGCAAGCATTTCCAATTTTTACATACTGAAGGCAACTCTGAAAACATTCTGCAGTTTTATCATAATACAATTACGTCGTGCAATTTTTAATTTATTGGAAGAGATGGATTTAATCTCAGTAAATTTTAATAATGATACAATTTGCCCAAAATGTTGCTTCAATTAAAAAATCCCTATAGATTTGGGTATCCCAGAAAAAATCTACATCAAACTCATGCGTTTTTTTAACTAAAAATTTAGGGAAAATATCAATGTGAAATATTTACTTTTCAGTAAACTGAATGTGATTTTGTATCAAGGTTTATTTTATTATAAAAAAATGTTGCCAATTCAAACTTTTTCTGCGTTGCTCTAAGCGAATAAAAAAGAAACGTAGTAAAAAATTAACTCATGCCTTAATCGACTAATACAGTAATATTGACTGGTGTATCAATACATCAGTTACTTCTGCGACGAAAACAATTTTAACACGGTACTCGCTGTCGTATGTAATTTTTGTAATCAATACTACAAAAATAGGCAAATAGTTAGTATCAGTGGTTGAGGTACTAAGAATTCTTTTATCGTCACTTGGATTAAGAACAATTTTGTTTTGTTTAATAGTAAACACATCATGTTTGACATTAAACCGTCAATGTTGTTTAATAATTTACACGCCCTCATGGTTTTTTTAAAAACCCAGTATTAAAGAATTTCTTATGCGGCATGAATCGTGTAAACACACAATTACCTATATATGCATATAAATTATGTCAGCGGTAATCTAAAACTTATTCTATATATATTACTAGTTAAGGGCCATTTGCATTGCATTATTTTAAACGAAACTAATCTAAAGAAAAATATAATAATTTACACGCACTCATGGGTTTTTTTAAAAACCTAGTATTAAAAAAACATTTTGCAAGCAGTAATCTAAAACGAAATTAATCTAATTTAGATTTTTTATTATGTACCTTCATTGCAATTTCTTTTTCAGACAATGAATCTAATTCATTATTTTTGCTGAGGTATAATTATATTCGCTTACATACTGTTATATTCATTAGAATAGATTACAGAGCTGAATTTTTTCAGAAAACGATGCAAATTTTTAATTTTTTTTCTAACAGGCCAGTTTCTTATTTAATATAAATACTTCACGTAGATTTTACCGACAGTATAGAAAAAAAGTCTATGATTTCGATTAAAAAATGTATAAAAGTCAAGTTCTTTCAGTTGTACTGAAAAAAAGTAAATATTTGAAATAATTTCTGGGTAAAATTTAATTTTTTGTTTTGCAATTGACAACTTTAATTTTTAAATATGGTATATACGCGTGCACCGTTTCGAAGCCAGACCGGCCTTCCATTAATGCTGACTAAGTGGATTTATTTATTATTCTGCTGATGTTAGCATTAAATTTCTCGCTTTTATTTTTCTGTGGATGTCAGCATTAAAAAAATTTATACATGTCTGGCTTTATTAAATTTTCTATAGATTTCATATTTCTACAGTTGCTATCTAGACAATACCTTAGCATTAAATTCTTGCTTACATGGGTTGAATTTTCTGCTGTTCTTGTAGTTTAATATCCTTATATACTCAAGATATGTGTGTGTGATAATCGTTCAATCTTTATTGCCAAGTTGTAGTTGTGTGTTCTATAGAACAAATCAAAAATAAAAACTTTTTTTTTTAAATTGTCCTTGTCAGGAAAGAATAATGGTAGTGATTGGGTTAAAAATTATTGAGTAGTTTATAGACAATCCAAATTAAGTACTAGAGAAAAAAATCGTTGACGTCGTGAGCAGATCCACCAATTGCAACGTACGACCTGATGACACCAATACAGAGTATGTATTCGTTAGCTTAATATGTAGATTCAATTTTCTTATTGCATTTACTTGATCTAATATTCATTTAAATCTTTTTTAGTGAACACGAAGAAGAAGAACAACCAGAAACGACCGCGCGTCAAAGATGAAGAAGACAGCCCTCATAGAACTGATAATGCAATATTTTTGCCGTTCAGAGTTGGAGTGAGTTAGAACTGTTCTTTATATTTGGGAACTTAAGTGAATTATAGTATGTTTATTCAGCGGAACTGAAGAATTCTCTTTTTTATAAACTCAAGCTTTCGGAAATTTATCTTTCCATTATCAAGAGTACTAAAAGTAAATACAAATGAATTAGTTATGAGAACAGGATTTGACTAATAGCTAAAAATTATAGAAATAGTATTTAATACTTACTAAAGTGAGATAACAGTCAATTGGATGATTAATAATAGTAAATAGAATGATGGTGTGTAGTATAATCAAATATAAAGATAAAATATTTAAAAAATGTATAAAATGTGTTTTAGAATTATAAATAGTAATATTATTTTGATGTTGAAGTATACTGTCTTGGTTTTTTAATTTTTGTAAATCAGTTGTTTGTATGTTGATTTTTATTGGTTTATTAAAAATGATCTTGTGTATATAATTTTTAGTAAATATGTATGTACATGTTTTGTTTAATTTATTTAGTTGTGTTTATAAGTTTGTGTGTGTGTGTGTGTGTCTGTATTTGTGTGTATGTTTGTGTGTGCGTGTGTGTGTGTGTGTGTGTGTGTGTGTGTTTGAGTATGATTGTAAGAAGTTATGTAATTTAGTTATTTGTTATTGGTTTATTTAGGTTTAAAAGGTAAGTATATATAGAGCTCAGGTTTCCAATGTCTGTTTTTTTGTTGAGTGTATTGGAATTTTGATAAATGTAACACATTTCAAGAAATTCGCGTTTAGATTTTTTGTTTTCAATATGTAGGATTTTTGGATTGTTGAAATCTATAGTATGGTCTGTTTTTGTTATGTGTGTGGTCAGAGCAGTTGCATTTGGTTTTATGTGTATATCACTTTTGTGTTGTGTGATTCGTTGTTTGAGGTTTTGCGAACTTTGTCCAATGTAACTACCAAGGCAATTTGAACAGTTTAATTAGTATATAGTGTTTCTTTGTTCTGAAGGTGTGGTTTTGTTTTTAATTTTAGAAAAAAGGTTATTTATTGTTAAATTTGTTTTTTTTGAAAACTTTATGTTAAAATTTTTAAAAATATGTTCTATTTTTGGAGTTAATTTGTCGAAATATTCAAATATTTTGTATTGGGTTGTTTGATTGGGTATGGTGTTAGTAGAAGTGCTGTGAATTATTCTGGTTGCATTGTTGTATATTAGTCTTTTTATTAAAGGAGAAGGATAACTATTGTCTTTTAGTATATTATAAAGTTTACTTAAATTTTTTTGGTATAGAGATGGATGGCTAATGTTTTTTATTCTGTTTTTAGTCCTAAAATAAAATTTATTTTTATGCTTAATGGGTGGTATGAGTAGTAATATACTAAAAGATAATAGTTATCCTTCTCCTTTAATAAAAGACTAATATACAACCATGCAACCAGAATAATTCACAGCACTCTACTACACCATACCCAATCAAACAACCCAATAAAATATTTGAATATTTCGACAATTAACTCAAAACATATTTTTTAAAATTTTAACATAAAGTTTGCAAAACCAAATTTAACAATAAATAACCTTTTTCAAAACTAAAACAAACTACACCTTCAGAACAAAGAAACACTATATACCAATTAAACTGTTCAAATCTTGGTATTTACATTGGACAAAGTTCAAAGCCTCAAACAACGAATCACACAACATAAAAGTATAATACACATAAAACCAAATGCAACTGCTCTGACCACACACATAACAAAACAGACCATACTATAGATTCTCAACAATCAAAATCTACAATTGAAAACAAACAATCTATAACGCAATTAACTGAAATGTGTTACATTTATAAAATTCAATACACTCTTATACAAAAAATCAACATTGAAACCTGAGTCTATACTAATTAAACCTAAATTAAACTCAATAACTATAATAATCTAAAAATTAATAACATTTTCTTACAATATACTCTAACACATACACTACACACACATACATTTACTATTATAATATAAGAAACACATCAAATCACAAACTATTATAAAACAACTAATAATCATTTAAACAAAACATGTAATAAATTTACTAAGAATTATATACACAAGTATTCATTTTAATAAACCAATAAATTAATCATATTCATAAAATCAACTGATTTACTAAAATTAATAATACAATAATATATTAAATCAAAATAATATTACTTTTAAATTCTAAAACACATTTTATACATTTTTAAATATTTTATCTTTATATTTAATTATACTACACACATCATCCTATTTACTATTATTAATCATCCAATTGACTGTTATCTCACTTTAGTAAGTATTAAATACTATTTCTATAATTTTTAGCTATTAGTCAAATCCTGTTCTCATAACTAATTCATTTGTATTTACTTTAGTACTCTTGATAATGGAAAAATAAATTTCGAAAGCTTGAGTTTATAAAAGAGAATTCTTCAGTTCTGCTGACCTAAAACCCATAAAGTTATATACTGTTAAAAAGCAAGGTCGTTACCAATTTTACTATATATATATATATATATATATATATATATATATATATATAAAATAATTCAATTTATTGGGGATTGCAGCAAATTAAGAAAGTCTACTCTTTTCCTTTAACTCAAGCTTTCGAGATTTTATTTTTCTCCTCTTGTTTAATGTTTAAAATTTATCCAAGGAATTATTATTTTTGTATCACTAATTTTAATCTTGTAGTACCCATTGACATTGACACTTATTTTTGCCTTCAAAATTCTGAAACATATTTTTATAATTTATAATTAATATTTTAAATCTAAGTCAAACCTCACATTCGTAAGTATTTAACTTTTAAAATTAATTTATTTGTTTACCATTGTATTTATTTAGTTACTCCTGAAGAAGAGAAAAATAAAATCTCGAAAGCTTGAGTTAAAGGAAAAAGAGTAGACTTTCTTAATTTGCTGCAATCCCCAATAAATTGAATTATTTTAAATTAATATTCAGCAAATAAAACGTGAAGATTATATATATATATATATATATATATATATATATATATATATATGTATTTTATAAATTACAATAAAGAAAAATACATGTGTGTTTCATTTCACATTACTCCCGATTTAATAACTACGTAATTTCAGTTTACAGAACGGTGTAAAACAATTTTTGACTTTTAATCTGAGTGCATATTTCGAATAGATTTTTTTGCGATTAATGTTAGAAATGCATTTCAAATAGATGCTTTCATATTTTTTGCAATTAAAATTAGAAATGCATGTGATCTAAAATTGCAGAGTTGCCTTCAGTACGTAACTATGGAAATGCAAATGCTGAAGAAGCATTAGACTAGACTATCGTTGACAAGAAAAAAAGCTGTCTGACATGGGTTGAATTTTCTGCTGTTCTTGTTGTTTAATATCTTTATATATACTCAAGATATGTGTGTGATAATCGCTCAATCTTTATTGTCAAGTTGTAGTTGTGTTCTATAGTACAAATCAAAAATGAAAACTTTTTTTAAAATTGCCCTTGTCAGGAAAGAATAATGATAGTGGTTAGGTTAAAATTATTGAGTAGTTTATAGTCAATCCAAATAAAGTGCTGGAAAAAATTGTTTACTCCGTGAGCAGATCCACCAATTTCAACGTTAGCATATATTTCAATAGATTTACTTCTAGTTTTTTTTTAAGTTGGAGCATTTTATAAATTTCCTCGTTTATATATTTCTTGCAGATAAACTGAGTTCGCGATTTAATAACTACGACTTGTTATTCTTTAAAAGCGAGAATGAGAAAATTGGTGCAGTCAGTCTCTCTATCTGTATGTCTGTCTTTGGCAAATTTTTCGAGATATCTGTACAATTTGTTAAATGTTGTAAAACCAGTAAAGAGCTATTGCGTTGATCAATTATAATTGCTTTCAGGGTTGAAAGTCCCATTCGTGCTGTCTGAATTTAAATGTTTTTTTCTGCAGACATCAGCATTAAAGATTTCTTACTGACTACAATAATAATACAGACACAATCTTTTCTATTGTTTTTTATTATTATCAAACCATTCTTTTAATAACAAGTATTTTGTTTTGCACATTGCAGACTATTATTGCCGTGCCTATAACATTTTGCAATAGATAGGTTTTCATCCATTTCTTCTTTTCTAGACCCTTCACACATACTTCTTCACCGGGTCGGATAATTTGCTTCGGCTAACATTGTAAAATTATATTAAAGTAAATAATACAGACAAAACCTTTCTATTGTTTTTTATTATTATCAAGCCATTCTTTTAATAACAAGGTATTTTGTTTTGGACATTGCAGATTATTATTGCTGTGTCTACAACAATGGATGTTATATTGTAAACGGTTGTTGATTTTTAACTCCGATAGCTTAGGACAACCTAGTGCAAGCATATTAGTTACAACGTTTTGCATTAGATAGGTTTCAATTAATTTCTTCTTTTCTAGACCCTTCACAAATACTTCTTCACCGGGTCGGATAATTTGCTTCAAATAAAGCGCTATATATGATAAACCCATTCCAGCCGTTGAAGATTCATCCCAAGACAGACCATGAATATTCCTTGTTACCCAGTCGTTATGTTTTATATGATCTTGGCTCAAACAACTAGACTGCATTGACAGTTTTTAAAATTTGATGCCAAACAACACCTTCCAACAAGTCCAAAACCGCAATTTCTTTGCACTCAAACTCGTTTTTCTTGTATTTAAATCCCTGAATATCAATTATATACATGTTTGTATGTAAATATATGCAGTAAACTTCGACTAATTAAATTAATATTAGAAGCAATCTCCTTATATAGCAGATTACCACCATCTACGTACTTTGCCAACCCACTTTTCAACCTATCACAAGAGTGAACACATTTTGAATTGAAACCGGCCCATGTGTATTTGCAGCTTCTAAACATAAATAAAAAACATAAATCAGAATCCACTTTAATTAAACACAATTGACTTGAATGCGATATTTTGCTTCTGACATACGTTATAACTTCTCGCTAGAAAACCAAATTCAAAACATCTACACACATTTTCTCTGCACTTATATATTTCAACATACGTGTGTTTTGAAGTATGTATGTTCCATTGAAAGTAATATAAAGCCGGTCTGACTTCAAAACATGCTCACAAGTATTTTAAATTAAAAGTATATAAGGCCGATTTTAATTCAAAACGGTGCACGTGTAACTTCTCGCTAGAAAACCGAATTCAAAACAGCTACACACATTTTTCTCTGCACTTACATTTTTCAACATACGTGTGTTTTGAAGTATGTATGTTCCATTGAAAGTAATATAAAGCCGATCCTAATTCAAAACGTGCCCACAGGTATTTTACATTTGAAAGTATATAAGAATTCATGTTTTCACATTTTACATTAAAAGTATCTAAGGCCGATCCTAATTCAAAACGGTGCACGTGTAACTTCTCGCTACAAAACCGAATTCAAAACAGCCACACACATTTTTCTCTGCACTTGCATTTTTCCACATACGTGAGTTTTGAAGTATGTTTCATTGAAAGTAGTATAAAGCCGATCCTAATTCAAAACGTGACCACAAGCATTTTACATTGAAAGTTTATAAGAATTCATGTTTTCACAACTATCTTACATTGAAATGTTTTCACAACTATTTTACATTGAAAGTATATAAGGCCGATCCTAATTCAAAACGGTTCACGTGTATTTTACATATGGAAAATACGTCTGAACACGTTTTGAACTGGGACCGGCCTTACCCCTCTACTCAAAGAAGAGTTAGAAGCTGCTCTTAATGAAATAGAAACAGTTCTATCGTAGGGATATGGTATGAAAATTAACAAAAATAAAACTAAAGTTCTAGTATGTAAAAGAAGGGAAAATACATCAAAAACAATTATACAAATAAGTAACAACAACTTACAAGAGGTTAAGAATTTCTGCTACCTAGGAAGTCAAATAACGGAAGATGGGAAAAGCACAAAAGATATAAAACAAAGATTAGCACAAGGTCGTGCTACATTTAACAAGAAAAAGCAACTACTGTGTTCAAAGGCCACAAACATAGAAACAAGGAAAAGATTGCTTAAAACATATGGGTGGAGCACAGCACTGCATGGGTGTGAAATCTGGACAGTAGGAGAAGCAGATAAGAAATAAGTAGAGCTTTTGAAATGTGGTGCTACAGACGTATGATGAAGATATCATGGACAGACAAAGTTAAGAACAAAGAGGTACTAGAAATGGTAGGGAAAGAAAGAAATATGTGGAAAACAGTAAAAATAGGTAAAATAGAATGATAGTCCACAAACTAAGCCATGAGGGAATAGTGCGGCATAAATTAGAAACAGAGATAGGAAAAAAGAGAAGTAGAGGTAGACCTAGGATAGACTACTGCACACAGATAGCAAAAGATGTAGGCTGTGAGAATTCCAGGAAAATGTGTAGGCTAGCTCAGAATAGAAATCAATGGAGGAACGCTTCCAACCAGTCCAAGATGGACAAACTATTGACAAAAATAATAACTGTACTTAAACAGGGTGATCGTTATAAACAACTACAGATATTAGTTTTGCAATACTCCCAACTAATGTTAATTGTGCGAACGGATTTACTGGAAAACTATTAATACGGCAAATGTCTAAGCGTTGAGGGATCCTTGGCAGCCACGGGCTACTTAACCCTCGGTGAAATAGGACATATAATTAGGAAACAATATAAGGGAATCGAGCTGTATATAGGCTGTTGTGAGAACTGCAGTGAACTGGTTAGGCTAGCTCAGAACATAAATAAGCTGAGGTACAAGTCCAACCAGTTTCAAGATGTAACACCCAATGACGAAAAAATAAGTGCTCTTAATTCTGATGATTATTATAAACAACTACAAGTGTTGGTTATGAAATATTTTTAACTAATGTTGATTGTGCGAAAGGATAAATTGGAAAAACTATTAATTCGACAAAGGTTCAGGTGCTGGGAGAACTTGGCAGCCAGAGGCTGCTGACCCCCCCTTCACATACCACTGAATATGGAAAATAGGGTATATAACTGTAAAACAAAGGAAGGTGACCGAACTGCATCGAACAAGAAAGAACAGCAGCAATGTTCAAAGTCAACGAACATAGATACAAGAAGAAAACTGTTCAAAGCATAATGTGGAGCACAGCACAGTACATCTATGAAATAGGGGCAGTAGGAAAAGCAGATAGAAGGAGATAAAAGCCTACTCAGATGTATAAGGATGGTAACATGGACAGACAAAGTTAATAACAAATTGGTTTTAGAAATAGTAGAGGAATAAAAATATCTGAGGAAAACGAAAACAATAGTAGAAATAGAAGGACAGGATACGTTTTAAGGCATTTCTGGGGAATAGTACGGGATATATTACCAGCAGAGATAGGAAAAGATAGGTAGGGGTAGACCGAGATCAGACTTTCGCACACAGATAGGGATAGATGCAGACTGAGCAAATTTCAGCGAAATGTGTAAGTTGGTTCAGACTAGGAAACAATGAGGGTACGCGTCCAACTAGTTCTAGGACTGAAGACCTAATGATGATGAGAAAAATTAATCAACGTTACCGAGGTTATTTTGGGAATGCGATAAATTGTATTTCCGTGAAGTATTCGGGTGAAGTCTAATAAAGGACCTGGTTATATAATCTAGGTTGGATTTCGTTTTCCTCTTTTCGATTTACGCAGTTAACCATACAAAATTCCAATTTATTAAAGTACTTTAATGTGCATTTCTGATAGTCGTGTAAAACTTTCACGTAAACAATAGATCGTATTTAATTATTAAACATTAAACAAATAATTTTTATTAGGACTTTTGGTGTAGACCGGAAGAAAATGATTTCAGTGTAAACCAGATGACATAGTTTCGCATAATTTTGATGCAGAGTATAATTTTGGTGCACTGAGATACTTCCCGTGTGAGAAGTACTTTCAGCGTGAAATGTTATTATAGTATAAATCCGTGATCCTTTAACTACCACAAATATCTGTTCTAGTCGAATCCAATGCTGAAACAATTTAAGGGTTGATATTGTCATCTTTGGAAAACAAGAAAAATGTACCCATTTAAACTGTTTATTTATTGTGCCTGTGTTAAAATGAATAATATAAGAGCGTGGAGAAATAATTGCATCTCGTAATAGATATCGAGCGCCATTGTTAAAAACATGGTTTTCTTTTAGTGTACATTTTGTATAGTAGGGAAATGAATTTACTGTGAAGATCAACACATTTTTTAATCATGCCAAAAAATTTAATTATACCAGTATTTTGCTATACCGATCTTGGTAAGATAATGGGTTTGTTAATGAAAGATTTAATGAAAATAGTCGTGGTGATTTATTAAATAATGAAAAGCCAAGTAATTGTGGATATATTGAGCACTTTAATTTATGAACTGAGTGAAATGATGTTTTTATATTTAATATTTCATTTTATATAAATTATAGCAATCATATGTCATTTTTATGATTAATACTAGGGCTATTATTTATCTATGAGTACTTTAATTAATATTTAAATACATTCAGTTACGTTAAATGTGAATAGATATTGTTAATATTCTGGTTAACTTTTAATTGAAATTAGTTCAAAATGAAGTGATTTATGAATTTCTATAAAACTGAAAGACTTGATTTTTGATGTGACTAATTTATTAAAAATTTGCTCATTTACCATATTATTATTATTATGGCTTGTCAAAATATTAATTATTGATTTACATATATAAGTTCAAACTTATTTAAACATATTTAAAATTTAATCATACCCTTCCTGTTCATTGCTCTTCGCTAAAGTAGAGTTCAGAGCTAGAACAAACTGCTCTCGCGTGGCTTGTTGCGGTGGAGATTGTAAACTGGTGCTCCACATGGGACTCGACACGCAACGTGTGTGACCCGACCTGTCTCAGCTTGATTTTTGTACTAGTTTACTGACTAGTTAGGTGTGAAATTTTCATTCAGGACGAGAGAATGTGAAGGATGAAGTGAGAAATCAGTGACCATTTTACCATCTTATGTGGCTGTTTCCTACTCTACAGTCCTGATTAACACTCGATGGATCTCGATAATGATGTTCGGAAATAACTAGCAATCTAGGCAGCCACTTTTTATGAGAAGAGGGTTTACAGAAACTTGTACGGCATTAAGACACATGTCCCAATAATGGTAGAAACTACGTGGCAAAGTAGTTTAAGGTATAAGCAAACTATATTAATAAGATTTAGTAAACATTTTGCTTAGTTATTTATTTGCACCAAAACTGAACTTTAAAAATACGCTCATATTCATAGTCTGCTGTTTCCATCAATGCCATCCCGTTTTCAAAATACAATCTGTAAGTTAAAAATAAGCAGTTTTATTAGTGAACTTGTCATTTGCTTATAGCAAAAAGGAGAAGAAAAGAAAATGAAATTTTATTGATTCATGATCCGTAACGGCAACTTAACTAAATAAATCACAGTTTCTTTTATTTCGGTTATCAGCTTACGTATTTTAATTCTTAAATAAATTCAACATCTTGTTTATTTTACGATGCTGTATCTAGATACGTCCCGCACAGCAAAGTCTGTGGTGGCCTTAATTGCACTAACATGAATTGCACGCACAATACTTGCTAGTCGAATGCATCCCTACAGAAGCGTATCCATATATTGAGCACCCGTAAACGTTTTTACATCTCTACAATTACCCATATACAAAAAGATAATAATCCCCACTTTACAGCTTAAAATTTGGATGATTAAATTTTTTACAGAAATAGCTCTGACTACTTCACAACCTTTTTAAAGGTAATCCAATTTTATGCTAAAGAATTTGTTAGATTAATCTATATTCAACAAGGTGAAAATATGAAGTTGGTAATTCAGTTTTATTATACTCTGAATTTAGGAGAGTGCTATATTTGTGTTTCAGGCTCACTGAGCCAATGAGTATACGCTTCATTTACCTTTAAAGTATCAAATTTTCCTAACGTTACTGCCGAAAGACCTTTCTGTTAAGCGAGCTTCTTTATTAATCGGATCATATGTACTCCAGCTAAAGAGTTGTTAAAAGTTTTACTTTAAATTACTTCTGAGAGGGAAGCTCTTGAAAGACTATAAATTACGAAATTTCTTCTTTACTCAATTTATAAATTACATGGATGTAGGTATAAATTAATGTTGCTTGTTTAAAAGGATTTAGTCTTAAACTGGAGTTTGGTTCTTTCGGGGTGTTCAAAGCTGATTATTTACAACGCCAACGGCAAGATGTTAAACCTTATGTAATTATTCAAACTATAAAAAGCTTTGCAGCGAAAGTCATTTATTATTCACTTGAGTTACATTATGGTACTGTACAAAATCTTCCAGCATATACCCTAAAATAATTCTTTTGTATATTTTGACGGAATATGTGCACATAACTACGTTTTCTTCTATAAGTTCTGGTTTACACAGAAATGCTGTACTCCATGCAGCAGGTGAAAATATCTTTGCAAATGTTACTTTTGAGTTATCAACAGAGATTAATTAAATACATTCAAATAGAAAAATAATAGACGGTGCCTTCAAATTGGACTAACTTAATTATTCGCTCATTCAAAAGCGTTAGGGTAGCCAATTAACAAAATTATTTTACTACAATGAATTGGATATAAAAATTCCAATATAGCGATTTATGCCAGCAAATACCATTAACGGTACTTTACGAGATCGAATTGTCTACTAACTTATTTTACCCACTATTCAACGCAATTTTATACATTTTTATCTTGAAGGTGTTATTTTGGTGGTTGCTATTGAAAAGGGGTACCCAACGTTTCACAAAAGTCAAACATAAGATGTAATCCTTATCCGTAGATGGTAACTGACTTTTGGGAGACTTCCAGACCAACTCTAAACTCTACTTCTGCGGGAAGAGACTATTAGGAGGGGTCGGTTAATAATTAATGAATAAACCGGGCGCCGCTACACTTATAAAAGAAACAACTACAAGCAAATATCGCCAAAACAAAAGTGTAGAAACTTCGACGACTATATTCCCTTTCAAAACCTTGAAGGTTTGACCTTAAATTCCTACAGCCTCTGAATCTGTAATAAACCATGAGGTTCAATAAATAACATGAAACAGCAGTTTGCGTTTCTTTAAAAAAACATACTAGAAGTATTAAAAATATACGTTTAGTTTTCAGTTAGATTTGGAGCTCATATCATCATTCTACTTGTGCAAATGTGATTCATTGTTTAGTTTGTAGTATAAGCATGTTCTAAAATTAATCACTGAGTAAACACGATGTCGTACTTTTAATAGCGGGTCCTAAAATGCTAATAGAAATGAGAATTTGATATAACCAAATTTTATACGTGTGCTGAAACTAAATATTATTGTTATATAAGAAAAAAATTAAATATTAACAGAAAGCGTTCAATTCTTTGTTCAGTGTGATATTTAAATAATCTTTGTAAACTTAGTAAAGCACAAACATAGGTCAGTTTATTACCGATACCAAATCTGATATAGATTTACAATCTATAAGTACATATATAACCAGTTAAATTTATAATTCTTGTTCAAAGTAACTAACTGTATTTCGGAAAACAAGTTATAAGTAACATATTAGCGTTAAGCTTAAATTTACAGAAAAACCATCAACATTTAAATTTTTACCAAGATATACGTAATAACTAAACATGCTGATAAATCACAATTCCATAGGATATGAGTAATTTAAATTTTCCAATCACGGGAAACAAACAAACAGCTTGTCACTGATTAAAAAGTAGAATTACCGGCTAGAAGCTAAAGTCACCTTCAAAATTACCAATAACGTCCAACAGCGGAACAGCTTTGGAACACAAACAACAAGATGGCCGGTAAATTTCCTCTAAAAAAAAACTGGTCTACCCCAGATGTTAGTTGACAAAACATCAAGAAATTTTCGAGGGTAGCTGGTGTTATTCCTAAACCATTTTCTAATAACGGCCTACACGAAGTTTTAGAAGTTACATCACCAGCATAATACTCAAACGAACAAACTCATCATATTTACGTAGTTATGGAAATTTTACATAAAGCTAAACAGAACTTAAATTGTAGGTAATTTTACCTCTAAGATACCGATCCCCCCCATAATCTCACCCCGCAGAAGAAGAGTTCAGAGTTGATCCGGAAGTCTCCCAATCTCTTCTACGGATAAGAACTACATCGTATGGTTGACTTTTGTAGAAAGTTGCCGTTGTTTAGGGTACCCCTTTTTCACTAGCAGCCAACAAAACAACTCCCCAAACAAAGAAAATGTTATACAAATAACGCCGAAAACGTAGGGCTTGACAAAATAAAACCGTACAAATAACACAGCAAAGTGTGGGGCTCGATTTCCTCTGTTTACTTTAATCTCGTTATAAAACAGTTTGTTCTTATTTGCTTCCAATAAGAAAAATATTAAAAATTTTTGTTCGTATCTGTAACCGGCACATAATTACTTTATTTTTTATATTTAGCTCTATTTCGTGCTGTTTGTAAATAATTTATTTTCAAAATTTTTGAAATGACCGAAACGTTCCGTGTTGTTCATTTGCTAAAGGAGGAATTGAACTATGAGCTAAGAATAAGAAGCATAGTTAAAGCTAGAGAAGTCCAAGAGAAACGTAAAATATTAGGTTGACAATTAGCAAAAGAGGTTTCGAAACCCGGTTCTTAAAAGAATATCTAGAAAACTAAGATCGAATGTTGTGAAATAAATGCTTCCATAAAATCAATTCGTAGCAACATACTGGAATTTGAAGGTGACTCTTCTGATTCTTCCTTTAAAAGAATTTTATTTAGACTGGTTCATCTTACTAGTCGTATTAAGCGTATGGTGCTCCCTGATGAGAGTTTGGAAGAAATTTCTAAATACGAAAACGAAATTTTAGCTACCGCGTTTGTATTTGAAGCCAATCTGTTCGATAAAGTTGGAAAAAACGAAAATATAGGCAAAACTGAGTTGTCGTTAGCACAACCCACTAGCATTAATTTACCTAATCAGACAGTTACTTATGTTTGGCAACCCGTATCTTTCGATACGTGGGGTGTCACATTTTTTGGTGAGCCCGGACAGTTATATCCATTTCTAGAAAGAATTCACGAGTTAACAGATTCGTGTAAATTCACGCATGAAATCCTATTCTGTTCCGCGGTAGAATTTTTCTGCAACAACGTACTTATTTGGTACCGTAGTGTCAAGAGTACATTATCAAAATGAGACTCGTTAGTCTCTCGTATGAAGGAAGATTTTTTTCCAGCGCACCCAGAGGATGAAACAAACAGAAAACAAGATGAACCCGCTGTATTATTCTTAGCTCACATGGACAGTCTTTTTAGTCGATTAATAAATTTTCCAGTAGAGATAACGAAGGTGAGGATGTCCAGATAAAATTTACGTCCTGAGCACATTACTCAGCATTGTCTAAAATAATGGATATGCAGACATTAACTAAGTTGTACAAAAAGTTGGAAGAAGCATCTGTATTGAATACTAATTTAGATTTTAATTCCCAGGAAAAAGTTCAAAAAATCTTGTAATAAATCATTTTCTTTGAATAATTATACCAAAGAGTTCCAAAAATCCTCTACACCCTCTCATGAATATAAAAGTAATTATTTTTCTTCTCAAGTTCAAGTTTTGGGAAATTGTTATTTTAATGCGGACAATAGAAAATTACTGAGGGTTCCGAAGAAGAATGGAAATGTTTGTTAGAAGTTTTCACGTTATGGACATACTTTTAGAAGTTGCAGGTTTTCTAAAACTTTATTCTGTTATGATTGTGGCGTTAAAGATGTCATTAAACCAAAATATTTGAAGTGTTCAAAAAACATGTGAAGAGACATTTGTGCATTAGCCGACACTCTGTCTTATCGTTAAAGGCTTATTTTAGAACAATCGAGAATATATTATTTTGTGTTGACGATTGGTTTCATTAGTTGTACACTGTTAAAAAATTTTATTTATCATGTTTGAGGAACCAAGCGGACATTTTATTTGAAAAGAAACCTTGCGATAATCGTCCGTAAGTTGCAGTGCAATTATTTGGTAAAAATATCTCTGAGTTGTTGTATTCTAGATGTATCCCCACGGTAGTTGGCTCTTTGGACCTACCCATAATAGAGGAACAAAAGTTAAAAATTTTTCATACTGATCGTCGAGGTGTATCTATGGCAAACGGTTCAATTAAAGTAATAGTAAGTGTGGATAAAAGTTTATATTTTTGTAAGGGTTCAGACTTGTAGAGTTTATTCACTGTGTTAAATTTTTCTATTTTTAAGATTGAATGAGTTTGAAGAATTTGGTTGAGGTCGAGTTGATTATATTTTACATTCAGGAAATATTGAAGTTGGAATATGAACTTAGGGTTAGAAGAATAGAATGTAATAGACCGGTAACAGATAAGAGAAATCTTAAGATATGAGGTTATGTTTTGTTGAATTGGACATTGAATTTTACTGTCGTTATACCTTTGAGGATAGCTCTTGTGTAGTATGCCCGATTTTGTTTAGTAATTTTTTATTTTTATCGGCATCGCAACGCTGCCTGTTTAGTTCTGTTCAGTCTAGACAAGACTTGTAATCGTGTTTGGTCGCTCAGCAGTAGGTTAGTCTAGACGAGACTCGTGAAGAGTTGGTCGCTCAGCAGTACGTAAGTCTAGACGAGACTCGAGGTGAGTTTGTCGCTTTAGCATTTTTGCATCACTTTTTTTGAGGTCTGTGATGATGTAAATTTTTTTGTTTATTAGTCTAGGTGAGGCTCATAGAAAAGCCATTTTAGCAAACTTATGTGTTGTAAATACTTTTATTTGTTTCTACACTTTAGTTATGAGTAGAGCGAGAGTGTACCAGAACATTGAGTAGTGGTTAGCCATGGTAAGGATTAGTTTTATTGGAGAACGAAGATAGTTTTAAAATTGGTATATGGCTTGTGAAAGATTTAAAACCTTTTCAGGCTATACGTATTTGAGAAGACTGAAATGTTTCTAGGAGTATATGTATTTATTTTGTCTGGGTGTTGTGTCCAACCTCAATCGTTTTAGAATTTTACTTAATGTTGCGTATTTGTTTGTATGTATCGGTAAGCAATATTATTGAGTTTATGTTTACTTGGTTGCAGCATTTCTTTCTTGTACTCGCTAAAAGAACATTATTATCATTTTATGGAAGAATTTTAGTTTTCTAACAGTATATTTTAGATACTAAATTGTATCAAACATAGCTGTGACTGAAAAGTTGGTAAACAAAGCTACTTTTTAGTTAATATGTAATGATTTTGTTTTTGAGAAATATAAACTTCTTGTAACATCTTGTGTGAACACAAAATATTTTTTTTGTAAGTCGCAGTAGTATGAAGTTGATTTGTGCTGTTTAGATATCTAGGTCTCGTGACCTAAAATAAATTTTTGTGAATAAGTATAATTGAGATTTGAGATTTTCAATTTGTGATTGAGATTTGGATTTGTGATTGAGACTTAAAATTTGAGATTTGAGGTAGTGAATTAGAAAAATTTAACTTTAAAAAAAAAAGTTAAAACTTTAGTCATCAGTAAAGTTGTAAAGATAGTAATGGTTTGGTGATGACTTAAATGTATCTTTTTTGCACATATTTAGTTTCTCTCTTTATACAATTGTGTATTAATTTCCTCCCCATCGTGTTTATATTAAGTCTATGGTTATTGTGTAAATATTTTGTGGTTTATCAAAACACACTATTTTTATAAATAATATACGCGTTGAAGCCCTTTTGTGAAGTATATACAATCTCTTTGCGGTTCTCGACAATTTTGCTTTTGACCTTTCCCTGATGTATGACTTTCTCGATTGTGATTCCCTGGTTCTATCTCCATATTGCACGTATTGTATGCGTAGATACAAACAAACTTCAAAAAAATTTTTTCAAACGCTCTTATATGATTTAAATCATTTTATAAATTTGTTGTATGTTTGTTTCATTTTTAATTTATCTTTGTAGCGCTATAAAAGTAAAATAGAATAAATTTTTGGAACTTTAAATATAACAATACGAACCATTGTTGAATCGACCAGATCGAGGCACGTGTTGAAAGCTAATGTAGATGAAGTGCGACGCAAAGATCGCCAACGTTGAAAACTTGCCACATCTTTACAGTACGAAGTTCTATCAGCGAATCTGCCAAAAGTCGGAGTAACCTATTGCAGAGCTCGTAGCTTTGCGCATGATTAGGACGTAAACAGAAGATGTGATAGAATTATGTTCGACATTCAACCACGTAAATCGATTTATTTGAATCTTGTTAGAAGTGTTTCTTTTATACGTTAACGATAATTAAATGTGTTTGAATTCATTTATTTCACTTATATAAAAGATTTTTTTAAACAAATAGAATAATTTCACTATACAAGGTTTCTGCCGAAATTATTGTAGCTACTTATAATTTTTTAAGAAAAATTTGAATGCTTTACCAAAAGAAAAAAACTTGAGGAACAACAAAAAGAAAGATATAAACGAAATTTTTTGGAACTTTTCTACTTTAATTCAAAAACTAGACTTAAGACTACATACTAACTCATGACATTACTAGAGCTAATTCCTAATAACTAACGAATATCTATGTCAACCAATACAACTGCAAAAAAAAATATAAGCGCATTCGAAAAATTGTTTCTTAAGTGTATTTGTATCTACACGTACAATACGTCCAATATAGAGATAAAACCAGGGAGTCATAATCGAGAAAGTCATACATCATGGAAATGTCAAAAGCAAAGTTGTCGGACACTCCAAAAAGATTGTATAAACTTCACAAAAGGGCTTCACTAATGCGTATATTATATAGATAAAATATGTACTGATAAACCACAAAATATTTACACAATAATCATAGACTTAATACAAACTACGATGGGGAGTGATTTAATGTATCATTGCATAAAGGGAATACTAAATATGTGCAAAAGGAAACGTTTAAGTAATCACAAAACCATGACTATTTTACAATTTTACTGATGACTAAAGTTTTAACTTTTTCTTGAAAGTTAAATTTTTCTAATTTACTATCTCAAAGCTCAAATCACAAATCTCAAATCACAAATCCAAATCTCAAATCTCAAATCTCAAACCTCAATCTAATCTCAAACTCAATCTCAATCTCAATCTCAATCTCAATCTCTAATCTAACTAATCTCTAACTCTCAATCTCTAATCTCTAATCTCTAATCTCTAACTCTCTAATCTCTAATCTCTAATCTCTAATCTCTAACTCTAATCTTCAATCTCTAATCTAACTAACTCTAACTCTAATCTCTAATCTCTAATCTCAACTCAACTTCTAACTCTCAATCTCAATAATCTCTCAATCTCTAATCTTCTAACTCTAACTCTCAATCTCTAACTCTAACTCTCTAATCTCTAATCTCAACTCTAATCTCTAATCTCTAATCTCTAATCTCAATCTCTAATCTACTCAATCTCTAATCTCTAATCTCTAATCTCTAACTTCAACTCTAATCTTCTAACTCAATCTAATCTCTAACTCAACTCTAATCTCTAATTCAATCTCAATCTCTAATCTCTAATCTCTAATCTCTAACTCTAACTCTAATCTCTAACTCTAACTCAATCTCTAACTCTCAACTCTAATCTCTAACTCTCTAATCTCTAATCTCTAATCTCTCTAATCTCTAATCTCTAATCTCTAATCTACTAACTCTCTAATCTCTAATCTCTAATCTCTAATCTTCTAATCTCTAATCTCTAACTCTCAATCTCTAATCTCTAATCTCTAATCTCTAATCTCTAATCTCTAATCTCTAATCTCTAATCTCAATCTCAATCTCAATCTCAATCTCTAATCCTCTAATCCCTAATCCCTAATCCCTAATCCCTAATCCCTAATCCCTAATCCCTAATCCCTAATCCCTAATCCCTAATCCCTAATCCTCTAATCCCTAATCTCTAATCTCTAATCTAACTAACTCTAACTCTAACTTAACTCTAATCTCTAACTCTAATCTCTAATCTCGAATCTAACTGAATCTCGAATCTCGAACTGAACTGAATCTCGAATCTCGAACTGAATCTCGAACTCGAATCTCGAATCTCGAACTGAATCTCGAATCTCGAATCTCGAACTCGAATCTCGAATCTCGAATCTCGAATCTCGAATCTCGAACTCGAACTCGAACTCGAATCTCGAACTCGAATCTCGAACTCGAATCTCGAATCTCGAATCTCGAACTCGAACTCGAACTGAACTCGAATCTCGAACTCGAACTGAACTGAACTGAATCTCGAACTGAACTCGAATCTCGAACTGAACTCGAATCTCGAATCTCGAATCTCGAATCTCGAATCTCGAATCTCGAATCTCGAATCTCGAATCTCGAATCTCGAATCTCGAATCTCGAATCTCGAATCTCGAATCTCGAATCTCGAATCTCCAATCTCCAATCTCCAATCTCCAATCTCCAATCTCCAATCTCCAATCTCCAATCTCCAATCTCCAATCTCCAATCTCCAATCTCCAATCTCCAATCTCCAATCTCCAATCTCCAATCTCTTTGGGGTTCTCGACAATTTTGCTTTTGACCTTTCCCTGATGTATGACTTTCTCGATTGTGATTCCCTGGTTCTATCTCCATATTGCACGTATTGTATGCGTAGATACAAACAAACTTCAAAAAAATTTTTTCAAACGCTCTTATATGATTTAAATCATTTTATAAATTTGTTGTATGTTTGTTTCATTTTTAATTTATCTTTGTAGCGCTATAAAAGTAAAATAGAATAAATTTTTGGAACTTTAAATATAACAATACGAACCATTGTTGAATCGACCAGATCGAGGCACGTGTTGAAAGCTAATGTAGATGAAGTGCGACGCAAAGATCGCCAACGTTGAAAACTTGCCACATCTTTACAGTACGAAGTTCTATCAGCGAATCTGCCAAGAGTCGGAGTAACCTATTGCAGAGCTCGTAGCTTTGCGCATGATTAGGACGTAAACAGAAGATGTGATAGAATTATGTTCGACATTCAACCACGTAAATCGATTTATTTGAATCTTGTTAGAAGTGTTTCTTTTATACGTTAATGATAATTAAATGTGTTTGAATTCATTTATTTCACTTATATAAAAGATTTTTTTAAACAAATAGAATAATTTCACTATACAAGGTTTCTGCCGAAATTATTGTAGCTACTTATAATTTTTTAAGATGTTTGGGTTTCGAAAAATTTGAATGCTTTACCAAAAGAAAAAAACTTGAGGAACAACAAAAAGAAAGATATAAACGAAATTTTTTGGAACTTCTCTACTTTAATTCAAAAACTAGACTTAAGACTACATACTAACTCATGACATTACTAGAGCTAATTCCTAATAACTAACGAATATCTATGTCAACCAATACAACTGCAAAAAAAAATATAAGCGCATTCGAAAAATTGTTTCTGAAGTGTATTTGTATCTACACGTACAATACGTCCAATATAGAGATAAAACCAGGGAGTCATAATCGAGAAAGTCATACATCATGGAAATGTCAAAAGCAAAGTTGTCGGACACTCCAAAAAGATTGTATAAACTTCACAAAAGGGCTTCACTAATGCGTATATTATATAGATAAAATATGTACTGATAAACCACAAAATATTTACACAATAATCATAGACTTAATACAAACTACGATGGGGAGTGATTTAATGTATCATTGCATAAAGGGGAATACTAAATATGTGCAAAAAGGAAACGTTTAAGTAATCACAAAACCATGACTATTTTTACAATTTTACTGATGACTAAAGTTTTAACTTTTTTTCTTGAAAGTTAAATTTTTCTAATTTACTATCTCAAAGCTCAAATCACAAATCTCAAATCACAAATCACAAATCACAAATCTCAAATCTCAAATCTCAAATCTCAAATCTCAAATCTCAAATCATCCATCAATCTCAATCTCTAATCTCAATCTAACTCTCAATCTCTAACTCTAACTCTAATCCTAACTCTAATCTCAACTCAATCTCAATCTCTAATCTCTAATCTCTAATCTCTAACTCTAATCTCTAACTCTAACTCTAATCTCTAATCTCAATCTCTAATCTCTAACTCTCAACTCTAATCTCTAACTCTCAACTCTAATCATCTAACTCTAATCTCTAATCTCTAATCTCAATCTCTAACTCTACTCTAATCTCAACTCACTCAACCTCTCAATCTCTAATCTCAATCTCAATCTCTAATCTCTAATCCTAATCTCAACTCAATTCTAATCTCATAATCTCAACTCAATCTCTAACTCTAACTCTCAATCTCAATCTCTAATCTTCAATCTCTAACTCTAATCTCTAATCTCTCAATCTCAATCTCTCAACTCTCAATCTCTAACTCAATCTCAATCTCTAACTCTAACTCTCAATCTCTAATCTCTAATCTCAATCTCTAATCTCTAATCTCTAATCTCTAATCTTCTAATCTCAACTCACTCAATCTCTAACTTCTAATCTCAATCTCAATCTCAATCTCAATCTCAATCTCAATCTCAACTCATCAACTCAATCTCAACTCAACTCAACTCAATCTCAATCTCAACTCAATCTCAACTCTCAATCTCAATCTCAACTCAATCTAACTCAATCTCAACTCTCAATCTCAATCTCAAATCTCAACTCAACTCAATCTCAACTAACTCAATCTCAACTCAACTCAACTCAATCTCAATAACTCTCAACTCAATCAACTAACTCGAATCTCGAATCTCAACTAATCTCAACTAACTCAACTCGAACTCGAACTCAACTCAACGAATCTCAATCTCAACTCGAACTCAACTCGAACTCGAACTCGAACTCGAACTCAACTCAATCTCGAACTGAACTCGAATCTCAACTCAATCTCGAATCTCGAATCTCGAACTCGAATCTCGAACTCGAACTCGAACAACTCGAACTCGAACTCGAACTCGAATCTCGAATCTCGAACTCAACTCGAATCTCGAACTCGAACTGAATCTCGAACTCGAACGAACTCGAACTCAACTCGAATCTCAATCTCGAACTCGAACTCGAATCTCGAACTCGAACTCGAACTCGAACTCGAATCTCGAATCTCGAACTCGAACTCGAATCTCGAATCTCGAATCTCGAATCTCGAATCTCGAATCTCGAATCTCGAATCTCGAATCTCGAATCTCGAATCTCGAACTCGAACTAACCATCGAATCTATGAACTCGAACTCGAATCTCGAACTCGAATCTCGAATCTCGAACTCGAATCTCGAATCGACTCGAATGAACTCGAATAACTCGAACTCGAACTCGAATCTCGAATATCTCGAACTCGAATCTCGAACTCAATCTCGCAATCTCGAATCTCGAACTCAACTCAATCTCGAATCTCGAATCTCAAATCTCAAATCTCAATCTCAAATCTCAAATCTCAAATCTCAGTTATACTTATTCACAAAACTCTATTTTAGGCCACTAGACCTAGATATCTAAATAGCATAAATCATCTTCGTACTACTGTGATTTTATGTCCACACAAGATGTTACAAGAAGTTTATACTTTTCAAAAACAACAACATCACATATTAATTAAAAAGTAGTATTGCTTAGTAACTTTTCAGTCACAGCTATGTTCGATACAACTTAGTATCTAAAACATACTGTTAAGAAAACTAAAATTCGTTCATAAAAGAATAAAATTTCTCTTTTGGCGAGCACAAAAAAGAATGCTGCAACCAAGTGCACGGAACATAACTCAGCAACATTGTCTACCAATACCTAAGATTCAAACAAATAACCATCTTATGTAAAATTTAAAAATGATTGAGGTTGGATACAACACCTTGACAAAATAAATACATATGCTTTCTATAAACATTTGTCTTCACGAATATCTTTAGGATTACCTATATTCTTAAAAATTTTAAATCTTTCACGGGCCATAAACCAACTTTAGAACCATCTTTGTTCTCTAATGAAACTAATCCTTACCATGCAAACCACAACTCAATATTCTGGTACACACTCGCTCTACTCATAACTAAACTGTCGAAACAAATAAAAGTGCCTTACAACGCATAAATTTGCTAGAATGACAAACTCTTCTACGAGCCTAACCTAGACTAATAAACAAAAAAATTTACATCATCACTCATCTTGTAACGAATATATATTCTGTAGCACTAGTTTTGGAGGAATCACATCTACGCATAGTTGGTCTGTGATATTTGATTCTTGTATTTGGTACTGTTATATCTGAAAGAAACAATTCCACAATGGAACAGGAAATTATGATCATTTAATTAGCTTAAATGCTTTACCCAGAAATATTTAATAACAATATACACTCAGAAAACATATTTAAAAAGGAACTAGTCGTTTGTGTTGCCTAATCCATAGGCGGATTATATCCTTTCAGTTGTTAAAATTAGGATAGCGCTTGCGTGAATACGGTCTCGAGGTGACGCGCAAGGTGGATGAGCCGTTCTTTACTTGCACGGTACGAATAACCAAGCCGGCCATTGTAGTTGAGGATGTAGTCAAGACTGCCACTTATACAGATGGGGCCACGAGTTCTTTACAAGTGGGGCCTCAGAATAGGCGTGCCGAGATAGGCGCAGGAGAGCTGGTCGTCTTGGGGGCACAGAAGAGTATTCATTCCTGTGACTCCGGCAAGGCACTAGACCACGCTTCCTTTTAAAAATGGTTCGAGAAGTCGGTATTTGTTAACGCGCATGAAGTAATTAGATATATATATATATATATATATATATATATATATATATACAGTGTGTCCAAATTTCGAGTCTCTACATTGTGATTTCAGTTATTATAAGAGATAGAAATTGGGTTAAATGGGGAAAGATTTGGAGGAATCCAGGCCAGTTTTGTATTCGTTTACAAAATTGGTGTAAGTTGTCTGTTTTGGAGATATTCGAAGAAAACTAAAAATGGCGGATTTTGTTTTTTGATAATAAAACATTAATCATAAGTCGCACCATCACAAAACTTGCACATTATTAAGACACTTTTCTAAAAGGAGTATTTTAGCATAAACAGAATCATTCGACTGTCTTTTGTTTTCGAGGAAACGCCCACAACTTTTGTTTTTCTTATGGCCGCCATTTTGAATATTAAGTGAATATTATGCGCCTTAAAATTACCTTTTCAAAAATATGCCACATGTCTATAAAAAAAATGCACAACTATCCTAAATTTTAAAAATAACTAAATTTGTATGTTCTTTAACGTTTGGTAATCCCAACAGGGCAAAAATTTGATTTCTACTTTCCAAACAGTAGTAGTAGTAGTAGTACCACATACATTTTGTTAAGTAGAACTCGTAAAGTATTGGATATAAATAAAATTAACTTAAACATAAAACTGTAGCCTATCTTATCTAATTTAGGGAACAAAATTAAATGTGACCGAAACAGCAAACTATCATCTAAATTCCTTCCGTAGATGCCGAAAATGCTGTCCGTTTGCATCACGGCACATTCGACAATTAATTAAAACTTTCCGTACAACTCTGCTTAACGTGCGCCTATTTATAGAGTTAAGAATGTCACGGACTCTTTCCTGCAGTTCGTTTATATTATGAGGCGGTTCAAACTCATATACCTCATTTTTAGCAAAACCCCATAAATAAAAATCAAGTGGTGTAAGATCTGGTGATCTTGCCGGCCACATAATTGGTCCACTATTGCATATAATATTTTGGCCAAAATGTTCAGCTAAAAGGGCGCTAACTTCTTGGGAATTGTGAGCTGGACAACCATCTTGCTGAAACCATAGTTTTCGAAAATCATCATCATTTGGTACAAGTCCTCTAATAGCCGGAATTATTTGGTCTCTCAACAATTCCGTATATCTGGCGCCATTGAGGTTATTGACAAAATAAAAGGGTCCAATCAAATTATTACCTCATCATCATTAGGTCTTCAGTCCTAGAACTGGTTAGACGCGTACCATCATTGTTCCCTATTCTGAACTAACCTACAGATTTCCCTGAAATATGCACAGTTTGCATCTATAACTGTCTGATCTAGGTCTACATCTACCTCTTTTTTCCTATCTCTGCTTGTAATATATCACATACTATTCCCCAAAAATGCCTTAGAACGTAATCCGCCCTACTATTTCTCTTTTTCCCCATATATCCTTGTTCCCCTACTATTTCTGTAACTTATTTGTTATTATCTTTGTCTGTCCATGCTATCGTCCTCATACATCTGAAGCACATCATTTCACAAGGCTGCTACCGTTTTTCTGTCTGCGTTTCAGACTTCCCGTATTTCATAGGCATACTGTGCTGTGCTCCACACATATGCTTTCAACAATTTTCTTCTTATTCTGTTTGTTGTCTTTCCTCATAGGCAATGTTCTTTCTTGTTAGATGCAGTTCGATCACTTTCTATTGTTTTACAGTTATATGCCCTATTTCTCCGACCTTCAATGGTTGTGAAGGGAGGTAAGCAGTCTGTGGCTGCCAAGTTCTCCCAACACTTAACCATTTGGCGATTTAATATATTTTCCAATTTACCTTTTCGCACAGTCAACATTAGTTGCAGGTATTTCGCAGCCATTAGGTTTTCCGTCTCAAAACTGGTTGGACACGTACCTGCACTTATTTATATTCTGAGCTAGCCTACATAGTTCCCTGAAATTCTCACACAGTATGTGTATTCAGGTTAATCTTCTTTGGGAATTAAACCACTCATAGTTTTTAAAATCAACTTTATTTACGTTTCGATCCATGACCTAGGATCGTTGTCAAAATAATAATAAAAACTTCAAGTTTGACATTTATGACATAAATTGAAGGTGACTTTGATTTATTGATGTTTGAAATATTTGGTTTGAGTATACTAAGCAAAAATTTTTAAAGTTTAACAGAATGATTGCCTTCAATTTGTGTTGCGACCTGGGATCGGCTTTCTTTAGGTAGCCAATACGCTTAACGTGAAATCAGCTGATTAATTTTTATTGGTGAATTTTATATAAATTCAATAACTTGGAATTGGAAAACATTTTTTAACATGTTTCTATTTATACAATTGAAAGAATGGTTATTAAAGAAGTGTGCAATTGCATTATTGAAAGGCTTAAGTAGTCGTTTTTTTATATTTATTTTGAGGGGGAAAATTCATTATGATTTAAGTTACCTCTTTGGTAGATTTTAACATGGTTCTGAGGCGACTCTATGGCGGGTTTACACTTGTCAGATATCAATGTTGTTATATGAAGATTGTATATGGATCTGAGGCGACCCTATGGCGGGTTTACATTTGTCAGATACCAATACTGTTCAACGGAGATTGTATATGGTTTTGAGGTAACCTTATTGTGGATTTATACTTGTCAGATACCAATGCTGTTTTACAAGAATTGTTAATATGCTTATTTTTATGTAATTAGTTATTTTATGTATAAATAGAAATCATGTATGTAGGCTGTATTTCATGTTAATATTGCAAGGAAAACCCAGGAAAAACTTGCAATGCTACCTAGATATTGTGGGCATTTGATTTTCATTTGTTATTTCTTTTGTTATTTCTTTTAGTAATGGAATCCATTGTTTACTGAAAGTCATGGATTCGTTTGCAACTCAGTTATTTTTATGTAGGGTTATATAAGCAGCTACTTTGATTTTGCATTTTTGTTGGTTTTCTTCTTTTTCTTCTTTTCTTCTTTTCAGGGAGTATGTGTATTCAACTTGTTCCCTTTCTATTGTTTTCTAATTTTATACCCTATTTTACCGAGATTCAGTGAAGGAGGTTAAGCAACCTGTGGCTACCAAGATCCCCCAACACTTAGACATTTGCCGAAGTAATGGTTTTCCAGTAAATGCTTTCACACACTTAACATTATTCGAGAATATTGCCCAACCAATTCTTGTAGTTGCTTATAATAATCATCATGTTTAAGCACAGTTATCTTTTCGTCATTAGTTTATCCATCTTGGGATTGGTTGCATGCGTACTTCCATTGATTTCTATTCTGGGCTAGCCTACACATCTCCCTGAAACCTCTACAGCCTACATCTTTTACTATCTGTGTGCAGTAGTCTAATCTAGGTCTGCATCTTCTTCTCTTTTTTCCTATCTCTGCTTCTAAAATATTTCGCACTATTCCCTCATGCCGTAGTATGTGGCCTATCATCCTATCTCTCCTATTTGTTACCGTTTTCCACATATTTCTTTCTTCCCCTACCATTTTTAGTACCTCTTCGTTCTTAACTTTGTCTGTCCATGATATCTTCATCATACGCTTGTAACACCACATTTCAAAGGCTTCTACCTTTTTCTTGTCCGCTTCTCCTACTGTCCAGGCTTCACAGCCGTACAGTGCTGTGCTCCACACATATGTTTTAAGCAATCTTTTCCTTGTTTCTATGTTTGTGGTCTTTGAGCACAGTAGTTGCTTTTTCTTGTTGAATGTAGCACGACCTTGTGCTAATTTTTTTTTATATCTTTTGTGCTTTTCCCATCTTGCGTTATTTGGCTTCCTAGGTAGCAGAAATCCTTAACCTCTTGTAAGTTCGTGTTAAATACTTGTATTCTTGTTTTTGATTTATTTTCCCCACCTTTGCAAACTAGAACTTTAGTTTTAGTTTTGTTAATTTTCATACCGTATCTCTCTGTTAGAACCGTTTCCATTTCATTAAGAGCAGCTTCTAACTCTTCCTTGCTAGACGCTAATACCGCTATATCATCTGCAAATCTAAGCATATCAATTTTTTGTCCCTGCATAGTAATTCCAAATGTCTTCCTGCATTTGACAGTATTCATTGCCTCTTCTATGTACAAGTTAAAATCAATGGGGATAGGGCACATCCCTGTTTCACCCCTTTCCTAACATTTACTTCTCTACGTTCCTGCTCTAATTCTATTACTGCTGTTTGCTCTTTGTATAAGCTATGTACTATTCGTCTATCCTTATAACTCATTCTAATCTTTTTGAGTATTTCAAACATTTTTTCCAATTTACATTGTCAAATGCTTTTCTAGATCTACAAACCCTATATACATGCTTTCCCTTTTCTATTGTTTTCTCCATTATCACTCTCAGAGCTAAAATAGCCTCCCGTGTTCCCCTGTTTCGCCTAAACCCAAATTGGTCTTCTCCTAGTATTTCTTCAGCTCGTTTTTCCATTCGTCTTTGCACAATTCTAGTTAATATTTTTGACACGTGTGCTGTCAAACTTATTGTTCGAAAATTTTCACATCTATCCGCGCCTTTCTTTTTTGGTATAGTTACAATGATGCTACGTTTGAAATCTTTGGGTATCTCGCCTGTCTCATACATATAGCTTACAAGTTGGAAGAGACGTTCTGTTACTGCTTGTCCAGCGGCTTTTAGAGTTTCTGCTTGCACCTTATCTGTACCCGGCGCCTTACCATTTTTCAGACTCTTTAATGCTAATTCAAACTCGTCTCTAAGTATAGGATATCCCAAGTCATCATTTTCAATGTCTGATTCCTGTTCTAATGCAGTTAGTTCCTCTCCTGCATATAAATTCCTATATATTCTTGCCATCTACTCACTTTCTACGTTTTCTATAATGACGTTTCCTTGTGCGTCCCTTATATTTTTGCTATACGGTTTTATATCCCTAAAATTCATTCTAATTAATTTGTATGCTTCGTCTGTCTTTCCTATTTCCATCTTAGTTTGTACTTCTTTGCACTTTTCATCAATCCATTGTTCTTTAGCTTTCCTGCATTTTCGAATAATTTCCCATTTTATGGCTTTGTATCTCTGTTTTCCTGTTTCGTCTGATTTATTTTGTATTTTCGTCTTTCTTCTATTAAATTCACGATATCCTTTGTTATCCATGGTTTCTTATTTTCTTTTGTGTATACCCCAAAATATCTCTGGCCGCCATGTCTAGGCTGGATTTAATGTTATTCCATTCTGTTTCTACTTCCTTAGTTTCAGATATTTTCCCGATATCATTCAGCAATTCATTTGACTTTTTTTCGAATCTTACTTGAATATCTTTGTCTTTTAGTTTCTCTGAGTCCAAGTGCCTTTTTCCGTTCCTTTTTTTCAGATTTTTAAATTTAAGTGCGGCCTTCATAATTACGATGTTGTGGTCAGTATCTATATCTGCTTCTGGGTAGCTTCTACAGTCTTTTACTTGATTCCTAAACCGTTGTCTAACAAGAATGTAATTTATTTGATATCGTCCTATATCTCCTGGCATCTTCCACGTATATCGTCTTCTAGCATGATGTTGAAATAATGTGTTTGTGATGATTAAATTGTTCTTGTCGTAAAATTCTACCAGCCTATTTCCCTGTCGTTTCTCGTGCCTAAACCAAATAAACCTACTACCGCTCCTTCCCTACCCTCACCTACCACAGCATTAAAATCCCCGTAATTATTAAATTTTCATGTCCTTTTACGTATCTTAATATGTCTTCGATATCTTTGTAGATGGCTTCTACCTCTTCGTCACTGTAGCTAGAGGTGGAATGTATACTTGTATTATTACTGTGTTTACCGGTTTAGATTCTAATCTAACCATGAGTACTCTTTCGTTCATTTGTAAGTAATTTTCTACACAGTATCCTATCTTTTCCGCATAACTATCCCCACACCCAAATTTCCGTCCTCTGCTCCTGTATGAATTACCCTGAAGTCTCCACTCCAAAATCCCCGCCTCTGGCCACCGAACTTCGCTGATCCCTACTATGTCTAGTGATAACCTATTCATTTCGATTTTTAGGTTCTCTAGCTTACCTACTTGCTTCATACTTCTAACATTCCACGCTCCGACTCGCAGAATGTTCCCGACTCTTATTTTTAACTTTCCGATCACATCCTCCGAAGTAGTCCCCTCCCGGAGATCCGAATGGGGGACTATTTTAACTCCGGAATCTTTTACCCCAGAAAATGCCATTATATTTATTACAATTTAAGTACGCTGTGTACTTGGGAGATAATGTGGTGGTTTCCCGTTGCCTTCCACATCGCGGTAGTGTGTCTTAGACTGCCATACCGACCCCTATGGTATCTGCCAATCTAAGTACCGAAAGAGCCGCTGCCCTCTTTTGGGGACCTGTCTTAGTCTGGTTCCTCACTAACGACCCTACTACTTTGGTTGGACCTGTAGTTTGGCTCTTTAGCTCATTAGAACACGCAAGCCATTTCACCTGTTCTAGTAATTTAGAACTTCGGCAACGTGCAGGTCCATTCGAAATGGAAATTATTACCTATAAAAGTATTAATTACATTGGTTAATTTACTAAAATATTTATATCATAATTAACTACCTAAGATACCACACCAAACGTTAAATCCATATCTCGTTTGAAATTTGCGTTGCGCCGTCAGATGATGATTTTCAGTGCTCCAGTGATGCGTGTTATGTTTATTGAACACCCCGCAATTGGTAAACCGCGTTTCGTCTGTCCAAATTATCAATTCTGGAAAGTGCGGTTCTTCTTCGCATTTTTGGATGTACCAATTACAAAAACGCATTCGTCTGGCGAAATCTTCTCTTTTGAGGCCTTGGACAATAGTAGGTTTATAAGGATGAAACTTTTCCTTTTTTAAAATATTATGAACAGTTGATTTTGGAATATTAAGTTCACGGCTTACAGATCTTACGGATGTGGATGGATTTCGTGTTACCGCCTCAGTAATGCTTAGAACACGTTTCCTATTGTTTAAGTCGTATTGTTCCCTAGTCTGTTCAAAAGCACCATAATTCAGTAAATTCATTCCAATTTTTCTGAAGTATGTTTTATGCGGTTGTCGTCTTTCTGGATACAATTCCAAATATCTGGCGGATGCCGTATCAGCGTTCCGAAACGATTGTAAATAAGTATTTAGCATATCAAACCTTTCCTCATTCGAAAACTTGTAGACATGTACCATTTTTTAAATTAAAAATGCAGCACCACCGGCACCAAAACTTACAACACACACAAGTTTATCTAAATTTTAGAATTTGTTTGAAATATAACTGTAATTCAATTGTTTGGTTTTGTCACATACCACCGCCTACTATTATAAAACGATATCATTTTAACTCTAGTACCACCATAATTAATAATTTGTGACAAATGCTGTTTGTGTACATTATAAAATGTGTATTGTACTTTTCATAAAGTAGAAATCAAATTTTTGCCCTGTTGGGATTACCAAACGTTAAAGAACATACAAATTTAGTTATTTTAAAATTTAGGATAGTTTTGCATTTTTATAGACATGTGGCATATCTTTGAAAAGGTAATTTTAAGGCGCATAATATTCACTTAATATTCAAAATGGCGGCCATAAGAAAAACAAAAGTTGTGGGCGTTTCCTCGAAAACAAAAGACAGTCGAATGATTCTGTTTATCCTAAAATACTCCTTTTAAAAAAGTGTCTTAATAATGTGCAAGTCTTGTGATGGTGCGACTTATGATTCATGTTTTATTATCAAAAAACAAAATCTGCCATTTTTAGTTTTCTTCGAATATCTCCAAAACCAGACAACTTACACCAATTTTGTAAACGGATACAAAACTGGCCTGGATTCCTCCAACTCTTTCCCCATTTAACCCAATTTCTATCTCTTATAATAACTGAAATCACAATGTAGAGACTCGAAATTTGGACACACTGTATATATATATATATATATATATATATATATATATATATATATATATATGGAGATTGGGGCAACGTTCGTCAACGAAGAACGTACAGCTTTTGTTCGATGTTTTTTTTGCATCAAATTGGTAAGCAGAATCCAGAAAATGTGCATCGCTGTTCGATAACAAGGAGTTTAAAATTTTATTTATCCAAGTTAGCTGCACGTGATTTAAATTTTTTATAAAGAAATAAATTAAACTGATGTGAAGTACATGTAAACCAATACACAGATCTGTCCATTGGGTATCAAAAATCTTGTTTTGAAATATTATTAAAAATTAAGGTCTTGTTATATCAAGACAGATTTACAAGAAAAACCATAATTCAATTTATTATTTTGTATTTGTAACCATATTAACAAAAAAAACGATAAGAGAGAAACTATCTTAAATTACATTTTTGGACTCAAGTTTTTTTATTCCATGCATAATTAATTTTAATAAGAATATTTTAGAGTAAATAAATTTTTTGCATAATGAAATTAGACGAATGCTGAAGTAATCTAAAAACGCAGATATGTTACAATTGATTTATTCTAGATATCCATTTTTAAATCAAATACCTTTGGTGTGGTAATCTCAAGATTATCCACTCGTAATTATTAGTATGCTTTTTTATTAGAAAGCGCAAACAGTGTCTTTTTAATAGAAAATTTGTTGTGTACTTTTTCTTTCAGGATCATTGAGATTGAAGAGGTTGTAAGTATGTTCCAGAGGTTTCCAGATGTGTTAGTTCATTAAATTGTAAGTCTTTTATGGTGCTTAAATCCAACGAGTTTCTGTATCTTCTCATAGGAGTATTGAATTTCTTGTGTTATCCATATAGATACAGTGGCGCTCAATTTCCCTTTTTCTTTTTATATTAGCTTATTGTAGAGTTTATACCATCCCCACGCCCTTTCTCATTGCTCACCCTTGGGATAATTCCCAGACTTAGCCGCGAACAACCCATAAAGGATAAAGCTTCACTTGTATCCAACGAGTGGAGGCTAAAAGTGTTCAATCTCAAAAAAAGTGATGCAAAAATGCTAAAGCACAAACTCACCTCGAGTCTTGTCTTGAGTTACGTTCTGCTGAGCGACCAACTCTTCACGAGTCTCGCTAGACTAAGCTACTGTTGAACGATCAACCATGACGACAAGTCTCGCCTAGACTGAACCGAATTAAGCAGGCTGCGTTGCAATGCCAATAAAAATCAAAAATTGCTAGCTAAACAAAACCGTGCATACTGCACAAAAGCTATCCTAAAAAGTTATAACGACAGTAAAACTCAATGTACCAATTTAACATAACATAACCTCATATCTCGAAAGATCAATTAGACAACCAGCTTCATTAACTTCCTTTAATAATACGAGCCATCATTTTTCTCTATCCGTTACCGGTCTATTACTTTCTATTGTTCTAATCCTAAGTTTATATTCTAACTTCAATACTTCCTGAATGTAAAATCTAATCAACTCGACCTCAACCAAATTCTTAAAACTCATCCAATCTCAAAAATAGACAAATTTAACACAGTGAATAAACTCTACAAGTTTGTACCTTTATAAAAATATAAACTCTTATCCACACTTATTATTACTTTAATTGAACCGTTTGCCGTATACATCTTGACGATCAGTATGAAAATTTTTTAACTTTAATTCCTCTAACATAAAAGAAACACTTCTAACAAGGTTCAAATAAATCGATTTACGTGGTTGAATGTCGAACATAATTCTATCACATCTTCTGTTTACGTCCTAATCATGCGCAAAGCTACAAGCTCTGCAACAGGTTACTCCGACTCTTGACAGATTCGCTGATAGAACTTCGTACTGTAAAGATGTGGCAAGTTTTCAACGTCGGCGATCTTTGCGTCGCACTTCATCTACATTAGCTTTCAACACGTGCCTCGATCTGGTCGATTCAACAATGGTTCGTATTGTTATATTTAGAGTTCCAAAAATTTATTCCATTTTACTTTTATAGCGCTACAAAGATAAATTAAGAATGAAACAAAAATACAACAAATTTATAAAATAATTTAAATCATATAAGAGCGTTTGAAAACTTTTTTTTGAAGCTTGTTTGTATCTACGCATACAATACGTGCAATATGGAGATAAAACCAGGGAATCACAATCAAGAAAGTCATACATCAGGGAAAGGTCAAAAGCAAAATTGTCGAGAACCCCAAAGAGATTGTATATACTTCACAAAAGGGCTTCAAGGACTTCACTAACGCGTATATATTTATAAAAAAAGTGTGTTCTGACAAACCACAAAATATTTACACAATAACCATAGACTTAATATAAACACGATGGGGAGGGGGTCAATACACAATTGTATAAAGGGAGAAACTAAATATGTGCAAAAAAGATATATTTAAGTCATCACCAAACCATTACTATCTTTACAACTTTACTGATGACTAAAGTTTTAACTGTTTTTTTTAAAAGTTAAATTATTCTAATTCACTACCTCAAATCTCAAATTTTAAGTCTCAATCACAAATTCAAATCTCAATCACAAATCGAAAATCTCAAATCTCAATTATACTTATTTACAAAAGTTTATTTTAGGTCACGAGACCTAGATATCTAAACAGCACAAATCAATTTCATACTACTGCGACCTACAAAAAAAATATTTTGTGTTCACACAAGATGTTACAAGAAGTTTATACTTCTCAAAACAAAATCATTACATATTAACTAAAAAGTAGCTTTGTTTACCAACTTTTCAGTCACAGCTATGTTTGATACAATTTAGTATCTAAAACATACTGTTAGAAAACTAAAATTCATCCATAAAATGATAATAATGTTCTTTTAGCGAGTACAAGAAAGAAATGCTGCAACCAAGTAAACATAAACTCAATAATATTGCTTACCGATACATACAAACAAATACGCAACATTAAGTAAAATTCTAAAACGATTGAGGTTGGACACAACACCCAGACAAAATAAATACATATACTCTTAGAAACATTTCAGTCTTCTCAAATACGTATAGCCTGAAAAGGTTTTAAATCTTTCACAAGGCATATACCAACTTTAAAACTATACTCGTTCTCCAATAAAACCAATCCTTACCATGGCTAACCACCACTCAATGTTCTGGTACACTCTCGCTCTACTCATAACTAAAGTGTAGAAACAAATAAAAGTGCATTACAACACATAAATTTGCTAAAATGACAAACTTTTCTATGAGCCTCACCTAGACTAATAAACAAAAAAATTTACATAATCACCGACCTCAAAAAAAGTGATGCAAAAATGCTAAAGCGACAAACTCACCTCGAGTCTCGTCTAGACTTACGTACTGCTGAGCGACCAACTCTTCACGAGTCTCGTCTAGACTAACCTACTACTGAGCGACCAACCACGACTACAAGTCTCGTCTAGACTGAACAGAACTAAGCAGGCAGCGTTGCGATGCCGATAAAAATAAAAAATTACTAAACAAAATCGTGCATACTACACAAGAGATATCCTCAAAGGTATAACGACAGTAAAATTCAATGTACCAATTTAACAAAACATAATCTCATATCTCACGAGATCAAATAGACAACCAGTCTCGTTAACTTCCTTTGATAATAAACGAGCCATCATTTTTTTCTTATCTGTTACCAGTCTATTACATTCTATTCTTCTAATCCTAAGTTCATATTCCAACTTCAACGCTTTTTGAATATAAAATATAATCAACTCGACCTCAACCAAATTCTTCAAATTCATTCAATCTTAAAAATAAAAAAATTTAACACAGTGAATAAACTCTACAAGTCTGAACCCTTACAAAAATATAAACTCTTTTCCACACTTACTATTACTTTAATTGAACCGTTTGCCATAGATACACCTCGACGATCAGTATGAAAAATTTTTAACTTTTGTTCCTCTATTATGGGTAGGACCAAAGAGGCTACTACCGTGGTGGTACATCTAGAACAACCCACAAATATTTTTACCAAATAACTGCACTGTAACATAAGGACGATTATCGCAAGGTTTTTTTTCAAATAAAATGTTCGTTTGGTTTCTCACAGACGATAAATAAAATTTTTTAACAGTGTACAACCAATGACACCAATCATCAACACAAAATAATATATTCTCGATTTTTCTAAAATACGCCTTTAATGATAATACAGAGTGTTGGATAATGCACGAATGTCTCTTCACATGTTTTTTGAACACTTCAAATAATTTGGTTTAATGACACCTTTATGGCTACAACCATAACAAAATAAACTTTTAGAAAACCTGCAACTTCTAAAAGTTTGTCCATAACCCTCAGTAAATTTCTATTGTCCGTATTAGAAGATCAATTTCCCAAAACTTGAACTTGAGGAGAAAAATTACTACTTTTATATACACGAGAGGGTGTAGAGAATTCTTGGATTTCCTTGGTGTAATTATTCGAAGAAAATCATTTATTATAAGATTTTTTTTTAACTTTTTCTTGGGAATTTAAATCTAAATTAGCATTCAGGACGTACATTTTTTCCTGACAACCTCACTTTCATGATCTCTACTGGAAAATTTATTAATCGATTAAAAAGACTATCCATGTGAGCTAAGAATAATACAACAGGTTCACCTTTTTTTCTGTTGTCTGCCTTCAATTGCATCGCATACTTCGTCTTCTGGGGCACTGGAAGCAAATCTTCCTTCATACGAGAGACTAAAGGGTCCCAATTTGATAATGTACTCTTGACACTACGGTACCAAATAAGTACGCTGTTGTAGAAAAATTCCACTGCGGAACAGAATAGTGTACCCTAACACTTTTAGAAAACGATAGAAAAAGAGGATTGCGAATATATGGGGTTTAAAGATCTGGAAAAGCCATTCAACTATGTAAAATGGAAAAAAAATGCTGGAAATGCCCAAAAAAATTGAAATGATTTATAGGGATAGGCAGAGAGTACCTAGCTTATATAAAAAGGAAATAACGGTAATATAATTAGAGCAGGAATGTAGAGAAGCTGTTACGGTATTCCGTGAAGGACTGGCAAATATAGGGGAGCTGAATGGTCCCGCCAAGTTACAGCTTTATCGTTCTTGATAGAGGTAATTTCGAATTTATCTGTAAGCACTATGCCTTGCACAACTGTCCTGTTACGTGCGAGAGACTTATTGACCGTGTTACTGCCGTTGAACTCGATTTGTACGTATACGTTTATCTTGACGATTCGGTTATAGATACTAACGACTTTAGCAAGCATCTAGAGGAACAAAAGAAATTTTCCATCGGTTGAAATCAGCCGGTTTGACTGTTACTCGGGAAAAGTAACTCTTTTGTAGAATTGAAATCAAATACCGGGATTATGTCGTTGATCGGGAAGGGTTGCACGTCGATCGCGAGAAGATTTTGACTATTTTAGACCCTTCTCAAACTAACAATGTTTCTAAAATTTCCCGCGTTTTAGAATTGTGGTACCGTTGTTTCTTTCCAAATTTCTGTACCGTAGTAATTCCTATAAATATATTGATGCAGATGGGTCACAAATTTTCATGAACCGATGAGTACAAATTCGTTTTTACTGAAATAAAAAATTTTCTAGTTCCTGCTGCCATTACGAGTTGCCCTTATTTTAAATTGCTATTTATTATCGAAGCAGATGTCAGTGATTATGACCTGGACGCTGTTTTTTCTTAAATTCACCCCGATGACAAAATGTGATAAGCTATATCAGTACAGTCCCAAGTCCCAGCGAGCGGAAATTTACCGCTACTGAGTAAAAATTTCTTATTGTAGTGTGGGCTATTGGCAAGTTTAGATCTTTTGTTGAAGCATCCTACTTTATAATTGTCACGGATCACTTTCCTTTACTTTGATTGGATAATTTAAGAGACCCTGCTCAGTTTCGATATTGTCCATCGTCGTGGCAAAGACAACGTTGTTCCCAATGCTTTATTTCGTTTCGTACCTATTATTCATCAGATTAGCGCCTCTAGCAGCACGGAATCGCACCTTAAAAAATAATAGACGTTGGTTACACAAAATATGCGAACGAAGCTCGAAAGATCCCCCTAAGGTCTCTTTTGGTGATTTAATGTGTGTGAAATGTGTAAGTTCCACTATCCTGATTTGGAGTCGACCGCTTCCGAGTGAAAAATTGTAGTCCTCAAATTCCATAGACTAGATATCGTGCGGAGTAACCATGATGAACCTACCTCCGGCCACTAACGTGTTTTTAAAACTTATCATAGGATTACTTCCTTTTGGCCTAAAACCAAAAGCGATGTTGCGAAATATGTGCATGTATCAGACTTGCATTGTTTGCAAAGTTGAACAGAAGCCATTTGATGGTTTCCTATTAGGCCATCAAAAAGTCTCTAGACCTTGAGAACTTATTTTTGGTGATATTGTTGGACATTTTCGGAGGTCTGCCTCCGAATACAAGTATGTGTTAAGTATAAAGAAGTATTTAATTAGGTGTTGTTGAAACGTATTTTTTTTTTGCTAAAAGGCTGGCCTTACTCATGGGTGCTAGTGAAACATATGCCCCACGTTGTGAGCCAGTGCAACGGTTTTTCCTTAGAGGCTCCTGCCCCACTCATGGGCGCTAGTGAGACGAAGTCTTCCGACATAACTAGGGGTCTATTCCTTGGGTAGAGCTATGAGAAATGGGGGGGTAAGTTGAAATCTGTTTGTAGGTCAAACTTAATCTAAAACAAATAGGCGCCACCAAGTCCGGACTTATTCAGGATAATGGCATGGCATATTTCTAAGGGCGGACGTGGAGACCCAAAGATAAAAGATCGCCTTTGATGACAAAAACCTGTCTTAATAAAATAAGACGCTGTTCCTGTAAGAAATTATAATAGTTAGGTTAATAAAAAAGGTGGAACACTATTTGTGTCCCGCAAATATACATAAAGAAGTAGTAATAAGATATTTTCAATATAAAGTTGGCATCAAAATTCTACTCTTAAGGATGTTAGCTTTCTGTGGTTAGGTTTGATCATATTTGATCAAAATAAAAAAGTTTAATCTTGAACCAATTATTTACTAAAAGAATCTCTTTAAAATAAAATGAATTGCAACAAAATTTAATTAATAACTGAATTACTTCGTGAATTTTAATTTCAGGTTTATCTAAATTGTTCATAATCAAACATTTTACAGTATATTGTAAACTTGTTACACAAAAAAACTCCGACCCGTGCAGATCTGTTCAGACAGGTTACATCTAAAAATGTTACTACTCAAGTTTTTCCTTTTTAAATTACATGTATTAGTTTTAGTTTCTAAAAAAGCAGATCACAAAAATACTCTTGTTTACATAACTTGTGCTAAAGCTGTTTGAAGCATTTGCTTTCAAGAACACATCTGTCAGCAGTATACTACAGAAAAATAAGTGACGTCAGTAACACCTGTTGTTGTTACTAACGATTCATAATGAACCACGCGTGTTGTTTCTCAAAACATCAAATTAGTGAATTTTAATTTCGACACTGAAAATCCAGCTCAGCAATAGTTGAAACTTTTATAAATTCATGCTTTTACACATTAGAACAAATTAACGTGTTTCTAATGTGAAACACCAAAAAAAAAACTTAAAGCTAACTACGAACCAAAAACTGCTTTTCTCGCCTTGATGAGGTACTTGTTATTTCATGCGAAGATTACTGCATGTAGTGTGAACCAAGTTCATACTAAACAACTTCTACCAAATGGAGTTGCTCCACGTGTAGAATCAAATACGGTCACGATACATTCGGCAGCTGCTGCAATCCGGATGTTGAATCACACCGCCTCACCAAAGTAGCATCTTTACGTTGTATAACAAAGCGGTCTTCTTAAAATTGGTTAAACTTTCTATTTTCAAAGTTGCATTGTTAATTGTAGCATTCTTCACGTCGTATAACAAAGTGGTCTTCATAAAATGGGTAAAATTTCCTATTTTCTAAGTTGCATTTTTAATTGTAGCATTCTTCACGTCGTGCTAAATAAATTATCTCAAATTAAACAAGTTAATAACCTTCATACGATACCAACCGCTATTCAAAGATGTGTCCCGACTCCTCAAAATTGATACGCAAATTGCCGGCTTGCAGTCTTTGGTACATCTTATCGCTTCTTTCACGTATGGCCGACTGATTACAAAACTAGCTCGGGCGACAGTAGGCGTCCGAGGAGGGGACTGTCAAACCGAATCGCGCCTGCGAATAGCTGTAGAAGACACATATATTCAACCACAAATAGAATACCAAAGGACGATGCTGCTTTAACATATTACCTTAGTTGTTAAATGTATTTTACCATTATTCTAATAAAAGTGTTTTATTATTCTCGCACTTTTATGAAGGGATTTATTAATCAAAAATAAAATTGTTACATTGTGTCTTCCTACCCATGAAAGGAGCTCGTCCAAGATTGTCGAATTATTAAAGAATCATGTGTTTTTGTCATTTGATGTTCCCAGTACCGTACTTCGCGGAAATGACAAACAATTGCAAGGACGTTAATTTAAACACCTGCTAGATTCCTATCATATTAAGGTTAATTATAATCTTAAATTAAATTAAAATTAAAATTAAATTAAAATCTTCAAGTAAATGCCGTCGAAGTACAGCTCCGTTCGCTCAAGGCTATATTGACTTCTTTTGTTAATGGTAATTAGTGCAAACGGGCTTTGCTGCTTCAGAAGTTGCGTGCGTAATCTGTACTTCGAGACATGAAGCTGCCGGTCTCACTCCGTGCCTCGTAAACTTTGGTAGAGAGATCATAGTGACGACAGTCGCGATTTACCAAAAACTTCCTTTAAATCATGAAATTGGGCAATATTCTGTGCTTCCTGGGGATCGTGCACCAATTTTTGAAAAAAGTTTTTAATGATATTCATGCCTAACCAGACAGAGCTTTTGAAAGTAGCAAAAAGGTGTATGACCTACGACATCGTCCCGATTGCTACGTTGTTGGTCAGAAAGTGTGGCACAAAGCTTTGTACAATCGACTGCCACAAAAATTCTTTACTAGTAAATTAGCTTCCAAATGTTGGTATTTGGCATGCCAAGAATTTATGCCCTGATCTCTAACTACGATTGTGGTTTGTTTTGTTTTGTTTGCTATCATTGATTTTGGATTTTACTGTCGGGGATACGTTAGGCACTTATCTGCCCCTGTGCAAGTTGTCAGTTCTGTTCCTTTTTAGTGTGCTTTGAGTAACCTTGGTTGTCGTCGGTTACTTGAAAGCAAAATTTTGGATTTGGAACTCATCAATACGGTAGTCCATGGGTTCGAGCTCCACCGTTGGATTTTTTTAAAGCCAATTAAATTTTTCAATTTATTTGAATTTATTTTGAATAAAACACGATACTGATAGCACACTGCGTTTCAGATTTCTATACCAGCTATAGCGGATTCAGCATATAAATTCTACTCGAATTACGTACGTTTTATCAGATCTTGGGAACGTTAGGTATTTTTGACTGACATTAAGGGAAATTATCTTGGTATGTTTATGATAATTTTGTTTAAACATACATTGCCGCTGTCAGGTGAGCCAATCTTTATATTTATTTTAATTACCGCCTCCGTCTATTTGATGCCGTATATACCGCTGAACCAGGATTTTTTGCTATTGTGGTTTACTTCTAATTGTATCGTGTAACAATTTTTTATAACGGATGATTTGTTCTACAATCCGTCAGTATTCTGTTTGCGAAATTAAATAATGGGCTTCGAAGATAAGAATTTTTTGATGTGCAAAATTAAGTCAACTATTTCAGTTAAAATTGCAAAGCATATAAGTTATATTTAGAGGTACCTAACGTTATGGTTTTGTATACCAACTTTTTGCTACCTATTTTTTTTGTTCTGTTGACTTGGTATTCATGAACCCGTTTTTTCTGGCTAAGTTAGTAATATCCAATACAATATTACAATACAATATGGGATACAATATTAAAATATAATTGGGAATGTAATTTCACAACATTTTTTTGGGTCATATGATAATAATAAGCGTGTATCTTATTTACTCGGTATTATATTTTCATCGGTTACACGTTATTTCATGCAATAAAGCTGTTGATTATTGATGAGGTTTGAATTACTGTGTGTGTTTGTATGTTTAGTCGTATTGCATGTCGATTTGGGTGTTATCGGTCGTTACGGTAATTCGTACGCACAAGAAAGAAAACACTAAAGTAAGCAATGAAAATTAGCTCACACCGAGTACCGCAACAAAACCAGGGGAATCCAAAGAATTAATATCGTGCTCGCTAAGACATCGTAGAGGGGGCCGGGTCATATAGAAAGAAAAAGGAAACCTCAAGAAGAAAAATTTATTTACACACCTTAAGAAATCAACACGTTATATAAAAGGAAAACCAACTCACATAGAAAACAACATTATTCAAAATATTCCAGGAGATTAAATATAATTACTTCTCAAATTTTCTGACAATTAATTTAAATGGTAACTTCTCATCTGTACACTAAACAAAAAAAAATTTAAACAAAATCTAGGGCTAATTTCAGTCCTGCTGCATTTACAATTATTATATCTTTGTTATCAAAATAGTTTAACTGTTAGCAAGAAGAAAAGATTTGCTTACATAGTTATCGCAAATTACAGGTAGGCTCCGGAAAACAGAAATATATTTCCTCAGCAGGATCAGGTGATAAAATTATACCTAATCAGTATGACATTTCTAAAAAAAATCATATAAGAAAAAAAATGTATAGGCAGTAAGGGTTAATTTTAATCTCAATAATCAATACCAATAACTACAATCACTATATTGTATTCCGACGGTTTGGAGTGAAGTAGAAACCACTTCCAGTATCTATTTTTTACTGTTTTTCACATATTTCCTTCATCCCCTATCATTTTGAGAACCTCCTTGTTTGTAACTTTGTCTGTCCGTGATATCTTCATCAAACGTCTGTAGCATCCCATGTCAAAGGTTATTACCTTTTTCCTGTCCGCTTCTCCCACTGTACACGTTTCACAGCCGTACTGTGCTATGCTCCACACATTTTCTTGTTACTTGCAGTACGGCCTTGTACTAATCTTTGATTTATATCTATTATACTCTCCCATCTTTTGTTATTGGACTTTTTAGGTAGCAGAAATTTTTAACCTCTTGTAAGTTTTCGTTTCCTATTTGAATTCCGGTTTCTGACTTATTTTCCTTTGCTTTACATACTAGTACTTTAGTTTTAGTTTTGTTAATTTTCATACCGTATCTCCCTGTTAGAACTGTTTCCATTCTATTAAGAGCTGCTTCTAACTCTTTCTTGCTAGTTGATAATATCGCTATATCACCTGCAAGTCTAAGCATATCAATTTTTGTCATTCCATAATAATTCCAAATGTATTTTTGTATTTGACAGTATTCACTGCCTCTTCGATATAATAGTTAAAAATTAATGGGAATACGGCACATCCATCTCATCCCTTTCTTAATATCTATTCTCTAAGTGCCTGCTTTAATTTTATTACCCCTGTTTGCTCTATGTATAAGCTATGGACTATCCGTCTATCCCTATATTTCATTCCAATCTATTTGAGTATTTCGAATATTTTCTCCCATTTTACATCGTGGATGCGTTTTCCAGATCTACAAATCCTATATAAACGCTTTCTCCTTTATCTATTGTTTTCTCCATTAACCTCCATCAAGCTAGAATGATCTCCCGTGCTTCCCTGTTTTGTTTAAACCCGTTTTTCCATCCGTGGTTATACAATTCTGGTTAATATTTTTGACAAACCTATTGTTGGAAAGTTTTCACATCTATTGGCACCTTTCTTTTGTGGTATAGTGATTATAGTGTTACGTTTGAAATCTCAGCAGGAACCAACTGTCTGTCACTAGCTTGAACTATTGGCTCAAATCGTTGCACAAGAAATTTGACATTTGGAACAGTTGCGTCGAGTAACTTCTTTATGCCGGCAACCATAGCAATGGAGCACTTGAGGACAAAAACAGCTTGACGACACATGACCAGGTTGGTCGTAGTTGAGGCATGTGACCTGACGAGTAGAAGTAGACACAGGAATAGGAACAAAAGAAACTACTGAAGAAGTATTTGATCTAACAGTAGGTGTATGACGAATCACGACTAATCGGTCTTGTGAAGTAATAGTGCTTTTTCCGATCAAAGCAAATTTATAAGTAAAATCCGGTTCTACTTATGCGTGTTTGTCTTAGCTAGGGACACTTAGCTACACCCCAGACTTTTCAAATTCAGACATTTAACTTACTTCTAATTCCTGCATGCCAAATTTCAAACCTATACATACAAGATAGTGAAAGCGATTTTAATGTTTTAGTATTTCTTAGTTGCTCTACTTTCAAAGTTCAATATTAAAAATATGATTCACTTTTAGAATAAACGCAACAAGTTTTCCTAACTTTACATGCTTTACCATAGTTTGATTTATCTATATCGCAGGGGCATTTTAAAATGTAGCTTGTTTCCCCTTCAACCAACGAATTTAATAGGATTAATTATCGTATTTTGTTTCCTAGATTCTAAGAAGGTTTTGCCGTTGTATATATTTTCGCTTGCCTTCTCAGAATATTCTACACTAATATCGGCGGGAATGGTTTAATATTTTCCCTCCATGATATTCAACTGCAGGAGGGTTATGGTACTTCAGTAAGGAGCAGATAAGCAAATTTTGTATAATTGTATGCATTATGTGTAATTTTCTTTTTGTATTTATTTAGGACTGGAAATATTATGTAAGTATACTTGTACTTGTTATTTAAATTTTAAGATTTTATGTGACTGAAAAATAATCGCCGATTTATATTTGCTTAAATGTATATGTTGAAGTCGAGTTGTGTTATATACGAGTTAACGCTTTTGTTTACATGACGTTTAACCATGTTTGTTAACTAATGGTTTGTAATAAATCTATTTACTGAGGTTTCCAATTTTTTTTTCTGTGTGACCCACCCCACTTTACGACGTTTTCAGCTAGTGCGGCATTCAATTCTATAGATTCTTATATACCTTGTTTTATTGCGGTATTCGAGCGGGCGATTTTCTTTATTTACTTTACTACTTTCGTTTTTGTCTGTACGAGCTACATATCCCTCAAATTAGGATATATATGTAATCAAATAGAATTAATAAATCTTAAGTTAGATTGTTACAATGTATAATTGAAGTATGTATTACAAAAGATTAATGGAAGTTTATAAACCAGACATGAGAACGGATGTGAATGTTTTGTATTCCAGACGTAGCATGACACTGCAAATGCAGGTCACAATAGATTATAAGAAACTTATTGTTAGAATTAAGATTACTAAGAAGTAATACTTTGTATTGAATAAAGAAATAGCAGACATAAGATCTGCAGTTCCCATAAGCAATGTGAGGGGCAGGGATAGCATAAATACCCTCAAGAGCCCAAGATGGCCAGTCAGTCTAGAACTTCACAACTTTAACATTGTTGGTTGTTCAGCTACTCACCCTAATTTTAGTTAATTTAAATAGTGAATGTCAACTTAGAATATTTTTGATTTCAATACAATACTGCATATAACGTACCTGTTATTAAAATTCATATTGTAATTTCTGTTTAATTATAATTGATAGAAGAGTTTATTGGAAAAAGCCTTTTTAAAAGCCGCTCCAAGAGGCCCAAAACCTATCTTACGGAATACTGTAACAAAATTTGATTTCTTTGGCAGTATCCGAAAACAAATGTTATCGATAATCGAATACCACGTTTCAAATTTATTGAAATATTTCTGAAGCAAATAGTTTGATAGATAAATAAGAGATATAAAGCTACATCCAAAATATAAAGGATTTCTGTACTTTGTTAAGAATAAAATCTTAGTTTTCACATTACAAAATAAAATAGATGTAAAATATTGAATTTTATAACTAAACATTTAGTAAAATTCTACAGGATGTTAAATAAACGATCGTTTAAATTGAAATGGAATCGGACTTGTTAATAAACATGCAAAATTACCGTGGAAACAGTACTGAATATGAACTTTTAAATTAAGTATGAGCTTAACTATTTAGTTACAGGGACGGAACGTAACATGGTAGTCGTGAGGAATCTCCTATTTCATTTTCTTTGGAGTCCACTTATCAGACTTTGGTGGCTATCATTTGGCAAGAGTCGGGTTATGATCTACCCACTTTCTGCATCGGCACTAGGTTAGCCCAGGCATTTTAAGCTGACTGCTGCGACTACTTGGGAAAACATTTCTTTATCTTGCGAACCTTTGTTGTTTTTTAACAATATTAAGAAATTTTTAATATGGTTGGTAAAATGTCGAGTCAAATTAAGTTATTAGTCATACTTCGGTATTCATTACTATAAAACAATTTAATTACTTTAAATGCATTAGTTCCTACTTCAGATTCAGTACACATACCTGTATAGCCTGTTTTGTGTCACACACGATATACTAACCTGTGCATTCTCTCTTTGAATTCGAATAGAATAGACATGTATTGTGCTTGCATCTCTAGAGATCGTCCAAAGTACATTGTTAGTAATGACATTTGAATCACCGTTATATAGAAAATTCCAATATAGTTTAGAATAGATGAGATTCCGAGAGTCTAAGATTTTGTAGCCATAGGACATCATTTTTTTAAATATTTAGCATGTTAACACCTACACAATAATCCTGATACCTACCTATAAGGATATTTTTAAGCTCCACTCTTAGAATTTCCTACAAAATTATTAAAAATAAAATTCATCACTGAACGATAATATATTTATTAATTATTCCATAGATAAATAAATAGCCCCATTGGCCTAATACATTGAATAAATACTATTACAATGTGAATTGTAATGTTGGAAAGTTACTAAAATTGACTACTCGCTAGCAAATATTAGAAGATAAATTATCTAATAGTTATAGAATAAAACTAACTACATAATAATTTTTGTAAACTTATATGTCTAAATAATATATGCATATTCCTAGACATAAATTCAGGCACGAAATAAATGCGCTATTTCATAAACTAAAGTACAAACAAATTTAAAATTTTGCGGGTACTTGTAACAGTTTGTATGTACCTATGGCCTACTACTACAATATTTATTATCAGATATATATATATATATATATATATATATATATATATATATATATATATATATATAATAAAAACTAAGATGGTTACATTTAAATCATGGTATTTAGATTAATGCAATTAATATCACGCTTAGATTGAACTAGTCGAAGCACTTCTGTTTGTTGAAAATAATAAAATCTGGAAATGTATATTTTAAGTAGGTCTTTTGAGATTTATTCATTTAATCTTTAACGAAAATTAAATTAAAGATTTTGGTATTTCCAATTTTTAAACTTAAAAGGACCAAAAAAGGTAGTTTAATTAACGTTCAGGAGTAATAGGGTTTGTTGATATTGAATTACTTACATATCTAAACATATGTAGCTCAGCGTTTTAAATTTTTTCTCCAAAAAGTAAATTCTATATTTTTATAATACAATTTGAAAATGTTTAATATAGTGCCGTGTAAGTTGCGACGTATTGTGTAACTTCAATCATCTTTAATTTTTTTGAAAAACAATAGAACAAAATGCAGTGTAATAATATATACACTTCATCATTTATCAATTACGTATTAAGCATCTATTGGTGACTCAAACAGTGTTTACCTTGGTTGGAAAAAGTAGGAACAATTAAAAGTAGGTTGTACCACCTAGGTATATAAAAGAATCTACTTTTGGGTAATAGTTGCTTTTGATTACGTTCCAATTACTTTGATTGCTTAGAAATGGTATGTATCCAAAGAAATGTTTGTAAAACGCTATATAATATGTACACCAGTAGCGATTCATTCATTAACAAGGTTAAAGTTTCAAATTGAGAATGTTCGAAAAAATCGTAAACACTTCTGCGTCATTAACGTAATTAGAAGATAAAACATCAGCAATAAGAGTTGATAAATGTTACCATATATCAAAAGTAAATTAAAGAAACTATAAGCATCGAGTAGCTTTGGGTTTATGAATTTTAGTTTAAGATGATGCCTGATAAATTGTTAATAATGACATTATCCGCTATAAAACGTTTCTGTTTTCCAGGACTGCAATATTAATTATTCTTATGTTAAAAAAATCAAAAGTATGAATTTCATTCCCAGCAAGTCAAACTTATTGTCTTGGTGATGAACTTCGTAATTAGTTTTGTGAAAACTATAGCAATATCAGCATGCTCCAAGGAAAGTGTTACACACTGATGAACCTTTATTCAAAAACTTGAAATCGATTAGAAAGGTCTTCATCGTTTTGCAACAGAGAAATCCGATTTAATAAAGAAGATCAGACTACAAGTTTCATAATGCGCAAACGCATGCGCTCACCTTTTATATAACGTGGTTTTGGATTCATTGCTTATTGATGAAGATTTGAATGGGCCTAGATATTTAAATTAATGAATATAAAGTTAGAAGAATAATTATTAGTCAGAGTGGTCTCAAGTTTTCTTGAAAGTTTATTTTCTTCATAGCGATGTCTAACAATTTTCTAAATAGAAGAAGAAATCGTGTTACTTTTGACTAATGGGACGGTTACTTTCAAAGGAGACGATATTGCCAGTAGTAGGTTTAAGTTTCACTTGCGTGGTGGGGCAAAGGTATTACATTTTTGTATAGATATAATTAAGGCTTGAAAATGGTAGTATTGTCTATTGAAACCATAATTGTCATGTGAATTAATAATAAAAAAATTTGGGGCACGGATTTAATTAATTTTCAAATAAATTTGATGGTTTTGCTTTTGACAACAGAAGTACCGTCTATAAGCTAAACGCATTTCTTTACAAAGCTAATGCTGCACCCCCAACAATGTTTGCCATCGGGGGTAACACTATCAACTAGAACTCTAAAAATCTTTGTTTATATAAATATACACTCAATTCATTTTACAAGTACAGAAAAATCTTCAAAGCTATAATTTTAGAATTAAAATGACATTTCTTTAAAATTGCTTTAAATAATTTGCATACTATCTAGGATATCTATGAAAAAATTTTTAATGGTGCGCCTTAATGACAATACGCTAAAGATTTTAAAATAAGTATTATACCTTTTCAAAACATTTTCTACAAAATTAATCAACTTCAGGAAAATTATTTTGTATAAGTAAAACGTCAGTGAAACTTGTTTCAAAATTCCTTTGTGTTAGAAGTATAGAATTAGTGGGTAGTAAGCTAAAAATGGCTTGTCCTAGAAATCATTTTTAAAGAAGTTAATAACTTTAACTACACTAGAGCAAACACTAGTCGAGTAATAAATTAGGATTTAAAGAGAACATAATCTTAAATAAAGATCTTTGTGAGACCAAATAAACTCGTATAATCGTATAATCGAATATGCTAATTCTAAATATACTGTTTGATTTTAGAAGTGAAAGATTAGTAAAAACATTATACCTTCAAGGCAGCCACTTTGAATTGTTTAAGTTATTACGTGTAATTGAATATCTTATATTATTTGTGGCATTTCAAATATTTTTAAAACGATACCTATTGTCTATCACCGTATTCTACATTTTTAAAATCTAATATCGTATCGTTAATAGATTTAGAATATAATATCTCACAAGGTAGAACGTTATTTTAGCACAAGTAAATGCATCAGTCATACAATCCTAAGCCAATGTGTTGAATTCAAGGTTTTGCAAGTTTTATTAACTACTGTTTGTGAATAATTCCTATGACCGGTTTGGTATTATAGTTTCAGCTTGATTAATAATTAAACTAAAAAGTAATTTCTCTCCTTTGCATCTTGTGCTAAAGCTGTTCCGTTAAAATCCTAATTTAACTTACATCTTTAGGTAAGTTCCACGAATTCAATAAAATTTTTAAAATGAAAAACTTGATTCGCTGTACAATTAGTGTTTAGTTCACATTAATAGTAGGATAATTTAACCCCCGTACGGGGAACTATATACTATAAAAACACATACACAATATTGGTATTAGTTTAGATATACCACATTATGCGAAATATGAAAATACTTTCAAGCAAAATATTACAAATTTTACGATTCTTAATGCAACCAGCTAGTTACAACAAAAATTTATTGAAATATATTTGTGTGGGGGTGGTGTGTGTGCGTGTGTTGTGTATAGCTGGTAATAAGAATGGAATAACTTTGCATAAGAAATCTAAATATTTTGATTCTAATGTTCTATTTAATGACACTAAATAACTTTCAGTCATAAACTCTACTAGTAAACTCTTACAACATTCAAAAATATAACACATTTAAAATTACGCAAATTCCAATTATCTGCTCAAATTGCTAACAACTAATTATCATTGGAATTGCGTTAAAACTTCAGCATCTAACAATAGTAAATATAATCATATTATTTCAAAACGTCAATATAAACTTGTAATATAATAATTATGAATATTTATATATTTCTTAATAATTTCAAACTTTTTTTATATTATCTAATTCCAATAAACATAAAACAAACTGAGATTCAGATGCAATACAAATATAAATCCTAACTCTTCCTTGCATGCGCAGAAATAAATAATAATAAGTAGATGGTACTTATGTTTAGTGGTGATACATAATACATTTTTGCAAATAACTCTAATCCTTACAGATATTTGTAAAAGCTTAACCAATCGCTGGCATTTTTAGAAGCGTTGTTGAAATGTAGCATGTATGTACATTTTTAAGGCACCTTGGTTTTTGGTGTTTCGCTTTCTTCATAGGAATTTTTTCAAATAGACATGATCTTGATAAACAGTAAATCTAAATTTTAGACTATTATTTAGTTTTTATCGTTTGTTTAATGACATTACCTGGTTTTCTTATTCTAAATTACCCAAAATCTGCTTTGTGTAAAGTTTATCTACTCTCTTTTCCTGGTAACTTTTATAATATATTTAGGCATTTTTTGACAATTATGTTCATCCTTTATCAGGTTTTGTGTAACCCCGTAATATGAAGTGTTTTCCAATGATAACACTACAGATGCTCAGGAATAAGTGAAATAAAATCACTTTGAAATTTAATTACCCTCCAGGTATTTTAGAAGTTTATTCTGTTACTTTATGTATCTTAAAAGATATTTGTCGTCAGTTTACATGATCAACACGTTACACTAGGTCTCGATATAAGCAGATGAAAAGACAAACTGCATAGCGGCAAGTTGTAAATAAAATCATGTTGAAATTGACCACCCTTAACATTTAATTTTGCCGTTCATTGTAACCTTACAAACTAAATTGACGATGAGCGCGGTATAAGATTGTTTAACGTTGCACAGACAATTAAAAAGGTAACTGTGCGTTTTTTTCTGTCATTCATTGCTTTTCATCTACCAGCAAAGAGACTTTAACTGGTTGCTCATTATAGAATAAAGGAGAATATATCAAAATTTGCTCGAAATAAAATCTAACCGTGATTTTAAAAAAAAGCTGCAGTAGCAGCTTCTACAACATACACAAAAGTTAGTGATTGCAGTTGGTTTATGGCTCGAATAATGAAAGGGCGCAAAGTAACAACGACACAGCTCTGTGGTATAAAGCAATATTACACATGGTTCGGGTATATTGCCTTTATATATGTATTTTGTATATTTTATTTGTTGTTACCAAAATAGCCACGTTTCTATAAGTGATTTAACCATGTATCTAAACAGTGCACAATTTTTTCACTGGCGTTCTGTTTAGATGGTTTATTTACCTATTAAACCATACATAAGCTCTTGGAAATTATTCCATTCCTTAAGTTCGCACATATTCTGTGTGGCTAATTTGATCAACCGAACGTTAATTTAATAACACAAGGCAGCTGAAATGTTCCTTTTACACGGTTTTACTGTATTAGTTTATACGTAATGCTTAACGCAATATTTTTAGGAAATCTAAATTGAATACACAAATACAGGCCCAGTTAAAGTCTTACTTTATTATTCTCCTTTTTCCCTCTTTTAAACTCATCTAAATATTAATTTGTCTGTGGAAATAAGCATAATGACTCCCAATATATTTTGCAATAAGTCCGTGTAAAAACAAGGTCCAAGAAATTTCTAACCAAAGAGAGAAGCACTACTCTAATGATAATATAAATCAAATTATAAAAACAAATAGAAAAATTACTTCAATAGAACCTGAAAATGTTTAAAAAAGTGTTTAAATGCTAGTAAGTTTTATATTTTACGTAAGATTTGGTTGAATACATTCATGTTATATCGGTACTTACGCTCTTACAAACCCCATATAAAGCCAATTGAGCTTTTCATCTTGTATCTTCAAATGTAAGTGACTATATTGCACTATTAAATGTATACTTCAATGCCAAGTTTGCCAATTCTCTTATTTAGGATTAATTATTAATTTTCAATAAACATGGCATCTGCTGGGTTAATATTATCGGACTATTGTCGATCGATTCCTATCTATTTATAACTAACAGAGCCCTTCAATTTAGTAGTAATTTCTCAAACTGAACAACTTGTCAGTTCACAGTTCATCAATATAATACGCAACAAACCGCGTCCAACCCTTAAATTAAGCAACATTGCATAGTTATATACATCAGAGAGAATCCGTATTGTTTACACCAACCACCAGAGCCGCTATTACCACATTACTATATGCGCGAAATGTACAGTGTACAAGAGCGACCATCCGTACTACACTTGTTAAATATGCGTTCGCATTTAACGTTATTCTAGGATATAATTATGGGTATTGTAATGAAAGGTTTTGAAATTGCCGTATTTCTAAGAATGTAATTGCCTTTACAAAACAACCTAAATCTTTCGTACGATGATATAATAGCACACCGGGGTTATTGCTAGCTTTAAAATGCACACTCAATTTTCATAGTATTTATAGTCTTTTATCTGTTTTCTTGCAACCATAGGCCGGATATCGATCATGTATCAACCACTATAGTCATATAACCTCTATAATATCGGTTTATTTAGAAAATTATTTTGCAGTATTTGAAACTTCCAGGCGTTTTAGACAGTTTGTCTTTGTTATTTAAATACCTTTAAACCGTCCTGAGTGCACATTTTTGTTTTTACCGAGTGACTATTAATTTGTTCGTAATTCGATTATAGCGGTATCGAATTAAGCATAAGTAGAGTTATGATCGAGTGGTGTTAATTTTGTTACTATTCCCGATAGTTTGTCACTAGTGACTGTAAGAAAACAAAAAAGTGCTATTTGTGGGTATCCTAATCTTTGCAACAAAATGTTTGACAAAATAGTAAAACGTTTATTCGCCTTTAAATACAAGCAAAAAGTAAAACTATATTAGAATAACATAAAAAAATTAAAGGGCGTTTTAGACAATTTTTTAAGCGATAAACGCAAAAAGACTGCAGTAAAGATGCAAACATTGACGCTTAGACTTCAAACAAAATAATGTAACTAATAACGTTACAGAGGAGAAAGTAGCATACATCGAAGATAGAAAAACCGCAAATGCATCATATGCCACTATTTCATCAACGGCAAGGAACGCGTAGAATATAAATTACTACCAGTACGTTACTGCATCACTAAGCTAACATTAGGTAATAGGAACAAATTTTTTAATTTCAGTTAGTTAAATTAGCTCTAGATGGAAATACCCTAAAAAATTTATAGAAGGTTTGGTAGTTTACTTTAATAATGTGGCTATTTCACTATATAGTAGAGTAGGACACAGAAATAAACAGGGAAGCACCTAATACTAAACACAACTTGTAATAAAGGCCGAGATTTTGCACCTCTCGTATTGTAAATAACCCGCCAATTTAACGTGTATTCGTAAACATTCACACGGGTGGAATTGGATCGGCACACACTACATGTCAATAGTCACAAATTTCGCAATAGAAAGACTAAAAAGATACATGTGAACGTAGACGAAACAAAGAACTTGCACAAATTTAAAGAAACTGAAACCTGAGTAGATTACATCGATAGAAAAGCTCTTAAATTTAGTCGTAGAAATTGCGCTGCAAACAAACAACCACGCCGCTTGCAAAAGTGAGCGAAGAAGTAATTATAGCATCCGCTTTCTAACTTTCTTCTTTGATAAAACGCATTCATTAAATAGCTACTTCTCTTATAAAGCTTGGACTTCTCTGTTTAGAAGTACCAAAAGAAAGACATAGTCTGTTACAATTTTATCATGTTGCGTCACCTTTCGGACTTAAATAGATTAATGATGCTTTTAACTCAAAGATTTTCGTGGAGTAAAGAAATTAATTATAATTGATAATCATAATTTTTCTAAAGTAAAAAGAAATTTTTTTAAAAATTTCAATCACAATATGAAATGCTACCGCTTATATGCAAATCTTCGTTAATCAGGAATGTAATTTACTTTCCGGAGTATAAATTCAAATACTTTTTCAGTAAAGACGCAGCTGCTATTCCTTTAATTATTAATTCTATAGTGATATCGATTGAGGTATAATAATAATTAATAGGGTGCTTTAATAATACGAATATTTAGTCAATATCTAGCTTCTCTTAGGGTATACATTCTACTTCAGGTTCCTGGAACTTTAATGCCTCATATAGGGGTAAAACTGAAGAGAGTATATTTCGACAAAGTATAACCCTCAAAAAAATATACTCTCAATTAAGAAGAAACCATGTTAAGCTAACTACTACAAATAGTCTGTAATGAAATTAATCTTGCCAATAGTTTGAAACCGACCTAGCCTTTCAAACAATAAATAGGAAAAGGGTGTCATTGGTAACATCCGTAATATAAAGAATAACAATACTTACAAAAACAGCTGCTAATCCTATTCGATTAATGTCTAAGTGATAACTCGATTATGTATACATAAAATTAATAGGTCTTTAATAATATTATTTAGTAAATGCATACTTATCTTAGAACATCACTCAGTTGGAAATGCCGTCATATGCAAAACTCGAACAGAATTATTTCTACAGAGTATATCAATAAATATTTATAGTTAAGAAGATTAACATGTAACTATGGACTACGTCTGAATGAAAATTAATTGCAATAGTTGAAAATACGTAGCTTTTCAATTATCAATAGCTTTGTGAAGGGTGTACATTGTATCATCCGAACATTTAATAGATAACAGTAACACGATAGAGGACTAATATTCGATCAGTATGCTCAAGTAATAACTCCATTAGTGAACCATTAAGTCACTCTAAATATTAGTAAATGAATACATAATCTTGACAATTTCTTGGATAGCCTTCATAGCAATAAACCGAAAACTGTATTGTATTAACCAGTAATCAATGATTAAGGTAAACTAAACTGCAAACGACACATATTCATTAATGTACAAGAAAAATAATAGATCATTAATGATAGATAAGCTTAGGAAAAAGTGACTTGTATCTACAACATTTAAAGCATCGTTACTCGATTAGTAGGACAAATGCACCAGTAATGTCTACAGATAATGTCGAACAATAGTAAGCTAATAATTAAGGAAATGAAGTGACATGTTATTAAATTCAATGAATTTAAATAATGTAAATACTGTAGTTAATGAAAATAGTAAAAACATAAAAATAACTTAAATAATGTGATTAATGCAATCAATGTATAAGATATAACTAATTAAATATCGAAAATAATGTAAACAACGTAAATAACATCACGCAAAGAACATATATAAAGCAAACATTGTAATCAATGTGTGTAAATAACGGCAATAAAAAATATCGACGATAACATAAACAAAGAAAATAATTAAATACTGTAAATATCGTAAGTAGTGTAAATAATGTGAATATTGCAAATAATGCATATAGTGTAAACAACCTAGAAATGCAAATTAAATAAATAATGTAATTAAGGTGAATAGTGTAAGTAATGTAAATTATCTAAATAAAGAAAGTATTATAAAAAATGAAAGTAATGTAAATAATGTAATATAAATATGCCAATATGTAAACAATAAAATGATAAATAATGTAATTAATGAATAGTGTAAATAATGTAAAATAAATAAATAACATGAAAAATGTAAATAATGTAAATATCCAATGGTAAATAATGTAAATAATGTAAATAATGTAAATAATGTAAATAATAAATAATGTAAATAATGTAAATAATGTAATAATAATAAATAATGTAAATAATGTAAATAACTTAAATAATGTAAATAATGTAAATAATATAAATAATGTAAATAATGTAAATAATGCCAATTGTGTAAATAATGTAAATAATGTAATTAATGTAAATAATGTAATTAATGTAAATAATGTAAACAATGTAAATAATGTAAATAATGTAAATAATGTAAATAATGTAAATAATGTAAATAATGTAAATAATGTAAATAATGTAAACCATGTAAACAATGTAAATAATGTAAACAATGTAAATAATTTAAATAATGTAAATAATGTAGATAATGTTAATAATATAAATAATGTAATTAATGTAAATAACTTAAATAACGTAAATAATGTAAATAATATAAATAATGTAAATAATGTAAATAATGTAAATAATGTAAATAATGTAAATAATGTAAATAATGTAAATAATGTAACTAATGTAAATAATGTAAATAATGTAAATAATGTAAATAATGTAAATAATGTAAATAATGTAAATAATGTAAATAATGTAAATAAAGTAAATAATGTAAATAAAGTAAATAATGTAAATAATGTAAATAATGTAAATAATGTAATAATGTAAATAATGTAAATAATGTAAATAATGTAAATAATGTAAATAATGTAAATAATGTAAATAATGTAAATAATGTAAATAATGTAAATAATGTAAATAATGTAAATAATGTAAATAATGTAAATAATGTAAATAATGTAAATAATGTAAATAATGTAAATAATGTAAATAATGTAAATAATGTAAATAATGTAAATAATGTAAATAGTAATGTAAATAATGTAACATAATGTAAATAATGTAATAATGTAAATAATATAAATAATGTAAGATAATGTAGATAAATGTAAATAATGTAAATAATGTAAATAATGTAAATAATGTAAATAATGTAAATAATGTAAATAATTAAAAATGTAAATAATGTAAATAATGTAAATAATGTAAATAATGTAAATAATGTAAATAATGTAAATAATGTAAATAATGTAAATAATGTAAATAATGTAAATAATGTAAATAATGTAAATAATGTAAATAATGTAAATAATGTAAATAATGTAAATAATGTAAATAATGTAAATAATGTAAATAATGTAAATAATGTAAATAATGTAAATAATGTAAATAATGTAAATAATGTAAATAATGTAAATAATGTAAATAATGTAAATAATGTAAATAATGTAAATAATGTAAATAATGTAAATAATGTAAATAATGTAAATAATGTAAATAATGTAAATAATGTAAATAATAATGTAAATAATGTAAATAATGTAAATAATGTAAATAATGTAAATAATGTAAATAATGTAAATAATGTAAATAATGTAAACAATGTAAATAATGTAAATAATGTAAATAATGTAAATAATGTAAATAATGCAAATAATGTAAATAATGTAAATAATGTAAATAATGTAAATAATGTAAATAATGTAAATAATGTAAATAATGTAAATATTGTAAATAATGTAAATAATGTAAATATTGTAAATAATGTAAATAATGTAAATAATGTAAATAATGTAAATAATGCAAATAATGCAAATGTTGTAAATAACGTAAATAATGTAAATAATGTTAAAACGTATATAATGTAAATAATGTAGATAATGTAAACAAAAGGTAAACAATGTAAACAATGTCAACAATGTAAACAATGTAAACAATGTAAACAATGTAAACAATGTAAACAATGTAAACAATGTAAACAATGTAAACAATGTAAACAATGTAAACAATGTAAACAATGTAAACAATGTAAACAATGAAACAATGTAAACAATGTAAACAATGTAAACAATGTAAACAATGTAAACAATGTAAACAATGTAAACAATGTAAACAATGTAAACAATGTAAACAATGTAAACAATGTAAACAATGTAAACAATGTAAACAATGTAAACAATGTAAACAATGTAAACAATGTAAACAATGTAAACAATGTAAACAATGTAAACAATGTAAAACATGTTAACAAAGTAAACAATGTATGCAATTTAAACATTGTAAGCCATGTAAACAATGTTAACAACACGAACAACAGGGACAACGTGAACAACGCAAACAACCCGATCAACGTAAACAAGGCGAACAAAACGATCAGCGCGAACAACTAGTAAAATACGTAAAACGCGAACAATGTGAACAACGCAAACAACGTAAACAACGCGAATAACGCGAGAAACCTGAGAAATTCGATATATGCGAACAACGCGAATAACGAGAACAACGCGAACAACAGTACAGTGCGAACAACGCGATCCACGCAAACAACACGTACAACGCGAACAATGCGAACAACGCGAGCACCGCGAACAACTTCAACAACGCGACCAATACCAACTACGCGAACAACGCGGACACCGCGAACAACGCGAACTGCGACAACAACATGAACAAGAAAAAGGCAAAAAACATAAACAACTCGAACACCGCGAACAACACTAACAACACTAACAAGGGCTCACAAGGGCTCATGCATTTTCTCACGGGGCATGGTCTTTATCCAACCTACAGGAACCGCTTCGACTTCCAAGACAACAACAACTGCACATGTGGTGAGGAGGGGACATCGGAACATCTGGTGTTCCACTGCACCGAACTGAAACAGGACCTAGGAATGGAAAGGACAATCCTACGGGACATACCCCTCTTGGACATGCTCTGGAACAAAAACATATTTTCTTACCTAAACAGAATCATTCACCAAACTACTACTATACTACACCAAAGGTACACAAACGGACTCTGACAGGACACACACAAACACCATACAAACCCCACACATCACAAATACCACATACACAGATCACACGAAACACAGAAGTTTGACGTAACGCATCGAACGTGTAATACTAAAGCACAAACCACGCAACACACATGAGAACCGTCAACAAACAAGCGGCATTCTCCCAAGGTTATACCAGGAACCACGTTTCTCCTGAAGATCGACTAGAAGGCTCGTGAATCCTGACGACCGGGAGTGATACTAGTGAACACGAAGTGAAAATAGTAAAAACGGCAAAAGTGCGGCAAACGTACCACAAACACAAGCTTCCCCCAGAACACTTATTAGCATTAGAATACTAACATTAGTAGGATAAGGACTCAATACTTACTATCTAACCAAAAAATACAACTAACTAAAATAAACACGAGAAAATACTAACCATATTCGTAATTGCTTTAAGAAATCTAACCCTAGCTTCAGTAACGTAATGTTTATATTTCCAATGTTGTAGCTCAACTAAAAATTACTACAGGGGAAATATTCTGACAGCATAATTACAACACATCAGCACGACAAAATACACACAATCACGCACACGCAAAGCACACACAACAGAGACTGTACGTGGCCTCCCTGGTTTTCGACTGCCGACGGCCAGGACACGTACAGGAATGCGTACTACCGGCGGTTGGAAACCGGGAGAGGAAACAGTCCCAAGGACCTCACCACAGACATAAGCACACGCACACACAAACATGAAAACAACAAACACACACACACACACCATTATCGCACACCTGCACGACAAAACACACACATACACACACAAACACGCACGTACACGTACCTGCACGCACGCGCATACGACACAGATATATACACACACGCGCACACATACACATACACACCAGGGACTGTACGTGGTCCCCCTGGTTTCCGGCTGCCGATGGCCAGGACACGTACAGAAATGCGAACTTCTCGGTTTCTGATTTCCGACTGCCGACGGTCGGAAACTGGAAAGGACAGCAGTCCCAAGGATAACACTACAAACAGAAACACACACGCACCCTCACGAGCGCACAGACACAAACAACACACACACACGCACACATACACATACACACCAGGGACTGTACGTGGTCCCCCTGGTTTCCGGCTGCCGACGGCCAGGACACGTACAGGAATGCGTACTACCGGCGGTTGGAAACCGGAAGAGGGAAACAGTCCAAGGAACCTCACCACGGACATAAGAACACGCACACACAAACATGAAAACAACAAACACACACACTATTATAGCACACCTGCACGACAAAACACACACATACACACACAAACACGCACGTACACGTACCTGCACGTACACGCATACGACACAGACATATACACACACGGCACACACACACATACACACCAGGGACTGTACGTGGTTCCCCTGGTTTCCGGCTGCCGACGGCCAGGACACGTACAGGAATGCGAACTTCTCGATATCTGATTTCCGGCTGCCGACGGCGGGAAGCTGGGAAGGAAAGCAGTCCTAAGGACATTACCACAGACAGAAACACACACACTCACGCACACACACGCGCGCACAGACACAGACACACACACACACACACACACGAGTATTTCCAAACGCAAAATAATATAAAACTAACTAATATAACTTAAGGTAGTAAATAATTCTGTTTGATTTTTTAGGAGTACCAGGTTTGCTGTAATTTTTAGGTAGAAGACTAATTGTAATGTTAGAATAAATAAAAAAATAAAAAAAATAAAAAAGTAACAACGCGGACATCGAGAAAATGTGACAACGCAAACAACGCAAAGAACAAGAACAACGGTAACAACGCAAACAACAAGAACAACGCCAATAACAATACAACGCGAACCACGTGCACGAAGCGAATAACGCAACAAGGCGAGCAACACGAACTACGCGAATAACGCGAACACTACGTAAACAACGCGATTAACGTGAACAACGGCTACCACGCGAACAACGCTAACACTGCGAGCAACGCGAGCACCGCGAGCAACGCAAACAATGCGAACAACGGAAACAACGTGAACAAAGCTAACAGTGCGAACAACTCGTAAAATGCGTAATGCGCGAACAATGTGAACAACGCGAACAATGCAAACAACGCGAGAGACCTGAGAAACTCGATAAACGCAAACAACGCGAATAACGAGAACAACGCGAACAACACTACAGCGAGAACTACGCAAACCACGCAAACAACGCAAACAATGCGAACAACGCGAGCAACGCGAACAACTTCAACAACGCTAACAATACGAACTACTCGAACAACGCGGACACCACGAACAACGCGAACAGCGACAACAACGTGAACAAGATAAACACGAAAAACGTAAACAACTCGAACTTCGCAAACAACCAGAAAAACACAAACAACGCGAACAACACGAACAACGCGAACATCGCGAAAATGGACAAAGCAAACAACGTGAAGAACAAGAACAACTCTAACACCGCAAACAACAAGATCAGCGCCAATAACGTTACAACACGAACCGCGCTCACGACGCGAATAATGCAAACAAGGCGAGCAACACAAACAATGCGATCTACGCGAAGTACGCGAATAACGCGAACATAATGCAAATAACGCGATCAACGTGAACAAAAGGAACCACGCGAACAACGCGAACAATGAGAACAAAGCGAACAACGCGAGCAACGCAAACAATGCAAACAACGCGAACAACGTGCACAACGTGAACAACGTGAACAACATGAACCACGTGAATCTACGTAAATGATGTAATCGAGGCAAACTACATAAACGATAATACGATTTAGACGATTTAAACGATGTAAACGATGTAAACGATGTAAACGATGTAAACGATGTAAACGATGTAAACGATGTAAACGATGTAAACGATGTAAACTATGTAAACGATGTAAACGATGTAAACGATGTAAACGATGTAAACGATGTAAACGATGTAAACGATGTAAACGATGTAAACATGTAAACGATGTAAACGATGTAAACGATGTAAACGACGTAAACGACGTAAACGACGTAAACGACGTAAACGACGTAAACGACGTAAACGACGTAAACGACGTAAACGACGTAAACGACGTAAACGACGTAAACAACGTAAACGACGTAAACGACGTAAACGACGTAAACGACGTAAACGACGTAAACGACGTAAACGACGTAAACGACGTAAACGGCGTAAACGATGCAAGCGATGTAAACGATGTAAACGATGTAAACGATGTAAACGATGTAAACGATGTAAACTATGTAAACTATGTAAACGATGTAAACGATGTAAACGATGTAAACGATGTAAACGATGTAAACGATGTAAACGATGTAAACGATGTAAACGATGTAAACGATGTAAACGATGTAAACGATGTAAACGATGTAAACGATGTAAACGATGTAAACGATGTAACCGATGTAAACGATGTAAACGATGTAAATCATGTAGGCAATGTAAGCAATGTATGCAATTTAAGGAATGTATGCAATCTAAGCATTGTAATCAATGTAAAGTATGGGAACAACACGAACAACAGGGACAACGTGAACAACGCAAACAACTCGATCAACGCAAACTACACGAACAAAGCGATCAGCGCAAACAATTCTAGAATGCGTAAAGCGCAAACAATGTGAACAACGCGAACAACGTAAACAACGCGAATAATGCGATAAACCTGAAAAATTCGATATACGCGAACAACGCGAATAACGAGAACAACGCGAACAACATTACAGCGCGAACAACGCAAACAACGCGTACAACCCGAACAATGCGAACAACGCGAGCACCGCGAACAACTTCAACCACGCGACCAATACGAACTACGCGATCAACGTGAACAGCGGGAATCACGCAAACAACGCAAACAACGCGAACACCGCGAGCAACGCGAGCAACGCAAACAATACGAATAACGCGACAACGTGAACAAAGCTATCAGCGCGAACAACTCGTTAAATGCGTACAGCGCGAACAATGTGAACAACGCCAACAATGTAAACAACGCAAATAACGCGAGAGACTTGAGAAACTCGATATACGCCGACAACGAGAATAACGAGAACAACGTTAACAACACTACAGCGCGAACAACGCGAACCACGCAAACAACGCATCCAACGCGAACAGTGCAAACAACGCGAACAACGCGAGCAACTTCAACACGCGAACAATACGAATTAAGCGAACAATGTGTAGACCGCGAACAGCGACAACAACGTGAACAAGAGAAATGCGAAAAACGTAAACAACTCGAACTCCGCGAATAACGCGAACAACACGAACAACGCGAACATCGCGAAACTGTGACAACGCAAACAACGAGAAGAACAAGAACAACTCTAACAACGCAAACAACAAGATCCACGCCAATAACGTTACATTACATGTGATTTTCCAATGCTCCACCCGAAGGTACTACATTGGCCAGGAGGCGAGTTTTTTTTTACCTGGAAAATTTGGAATTTTGCCGAACCCTTGCTGTTCCAAGCAAGGTAGGGATCTTTAACGTGCGTGACAACACTCACACACGGGACCTCCATTTTACCTCTCATCCGAACGAGGGTGTATTTTTGTGAAAAATGCTCGCCTAACATTTTTCAAGCGGACCGTGTCGGGATTCAAACCCGGGACCTTGGGCGTAGTAGTCACACACATACCACTACGCCACGGAGCCGCCTGCCAATAACGTTACAACGCGAACCACGCGCGCGACGCTAATAATGGAAACAAGCGAACAACACAAACAGCGCGAACTACGCGAATAACGCGAACAACGCGAGCAACGAGAGCAACGCAAACAATGCAAACAACGCGAACAACGTGCACAACATAAACAACGTGAACAACATGAACAGCGTGTACACTGTATTCTGCGTAAATGATGTAATCGAGGCAAACTACGTAACGATGAAACGATTTAGACGATGTAAACGATGTAAACGATGTGAACGACGTAAACGAAGTAAACTATGTACACCATGTAAGCGATGTAAACGATGTAAATGGTGTAAACGATGTAAACGATGTACAAGTGTAAAAGGAGTCAACGATGAAAACGTTGTTAACAATGCAAACAATAGAAACAATGCGAACAATGTAAATAATGTAATCAACGTAAAAAACGTAAGCAATGTAAGCAATGTACGCAATGTAAACAAAGTGAACTATGTAAACGATGCAAAAGATGTAAACGATGTAAATGATGTAAACGATGAAACAGATGTAAACGATGCAAAAGATGTAAACGATGTAAATGATGTAAACGATGAAACAGATGTAAACGATGTAAACGATGTAAACGATGTAAACGATGTAAACAATGTATACGGTGTAAACGATGTGAACAAAGTAACCGATGTAATTGATGTAAACTATGTAAACCATGTAAGCGATGTAAACGTTGTAATCATGTAAACAATGTAAATGATGTAAACAATGTAAACGATGTAAACAATGTATACGGTGTAAACGATGTAAATTATGTAAACGATGTAAATGATGTAAAAGGTGTGTACGGTGTAAACGAAGTAAACGGTGTAAGCGATGTAAACGATATAAACGCTCTAAACGGTGTGAACAATGTAGAAGGTGTAAACGATGTAAACGATGAAAACCATGTAAACAATATAAACAATGTATAAGGTGTAAACGGTGTAAACGATGAAAACCATGTAAACAATATAAACAATATAAACAATGCAAACAATGCAAACATTGAAAACAATGTAAACATTGTAAACAATGTAAACAATGTAAACAATGTAAACAATGTAAACAATGTAAACAATGTAAACAATGTAAACAATGTAAACAATATAAACAATGTAAACAATGTAAACAATGTACACAATGCAAACAATGTAAACAATGTAGACAATGTAAACATTGTAAACAATGTAAACAATGTAAACCATGTAAACTATGTAAATCATGTTGACAAAGTAAACAATGTCTGCAATCTAAACATTGTAAGCCATGTAACAATGGGAACAACACGAACAACAGAGACAACGTGAACAACGCAAACAACGTGAACAAAACGATCAGCGCGAACAACTAGTAAAATACGTAAAACGCGAACAATGTGAACAACGCAAACAACGTAAACAACGCGAATAACGCGAGAAACCTGAGAAATTCGATATATGCGAACAACGCGAATAACGAGAACAACGCGAACAACACTACAGTGCGAACAACGCGATCCACGCAAACAACACGTACAACGCGAACAATGCGAACAACGCGAGCACCGCGAACAACTTCAACAACGCGACCAATACCAACTACGCGAACAACGCGGACACCGCGAACAACGCGAACAGCGACAACAATATGAACAAGAAAAAGGCAAAAAACGTAAACAACTCGAACACCGCGAACAACACTAACAACACTAACAAGGACTCACAAGGGCTCATGCATTTTCTCACGGGGCATGGTCTTTATCCAACCTACAGGAACCGCTTCGACTTCCAAGACAACAACAACTGCACATGTGGTGAGGAGGGGACATTACATGTGATTTTCCAATGCTCCACCCGAAGGTACTACATTGGCCAGGAGGCGAGTTTTTTTTACCTGGAAAATTTGGAATTTTGCCGAACCCTTGCTGTTCCAAGCAAGGTAGGGATTTTTAACGTGCGTGACAACACTCACACACGGGACCTCCATTTTACCTCTCATCCGAACGAGGGTGTATTTTTGTGAAAAATGCTCGCCTAATATTTTTCAAGCGGACCGTGTCGGGATTCGAACCCGGGACCTTGGGCGTAGTAGTCACACACATACCACTACGCCACGGAGCCGCCTGGTGAGGAGGGGACATCGGAACATCTGGTGTTCCACTGCACCGAACTGCAACAGGACCTAGGAATGGAAAGGACAATCCTACGGGACATACCCCTCTTGGACATGCTCTGGAACAAAAACATATTTTCTTACCTAAACAGAATCATTCACCAAACTACTACTATACTACACCAAAGGTACACAAACGGATTCTGACAGGACACACACAAACACCATACAAACCCCACACATCACAAATACCACAAACACAGATCACACGAAACACAGAAGTTTGACGTAACGCATCGAACGTGCAATACAAAAGCACAAACCACGCAACACACATGAGAACCGACAACAAGCAAGCGGCATTCTCCCAAGGTTATACCAGGAACCACGTGTCTCCTGAAGATCGACTAGAAGACTCGTGAATCCTGACGACCGGGAGTGATACTAGTGAACACGAAGTGAAAATAGTAAAAACGGCAAAAGTGCGGCAAACGTACCTCAAACACAAGTTTCCCCCAGAACACTTATTAGCATTAGAATACTAACATTAGTAGGATAAGGACTCAATACTTACTATCTAACCAAAAAATACAACTAACTAAAATAAACACGAGAAAATACTAACCATATTCGTAATTGCTTTAAGAAATCTAACCCTAGCTTCAGTAACGTAATGTTTATATTTCCAATGTTGTAGCTCAACTAAAAATTACTACAGGGAAAATATTCTGACAGCATAATTACAACACATCAGCACGACAAAATACACACAATCACGCACACGCAAAAGCACACACACAACAGAGACTGTACGTGGCCTCCCTGGTTTTCGGCTGCCGACGGCCAGGACACGTACAGGAATGCGTACTACCGGCGGTTGGAAACCGGGAGAGGGAAACAGTCCCAAGGACCTCACCACAGACATAAGCACACGCACACACAAACATGAAAACAACAAACACACACACACACACCATTATCGCACACCTGCACGACAAAACACACACATACACACACAAACACGCACGTACACGTACCTGCACGCACGCGCATACGACACAGATATATACACACACGCGCACACATACACATACACACCAGGGACTGTACGTGGTCCCCCTGGTTTCCGGCTGCCGATGGCCAGGACACGTACAGAAATGCGAACTTTTCGGTTTCTGATTTCCGACTGCCGACGGTCGGAAACTGGAAAGGACAGCAGTCCCAAGGACAACACCACAAACAGAAACACACACGCACCCTCACGCGCGCACAGACACAAACAACACACGCACACATACACATACACACCAGGGACTGTACGTGGTCCCCCTGGTTTCCGGCTGCCGACGGCCAGGACACGTACAGGAATGCGTACTACCGGCGGTTGGAAACCGGAAGAGGGAAATAGTCCAAGGAACCTCACCACGGACATAAGAATACGCACACACAAACATGAAAACAACAAACACACACACTATTATAGCACACCTGCACGACAAAACACACACATACACACACAAACACGCACGTACAGGTACCTGCACGCACACGCATACGACACAGACATATACACACACGGCACACACACACATACACACCAGGGACTGTACGTGGTTCCCCTGGATTCCGGCTGCCGACGGCCAGGACACGTACAGGAATGCGAACTTCTCGATTTCTGATTTCCGGCTGCCGACGGCGGAAAGCTGGGAAGGAAAGCAGTCCCAAGGACATTACCACAGACAGAAACACACACACACTCACGCACACACACGCGCGCACAGACACAGACACACACACACACGAGTATTTCCAAACGCAAAATAATATAAAACTAACTAATATAACTTAAGGTAGAAAATAATTCTGATTGATTTTTTAGGAGTAACAGGTTTGCTGTAATTTTTAGGTAGAAGACTAATTGTAATGTTAGAATAAATAAAAAAATAAAAAAAATAAAAAAGTAACAACGCGGACATCGAGAAAATGTGACAACGCAAACAACGCGAAGAACAAGAACAACGGTAACAACGCAAACAACAAGAACAACGCCAATAACAATACAACGCGAACCACGTGCACGAAGCGAATAACGCAACAAGGCGAGCAACACGAACTACGCGAATAACGCGAACACTACGTAAACAACGCGATTAACGTGAACAACGGCTACCACGCGAACAACGCGAACACTGAGAGCAACGCGCGCACCGCGAGCAACGCAAACAATGCGAACAACGCGACAACGGAAACAATGTGAATAAAGCTAACAGTGCGAACAACTCGTAAAATGCGTAATGCGCGAACAATGTGAACAACGCGAACAATGCAAACAACGCGAGAGACCTGAGAAACTCGATAAACGCAAACAACGCGAATAACGAGAACAACGCGAACAACACTACAGCGAGAACAACGCAAACCACGCAAACAACGCGTACAACGCAAACAATGCGAACAACGCGAGCAACGCGAACAACTTCAACAACGCTAACAATACGAACTACTCGAACAACGCGGACACCACGAACAACGCGAACAGCGACAACAACGTGAACAAGATAAACACGAAAAACGTAAACAACTCGAACTTCACAAACAACGAGAACAACACGAACAACGCGAACAACACGAACTACGCGAACATTGAGAAAATGGACAAAGCAAACAACGTGAAGAACAAGAACAACTCTAACAACGCAAACAACAACATCAACGCTAATAACGTTACAACACGAACCGCGCGCACGACGCGAATAATGCAAACAAGGCGAGCAACACAAACAATGCGATCTACGCGAACTACGCGAATAACGCGAACACAATGCAAATAACGCGATCAACGTGAACGAAAGGAACCACGCGAACAACGCGAACAATGAGAACAAAGCGAGCAACGCGAGCAACGCAAACAATGCAAACAACGCGAACAACGTGCACAACGTGAACAACGTGAACAACATGAACCACGTGAATCTACGTAAATGATGTAATCGAGGCAAACTACATAAACGATAATACGATTTAGACGATGTAAACGATGTAAACGATGTAAACGATGTAAACGATGTAAACGATGTAAACGACGTAAACGACGTAAACGACGTAAACGATGTAAACGATGTAAACGATGTAAACTATGTAAACGATGTAAACGATGTAAACGATGTAAACGATGTAAACGATGTAAACAATGCAAACGCTGTAAACGATGTAAACGATGTAAACAATGTAAACTATGTAAACTATGTAAACGATGTAAACGATGTAAACGATGTAAACGATGTAAACGATGTAAACGATGTAAACGATGTAAACGATGTAAGCGATGTAACGATGTAAACGATGTAAACGATGTAAACGATGTAAACGATGTAAACGATGCAAACGATGTAAACGATGTGAAAGATGTAAACGATGTAAATCATGTAGGCAATGTAAGCAATGTATGCAATTTAAGGAATGTATGCAATCTAAGCATTGTAATCAATGTAAAGAATGGGAACAACACGAACAACAGGGACAACGTGAACAACGCAAACAACTCGATCAACGCAAACAACTCGATCAACGCAAACTACTCGAACAAAGCGATCAGCGCAAACAATTCTAGAATGCGTAAAACGCAAACAATGTGAACAACGCGAACAACGTAAACAACGCGAATAACGTAAATAAAGCGAGAAACCTGAGAAATTCGATATACGCGAACAACGCGAATAACGAGAACAACGCGAACAACATTACAGCGCGAACAACGCGAACTACGCAAACATCGCGTACAACCCGAACAATGCGAACAACGCGAGCACCGCGAACAACTTCAACCAAGCGACCAATACGAACTACGCGATCAACGTGAACAGAGGGAATCACGCGAACAACGCAAACAACGCGAACACCGCGCGCAACGCGAGCAACGCAAACAATGCGAATAACGCGAACAACTGTGCGAACAACTTGTAAAATGCGTAATGCGCGAACAATGTGAACAACGCAAACAATGCAAACAACGCGAGAGACCTGAGAAACTCGATAAACGCAAACAACGCGAATAACGAGAACAACGCGAACAATACTACCGCGAGAACAACGCAAACCACGCAAACAACGCGTACAACGCAAACAATGCGAACAACGCGAGCAACGCGAACAACTTCAACAACGCTAACAATACAAACTACTCGAACAACGCGGGCACTACGAACAACGCGAACAGCGACAACAAGGTGAACAAGATAAACACGAAAAACGTAAACAACTCGAACTTGACCTGAGAAACTCGATAAACGCAAACAACGCGAATAACGAGAACAACGCGAACAACACTACAGCGAGAACATCGCAAACCACGCAAACAACGCAAACAATGCGAACAACGCGAACAACTTCAACAACGCTAATAATACGAACTACTCGAACAACGCGGACACCACCAACAACGCGAACAGCGACAACAACGTGAACAAGATAAACACGAAAAACGTAAACAACTCGAACTTCGCAAACAACGAGAACAACACGAACAACGCGAACAACACGAACAACGCGAACATCGCGAAAATGGACAAAGCAAACAACGTGAAGAACAACAACAACTCTAACAACGCAAACAACAAGATCAATGCCAATAACGTTACAACACGAACCGCGCGCACGACGCGAATAATGCAGACAAGGCGAGCAACACAAACAATGCGATCTACGCGAATAACGCGAACACAATGCAAATAACGCGATCAACGTGAACAAAAGGAACCACGCGAACAACGCGAACAATGAGAACAAAGCAAGCAACGCGAGCAACGCAAACAGTGCAAACAACGCGAACAACGTGCACAACGTGAACAACGTGAACAACATGAACCACGTGAATCTACGTAAATGATGTAATCGAGGCAAACTACATAAACGATAATACGATTTAGACGGTGTAAACGATGTAAACGATGTAAATGATGTAAACGATGTAAACGATGTAAACGATGTAAACGATGTAAACGATGTAAACGATGTAAACGATGTAAACGATGTAAACGATGTAAACGACGTAAACGATGTAAACGATATAAACGATGTAAACGATGTAAACAATGTAAACAATGCAAACGATGTAAACGATGTAAACGATGTAAACGATGTAAACTATGTAAATTATGTAAATTATGTAAACGATGTAAACGATGTAAACGATGTAAACGATGTAAACGATGTAAACGATGTAAACGATGTAAACGATGTAAACTATGTAAACGATGTAAACGATGTAAACGATGTAAACGATGTAAACGACATAAACGATGCAAATGATGCAAACGATGCAAACGATGCAAACGATGTAAAAGATGTAAACGATGTAAATCATGTAGGCAATGTAAGCAATGTATGCAACTTAAGGAATGTATACAATCTAAGCATTGTAATCAATGTAAAGAATGGGAACAACACGAACAACAGGGACAACGTGAACAACGCAAACAACTCGATCAACGCAAACTACACGAACAAAGCGACCAGCGCAAATAATTCTAGAATGCGTAAAGCGCAAACAATGTGAACAACGCGAACAACGTAAACAACGCGAATAACGTGAATAATGCGAGAAACCTGAGAAATTCGATATACGCGAACAACGCGAATAACGAGAACAACGCGAACAACATTACAGCGCGAACTACGCAAACAACGCGTACAATCCGAACAATGCGAACAACGCGAGCACCGCGAACAACTACAACCACGCGACCAATACGAACTACGCGATCAACGTGAACAGCGGGAACCACGCGAACAACGCAAACAACACGAACACCGCGAGCAACGCAAACAATGCGAATAACGCGAACCACTGTGCGAACAACTCGTAAAATGCGTAATGCGCGAACAATGTGAACAACGCTAACAATGCAAACAACGCGATTAACGAGAACAACGCGAACAACACTACAGCGAGAACAACGCAAAACCACGCAAACAACGCGTACAACGCAAACAATGCGAACAACGCGAGCAACGCGAACAACTTCAACAACGCTAACAATACGAACTACTCGAACAACGCGGACACCACGAACAACGCAAACAGCGACAACAACGTGTACAAGATAAACACGAAAAACGTAAACAACTCGAACTTCGCAAACAACGAGAACAACACGAACAACGCGAACAACACGAACAACGCGAACATCGCGAAAATGGACAAAGCAAACAACGTGAAGAACAAGAACAACTCTAACAACGCAAACAACAAGATCAACGCTAATAACGTTACAACACGAACCGCGCGCACGACGCGAATAATGCAAACAAGGCGAGCAACACAAACAATGCGATCTACGCGAACTACGCGAATAACGCGAACACAATGCAAATAACGCGATCAACGTGAACAAAAAGAACCACGCGAACAATGAGAACAAAGCGAGCAACGCGAACAACGTGCACAACGTGAACAACATGAACCACGTGAATCTACGTAAATGATGTAATCGAGGCAAACTACATAAACGATAATGCGATTTAGACGATGTAAACGATGTAAACGATGTAAACGATGTAAACTATGTAAACGATGTAAACGATGTAAACGATGTAAACGATGTAAACGATGTAAACGATGTAAACGATGTAAACGATGTAAACGATGTAAACGATGTAAACGATGTAAACGATGTAAACGATGTAAACGATGTAAACGATGTAAACGATGTAAACGATGTAAACGATGTAAACGATGTAAACGATGTAAACGATGTAAACGATGTAAACGATGTAAACGATGTAAACGATGTAAACGATGTAAACGATGTAAACGATGTAAACGATGTAAACGATGTAAACGATGTAAACGATGTAAACGATGTAAACGATGTAAACGATGTAAACGATGTAAACGATGTAAACGATGTAAACGATGTAAACGATGTAAACGATGTAAACGATGTAAACGATGTAAACGATGTAAACGATGTAAACGATGTAAACGATGTAAACTATGTAAACGATGTAAACGATGTAAACGATGTAAACGATGTAAACGATGTAAACGATGTAAACGATGTAAACGATTTAACGATGTAACGATGTAAACGATGTAAACGATGTAAACGATGTAAACGATGTAAACGACGTAAAAGATGTAAACGATGTAAATCCTGTAGGCAATGTAAGCAATGTATGCAATTTAAGGAATGTATGCAATCTAAGCATTGTAATCAATGTAAAGAATGGGAACAACACGAACAACAGGGACAACGTGAACAACGCAAACAACTCGATCAACGCAAACTACACGAACAAAGCGATCAGCGCAAACAATTCTAGAATGCGTAAAGCGCAAACAGTGTGAACAACGCGAACAACGTAAACAACGCGAATAACGTGAATAATGCGAGAAACCTGAGAAATTCGATATACGCGAACAACGCGAATAACGAGAACAACGCGAACAACATTACAGCGCGAACTACGCAAGCAACGCGTACAACCCGAACAATGCGAACAACGCGAGCACCGCGAACTACTTCAACCACGCGACCAATACGAACTACGCGATCAACGTGAACAGCGGGAACCACGCGAACAACGCAAACAACGCGAACACCGCGAGCAACGCGAGCAACGCAAACAATGCGAATAACGCGAACAACTGTGCGAACAACTTGTAAAATGCGTAATGCGCGAACCATGTGAACACGCGAACAACGCAAACAACGCGAGAGACCTGAGAAACTCGATTAACGCAAACAACGCGAATAACGAGAACAACGCGAACAACACTACAGCGAGAACAACACAAACCACGCAAACAACGCGTACAACGCAAACAATGCGAACAACGCGAGCAACGCGAACAACTTCAACAGCGCTAGCAATACAAACTACTCGAACAACGCGGGCACCACGAGCAACGCGAACAGCGACAACAACGTGAACTAGATAAACACGAAAAACGTAAACAACTCGAACTTGACCTGAGAAACTCGATAAACGCAAACAACGCGAATAACGAGAACAACGCGAACAACACTACAGCGAGAACAACGCAAACCACGCAAACAACGCGTACAACGCAAACAATGCGAACAACGCGAGCAACGCGAACAACTTCAACAACGCTAACAATACGAACTACTCGAACAACGCGGACACCACGAACAACGCGAACAGCGACAACAACGTGAACAAGATAAACACGAAAAACGTAAACAACTCGAACTTCGCAAACAACGAGAACAACACGAACAACGCGAACATCGCAAAAATGGACAAAGCAAACAACGTGAAGAACAAGAACAACTCTAACAACGCAAACAAGATCAACGCCAATAACGTTACAACACGAACCGCGCGCACGACGCGAATAATGCAAACAAGGCGAGCAACACAAACAATGCGATCTACGCGAACTACACGAATAACGCGAACACAATGCAAATAACGCGATCAACGTGAACAAAAGGAACCACGCGAACAACGCGAACAATGAGAACAAAGCGAGCAACGCGAGCAACGCAAACAATGCAAACAACGCGAACAACGTGCACAACGTGAACAACGTGAACAACATGAACCACGTGAATCTACGTAAATGATGTAATCGAGGCAAACTACATAAACGATAATACGATTTATACGATGTAAACGATGTAAACGATGTAAACGATGTAAACGATGTAAACGATGTAAACGATGTAAACGATGTAAACGATGTAAACGATGTAAACGATGTAAACGATGTAAACGATGTAAACGATGTAAACGATGTAGACGATGTAAACGATGTAAACGATGCAAACGATGTAAACGATGTAAAAGATGTAAACCATGTAAATCATGTAGGCAATGTAAGCAATGTATGCAATTTAAGGAATGTATGCAATCTAAGCATTGTAATCAATGTAAAGAATGGGAACAACACGAACAACAGGAACAACGTGAACAACGCAAACAACTCGATCAACGCAAACTACACGAACAAAGCCATCAGCGCAAACAATTCTAGAATGCGTAAAGCGCAAACAATGTGAACAACGCGAACAACGTAAACAACGCGAATAACGTGAATAATGCGAGAAACCTGAGAAATTCGATATACGCGAACAACGCGAATAACGAGAACAACGCGAACAACATTACAGCGCGAACAACGCGAACTACGCAAACAACGCGTACAACCCGAACAATTCGAGCACCGCGAACAACTTCAACCACGCGACCAATATGAGCTACGCGATCAACGTGAACAGCGGGAACCACGCGAACAACGCAAACAACGCAAACGCCGCGAGCAACGCAAACAAAGCGAATAACGCGACAACGTGAACAACGTGAACAAAGCTATCAACGCAAACAACTCGTTAAATGCGTACAGCGCGGACAATGTGAACAACGCCAACAATGTAAACAACGCAAATAACGCGAGAGACCTGAGAAACTCGATATACGCCGACAACGAGAATAACGAGAACAACGTTAACAACACTACAGCGCGAACAACGCGAACCACGCAAACAACGCGTCCAACGCGAACAATGCAAACAACGCGAGCAACGCGAGCAACTTCAACACGCGAACAATACGAATTAAGCGAACAATGTGGAGACCGCGAACAACGCGAACGGCGACAACAACGTGAACAAGAGAAACGAGAAAAACGTAAACAACTCGAACTCCGCGAATAACGCGAACAACACGAACAACGCGAACATCGCGAAACTGTGACAACGCAAACAACGAGAAGAACAAGAACAACTCAAACAACAAGATCAACGCCAATAACGTTACAACGCGAACCACGCGCGCGACGCTAATAATGGAAACAGGCGAACAACACAAACAGCGCGAACTACGCGAATAACGCGAACAACGCGAGCAGCGAGAGCAACGCAAACAATGCGAACAACGCGAACAACGTGCACAACATAAACAACGTGAACAACATGAACAGCGTGTACACTGTATTCTACGCAAATGATGTAATCGAGGCAAACTACGTAACGATGAAACGATTTAGACGATGTAAACAATGTAAACGATGTGAACGACGTAAACGAAGTAAACTATGTACACCATGTAAGCGATGCAAACAATGTAAATGGTGTAAACGATGTAAACGATGTACAAGTGTAAAAGGAGTCAACGATGAAAACGCTGTTAACAATGCAAACAATAAAAACAAAGTAAACAATGTAAATAATGTAATCAACGTAAAAAACGTAAGCAATGTAAACAATGTACGCAATGTAAACAAAGTAAACTATGTAAACGATGCAAAAGATGTAAACGATGTAAACGATGTAAATGATGTAAACGATGAAACAGATGTAAACGATGTAAACGATGTAAACGATGTAAACGATGTAAACGATGTAAACGATGTAAACGATGTAAACGATGTAAACGATGTAAACGATGTAAACGATGTAAACAATGTATACGGTGTAAACGATGTGAACGAAGTAACCGATGTAATTGATGTAAACTATGTAAACCATGTAAGCGATGTAAACGTTGTAATCATGTAAACAATGTAAATGATGTAAACAATGTAAACGATGTAAATGATGTAAACGATATAACAAATGTAAACGACGTAAACGATGTAAACGATGTATACGATGTAAACAATCTATACGGTGTAAACGATGTGAAAGAAGTAACCGATGTAATTGATGTAAACTATGTAAACCATGTAAGCGTGGTAAACATTGTAATCATGTAAACAATGTAAATGATGTAAACAATGTAAACGATGCAAACAATGTATACGGTGTAAACGATGTAAATTATGTAAACGATGTAAATGATGTAAAAGGTGTGTACGGTGTAAACGAAGTAAACGGTGTAAGCGATGTAAACGATATAAACGCTCTAAACGGTGTGAACAATGTAGCAGGTGTAAACGGTGTAAACGATGAAAACCATGTAAACAATATAAACAATGTAAACAATGCAAACAATGCAAATATTGAAAACAATGTAAACAATGTGAACAATGTAAACAATGTAAACAATGTAAACAATGTAAACAATGTAAGCAATGTAAACAATGTAAACAATGTAAACAATGTAAACATTGTAAACAATGTCAACAATGTAAACAATGTAAACAATGTAAACAATGTAAACAATGTAAACAATGTAAACAATGTAAACAATGTAAACAATGTAAACAATGCAAACAATGTAAACAATGTAAACAATGTAAGCCATGTAAACAATGTAAACAATGTAAACAATGTAAACAATGTAAACAATGTACACAATGCAAACATTGTAAACATTGTAAACAATGTAAACAATGTAAACAATGTAAACAATGTAAACAATGTAAACAATGTAAACAATGTAAACAATGTAAACAATGTAAACAATGTAAACCATGTAAACAATGTAAACAATGTAAACAATGTAAACAATGTAAACAATGTAAACAAAGTAAACAATGTAAGCAATGTAAACAATGTAAACAATGTACACAATGCAAAAAATGTAAATAACGTAAACAATGTAAATAATGTAAATAATGTAAATATTGTAAATACTGTAAATAATGTAAATAATGTAAATAATGCAAATAATTTAAATTATGTAAATAATGTAAATCTTGTAAATAATGTAAATTTGTAAATAATGTAAATATTGCGATTAATGTAAATAATGTAAATAATGTAAATAATGTAAATAATGTAAATAATGTAAATTATGTAAAAATGTAAAAAATGTAAATAATGTAAATAATGTAAATAATGTAATTAATGTAAATATTGTAAATAACGTAAATAACGTAAATAGTCTAAATAATGTAATAATGTAATAATGTAAATAATATAAATAATGTAAACCATGTATCTAATGTAAACAATATAAGCAATGTAAACAATGTAAACAATGTAAACAATGTACACAATGTAAGCAATGTACACAATGGAAACAATGTAAACAATGTGAGCAACTTAAACATTGTAAACAATGCAAACAATATAAACAATGTAAACAATGCAAACAATGCAATGTAAACAATGTAAATAATGTAAACAACGTAAACAATGTAATCAATGTAAACAATGTAAACAATGTAAACAATGTAAACAATGTAAACAATGTAAACAATGTAAACAATGTAAACAATGTAAACAATGTAAACAATGTAAACAATGTAAGCATTGTAAACAATGTAAGCATTGTAAACAATTTAACAATGTAAACGATGTAAAAAACGTAAACAATCTACGCAATGTAAACAAGGAAAACAAAGTGGACTATGCAAATTATGTAAGCGATGTAAACAATGTAAACCATTCAAATTATGTAACAAAGTAAACGAGGTAAGCGATGCGCACGATGCAAACAACGTAAACGACGTACACGACTTAAAACACCATAAATGACGTAAACGATATAAACGATGTAAACGATGTAAACGATGTGAACGATGTAAACGATGTAAACGATGCGTACAATGTAAACACTGTGAGCAATGTGAACAATATGAACAATGTAAACAACGTAAACAATCTCAACAACGAAAACAGCGTAAAAAGGTAAACAATGTAAACAATGTAAACAATGTAAGCAATGTAAGCAATGTAAGCAATGTAAACACTGTAACCAATGTAAACAATGTAAACAATGTAAATAATGTAGACAATGTAAACAATGTAGACAATGTAAACAATGTAAACAATGTAAACAATGTAAACAATGTAAACAATGTAAACAATGTAAACAATGTAAACAATGTAAACAATGTAATCATTGTAAACAATGTAAACAATGTAATCATTGTAAACAATGTAAACAATGTAATCAATGTAAACAATGTAAACAATGTAATCAATGTAAACAATGTAAACAATGTAATCAATGTAAACAATATAAACAATGTAAACAATGTAAACAATGCCAACAATGTAAACAATATAAACAATGTAAACAATGTAAACAATGTAAACAATGTAAACAATGCAAACAATGTAAACAATGTAAACAATGTAAACAATGTAAACAATGTAAACAATGTAAACAATGTAAACAATGTAAACAATGTAAACAATGTAAACAATGTAAACAATGTAAACAATGTAAACAATGCATACAATGTAAACAATGTAAACAATGTAAACAATGTAAACAATGTCGACAATGTAGACAATGTAGACAATGTAGACAATGTAAACAATCTAGGCAATGTGGACCATGTAAACAATGCAAACACTGTAAACACTGTAAACAATGTAACCAATGTAAACAATGTAACAATATAAACAAAGTAAACAACGTAAACAATGTAAACTGTAAACAATGTAAACAATGTAAACAATGTAAACAATGTAAACAATGTAAACAATGTAAACAATGCAAACAATGTGAACAATGTAAACAATATAAACAATGTAAACAATGTAAACAATGTAAACAATGTAAACAATGTAGACAATGTAAACAATGTAGACAATGTAGACAATGTAAACAATCTAGGCAATGTAAACAATGTAAACGCTGTAAACAATGTAAACAATGTAGACAATGTAAACAATATAAACAATGTAAACAATGCAAACAATGTAAACAATGTAAACCATGAAAACACTGTAAACAATGTAAACCATGTAAACAATGTTAACCATGTAAACAATGTAAGCAATGTAAACAATGTAAACAATGTAAGCAATGTAAACAATGTAAACAATGTGAACAAGGTAAACAATGTAAACAATGTAAACAATGTAAGCAATGTCTGCAATGTAAGCTATGTAAACAATGTAACCAATGTAAACAATGTAAACAATGTAAACAATGTAGACAATGTAAACGATGTAAACTATGTAAGCGATGTAAACGATGTAAACGATGTAAACAATGTAAACAATGTAAACAATGTAAACAATGTAAACAATGTAAACAATGTAAACAATGTGAACAATGTAAACAATGTAAACAATGTAAACAATGTAAACAATGTAAACAATGTAAACAATGTAAACAATGTAAACAATGTAAACAATGTAAACAATGTAAACAATGTAAAATGTAACATGTAAACAATGTAAACAATGTAAACAATGTAAACAATGTGAACAATGTAAACAATGTAAACAATGTAAACAATGTGAACAATGTGAACAATGTAAACAATGCAAACAATGTAAACAGTGTAAGCAATGTAAACAATGTAAACAATGTAAACAATGTAAACAATGTAAACAATGTAAACAATATAAACAATGTAAACAATGTAAACAATGTAAACAATGTAAACAATGTAAACAATGTAAACACTGTAAACACTGTAAACAATGTAAACACGGTAAACAATGTAAACAATGTAAACAATGTAAACAATGTAAACAGTGTAAACAATGTAAACAATGTAAACAATGTAAGCAATGTAAACAATGTAAAAAATGTAAACCATGTAAACAATGTCAACAATGTAACCAATGTAAACAATGTAAACAATGTAAACAATGTAAACAATGTAAACAATGTAAACAAGGTAAACAATGTAAACCATGTAAACAATGTAAATCATGTTGACAAAGTAAACAATGTCTGCAATCTAAACATTGTAAGCCATGTAAACAATGGGAACAACAGGAACAACAGAGACAAGGTAAACAACGCAAACAACCCGATCAACGTAAACAACGCGAACAAAACGATCAGCGCGAACAACTAGTAAAATACGTAAAACGCGAACAATGTGAACAACGCAAACAACGTAAACAACGCGAATAACGCGAGAAACCTGAGAACCTCGATATATGCGAACAACGCGAATAACGAGAACAACGCGAAAAACACTACACTGCGAACAACGCGATCCACGCAAACAGCACGTACAACGCGAACAATGCGAACAACGCGATCACCGCGAACAACTTTAACAACGCGACCAATACGAACTACGCGAACAACGCGGATAACGCGAACAACGCGAACAGCGACAACAACATGAACAAGAAAAACGCAAAAAACGTAAACAACTCGAACACCGCAAACAACACTAACAACACTAACAAGGGCACACAAGGGCTCATGCATTTTCTCACGGGGAATGGTCTTTATCCAACCTACAGGAACCGCTTCGACTTCCAAGACAACAACAACAACAACTGCATATGTGGCGAGGAGGGGACATCGGAACATCTGGTGTTCTACTGCACCGAACTGCAACAGGACCTAGGAATGGAAAGGACAATCCTACGGGGCATGCCCCTCTCGGACATGCTGTGGAACAAAAACATATTTCCTTACCTAAACAGAATCACTTACCAAACTACTACTATACTACACCAAAGGTACTCAAACGGACTCTGACAGGACACACACAAACACCATACAAACCCCACACATCACAAATACCACAAACACAGGTCACACAAAACACAGAAGTTTGACATAACGCATCGAACGTGCAATACAAAAGCACAATCCACCCAACACACATGAGAACCGACAACAAACAAGCGGCATTCTCCCAAGGTTATACCAGGAACCACGTGTCTCCTGAAGATCTACTAGAAGGCTCGTGAATCCTGACGACCGGGAGTGATACTAGTGAACACGAAGTGAAAATAGTGAAAACGGCAAAAGTGCGGCAAACGTACCTCAAACACAAGTTTCCCCCAGAACACTTATTAGCATTAGAATACTAACATTAGTAGGATAAGGACTCAATACTAACTATCTAACCAAAAAATACAACTACCTAAAATAAACACGAGAAAATACTAACCATATTCGTAATTGCTTTAAGAAATCTAATCCTAGCTTCAGTAACGTAATGTTTATATTGCCAATGTTGTAGCATAACAAAAATTACTACAGGGGAAATATTCTGACACCATAATTACAACACATCAGCACGACAAAATACACACAAACACGCACACGCAAAAGCACACACACAACAGAGACTGTACGTGGCCTCCCTGGTTTCCGGCTGCCGACAGCCAGGACACGTACGGGAATGCGTATTACCGGCGGTTGGAAACCGGGAGAGGGAAACAGTCCCAAAGACCTCACCACAGACATAAGCACACAAACATGAAAACAACAAACACACACACCATTATAGCACACCTGCACGACAAAACACACACATACACACACAAACACGCACGTACACGTACCTGCACGCACGCGCATACGACACAGATATATACACACACGCGCACACATACACATACACACCAGGGACTGTACGTGGTCCCCCTGGTTTCCGGCTGCCGATGGCCAGGACACGTACAGAAATGCGAACTTCTCGGTTTCTGATTTCCGACTGCCGACGGTCGGAAACTGGAAAGGACAGCAGTCCCAAGTACAACACCACAGACAGAAACACACACGCACCCTCACGCGCGCACAGACACAAACAACACACACACACGCACACATACACATACACACCAGGGAATGTACGTGGCCCCTGGTTTCCGGCTGCCGACGGCCAGGACACGTACAGGAATGTGTACTACCGGCGGTTGGAATCCGAGAGAGGGAAACAGTCCCAAGAACCTCACCACAGACATAAGCACACGCACACACAAACATGAAAACAACAAACACACACACTATTATAGCACACCTGCACGACAAAACACACACAAACACGCACGTACACGTATCTGCACGCACACGCATACGACACAGACATATACACACACGCGCACACATACACATACACACCAAGGACTGTACGTGGTTCCCTAGGTTTCCGGCTGCCGAAGGCCAGGACACGTACAGGAATGCGTACTATCGGCGGTTGGAAACCGGGAGAGGGAAACAGTCCCAAGGACCTCACCACGGACATAAGCACACGAACGCACAAACATGAAAACAATAAACACACACACTATTATAGCACACCGGCACGACAAAACACACATACCCACATAAACACGCACGTACACGTACCTGCACGCACACGCATACGACACAGACATATACACACACGCGCACACATACACACCAGGGACTGTACGTGGTTCCCCTGGTTTCCGGCTACCGACGGCCAGGACACGTACAGGAATGCGAACTTCTCGGTTTCTGATTTCCGGCTGCCGACGGCCGGAAGCTGGGGAGGAAAGCAGTCCCAAAGACATTACCACAGACAGAAACACACACACACACTCACGCACACACACGCGCGCACAGACACAGACACACACACACACACACGAGTATTTCCAAACGCAAATAATATAAAACTAACTAATATAACATAAAGTAGTAAATAATACTGTTAGATTTTTTAGGAGTAACAGGTTTGCTGTAATTTTTAAGTAGAAGACTAATTGTAATGTTAGAATAAATAAAAAAAATAATAATAAAAAACTGACAACGCGAATATCGAGAAAATGTGACAACGCAAACAACGCGAAGAACAAGAACAACGCTAACAACGCAAACATCAAGAACAACGCCAATAACGATACAACGCGAACCACGTGCAGGAAGCGAATAATGCAACAAGGCGAGCAACACGAACTACGCGAATAACGCGAGCACTACGCAAACAACGCGATTAACTTGAACAACGCGTACCACGCGTACAACGCGAACACTGCGAGCAACCCGAGCAACGCAAGCAATGCGAACAACGCAACAACGGGAACAACGTGAACAAAGCTAGCAGTGCGAACAACTCGTAAAATGCGTAATGCGCGAACAATGTGAACAACACGAACAATGCAAACAACGCGAATAACGCGAATAACGCAAAAGACCTGAGAAACTCGATAAACGCAAACAACGCGAATAACAATACAGCGCGAACAACGCAAACCACGCAAACAACGCATACAACGCAAACAATGCGAACAACGCGAGCAACGCGAACAACTTCAACAACGCTAACCATACGAACTACTTGAACAACGCGGACACCACGAACAACGCGAACAGCGACAACAACGGGAACAAGATAAACGCAAAAAACGTAAACAACTCGAACTTCGCAAACAACGAGAACAACACGAACAACGCGAATAACACGAACAACGCGAACATCGCGAAAATGGACAAAGCAAACAACCCGAAGAACAAGAACAACTCTAACAACGGAGACAACAAGATCAACGCCAATAACGTTACAACGCGAACCACGCGCACGACGCGAATAATGCAAACAATACGAACTACGCGATCAACGTGAACAGCGGGAACCACGCGAACAACGCAAACAACGCGAACACCGCGTGCAACGCGAGCAACGCAAACAATGCGAATAACGCGACAACGTGAACAACGTGAACAAAGCTATCAGCGCGAATAACTCGTTAAATGCGTACAGCGCAAACAATGTAAACAACGCCAACAATGTAAACAACGCAAATAACGCGAGAGACCTGAGAAACTCGATATACGCCGACAACGAGAATAACGAGAACAACGTCAACAACACTACAGCGCGAACAACGCGAACCACGCAAACAACGCGTCCAACGCGAACAGTGCAAACAACGCGAGCAACTTCAACACGCGAACAATACGAATTAAGCGAACAATGTGGAGACAGCGACAACAGCGTGAACAAGAGAAATGCGAAAAACGTAAACAACTCGAACTCCGCAAATAACGCGAACAACACGAACAACGCGAACATCGCGAAACTGTGTCAACGCAAACAACGAGAAGAACAAGAACAACTCTAACAACGCAAACAACAAGATCCACGCCAATAACGCTACAACGCGAACCACGCTCGCGACGCTAATAATGGAAACAGGCGAACAACACAAACAGCGCGAACTACGCGAATAACGCGAACAACGCGAGCAACGAGAGCAACGCAAACAATGCGAACAACGTGCACAACATAAACAACGTGAACAATATGAACAGCGTGTACACTGTATTCTACGTAAATGATGTAATCGAGGCAAATTACGTAACGATGAAACGATTTAGACGATGTAAACTATGTACACCATGTAAGCGATGTAAATGGTGTAAACGATGTACAAGTGTAAAAGGAGTCAACGATGAAAACGCTGTTAACAATGCAAACAATAGAAACAATGTAAACAATGTAAATAATGTAATCAACGTAAAAAACGTTAGCAATGTAAGCAATGTACGCAATGTAAACAAAGTGAACTATGTAAACGATGCAAAAGATGTAAACGATGTAAATGATGTAAACGATGAAACAGATGTAAACGACGTAAACAATGTATACGGTGTAAACGATGTGAACGAAGTAACCAATGTAATTGATGTAAACTATGTAAACCATGTAAGCGATGTAAACTTTGTAATCATGTAAACAATGTAAATGATGTAAATTATAATAATAATGTAAATAATGTAAATAATGTAAATGATGTAAATGATGTAAATGATGTAAATGATGTAAATGATGTAAATGATGTAAATGATGTAAATGATGTAAATGATGTAAATGATGTAAATGATGTAAATGATGTAAATGATGTAAATGATGTAAATGATGTAAATGATGTAAATGATGTAAATGATGTAAATGATGTAAATGATGTAAATAATGTAAATAATGTAAATAATGTAAATAATGTAAATAATGTAAATAATGTAAATAATGTAAATAATGTAAATAATGTAAATAATGTAAATAATGTAAATAATGTAAATAATGTAAATAATGTAAATAATGTAAATAATGTAAATAATGTAAATAATGTAAATAATGTAAATAATGTAAATAATGTAAATAATGTAAATAATGTAAATAATGTAAATAATGTAAATAATGTAAATAATGTAAATAATGTAAATAATGTAAATAATGTAAATAATGTAAATAATGTAAATAATGTAAATAATGTAAATGATGTAAATGATGTAAATAATGTAAATAATGTAAATAATGTAAATAATGTAAATAATGTAAATAATGTAAATAATGTAAATAATGTAAATAATGTAAATAATGTAAATAATGTAAATAATGTAAATACTGTAAATAATGTTTATAATGTAAATAATGTAAATACTGTAAATAATGTAAATAATGTAAATAATGTAAATAATGTAAATAATGTAAATAATGTAAATAATGTAAATAATGTAAATAATGTAAATAATGTAAATAATGTAAATAATGTAAATAACGTAAATAATTTAAATAATATAAATGATGTAAATAATGTAAATAAGGTAAATAAATTAAATAATGTAATTAATGTGAATAATGTAAGTAATGTAAATAATAAAAGTATTGTGAATAATGTAAATAATGCAAATAATGTTAATAATGTTAATTATGCAAATAATGTAAATAATGTAAATGATGTAAATAATCTAAGTAATTTAGTTAGATTTCATTGCGTGCGCTATGATGTACATTAACATGCAACGCAAGCTACAGTAAAGTAAAATGTTCAAGTTTTAAATGTGGGATTTCCATAACTACGTTTATATGCTGATCTGAGTTAAAAAAATAAAAAAGTGAAGATTTGACTATGTAACTAATTATAAATAAAAACTGTAACCTGACTTGGGGTAAAGATACTAATACATAGTTGTCTGGAAGGGTTAGTTATTTGTTGAATTGATTGAAATGTTAACAAAATCTTAGCGATTAGGTTATTTATCCAACAGTTTTCTGGTAAGCAATTGCGATAACAAAGCAAAGTGTCGGTTGATCTGACGGCCTTTGGAACTTTATTTCAACCCGATGAGAGCTTTCATCGACCGCAACGTAACTAAGTACTATTTTGTTATATAATTAGATTGAAAACTTAGTGATTTCATGTGTTTATTCATTTTAATAATTGTTAAACTACAATAATGTAAATTCAACTGCTTCACGCCAACTGGTTCCAATCCAGAATTTAACTCGTTGCCTTTGTGTTGTTAACAAGTTATCTCACTCAAATTTGTTTTTTCTGCATTCTAATTCTTAAAAGCTGGATTGAATGTAATAATTTTTTACGATGAAGTATGTTAATCGGAAATTACAAAATTAACCGTCAATTTTAGTTGTTTCTAATACAATTTCCCGCCAATGACAAATTCAGTTTTCAAGAATAAATAGGTCATATAAATTAATTTTACAAAAACTCAGTACATTTATCATAGTTGTACCTTAGCTGAAAACCTAGCTTTATAACGAGCTACTTCAAATAGAAATACTTAAATCAGTTATAGTGTCATCTAACAAACATAGGACGTGGTAGATGTGTCCTTGGTGTCACTGCCTGCTAAGAAGTACACTCATAATAGAAAGCTTTTATTTGTCAAATTGAAATATTTGTAAGGTTAGGTTATTAATATTCATCATTAATGGCATTATTGTATTTTCTAATCTTTAATAATTTTAGAAAATTTAATTAACCATGACATGACATAATACACGCACCTTAATCTAAAGCAATTTATTAACTGCACATACGGAGCACACCATGGAATTTTAAATTTGCTTAAAAATCCTTTGTTTCCGCAGTGTACTTTGAAACAAATCGCTTTCTAATTGGTTCCATATGTTGTTGTTAGAAATTGGTTCACATATTTTCCTAGTCCTATGTTTGCTTGGTGGCACTGTAAAGTTAGATATAATTTTTAGACACACAGTACTTGTGTTATTCATACTCAGCGTTTCCAAAAAAACTGTAAATATAGGAACGTGTAACTGCTTTCGGGAAAGGTTGTTAGCAGGCTCTAAAACTGTTGAAATATTAATTTTAGTGCCACATGTTGATTAATTGCTATATACATTTTATACTTTTTAATTTTATAAATTTTATAGAAATTCAAGCGTTTCATAAAGAATCGCAACAAGTTTAAAATTGATTTAATAGAAAGAGCCAATGAAAGTTTTTAAAGTATTAAATACGATTGCTTTCATTTTAATGGTATATAGTATGTGAATATTTGGTCATCAATTTATTACCGCGCATGCAAAATAGAAAAGGTTATCGCAAAATATAAAAGTTCATTTACTATTAATCCTTATGCGCAGCATAGATTTAAATAGCAGCTACCTAATGTAACACTGCATCTCAGTTTGTTTTAAATCTGTCTAAAGTACACAACGTGTATTATAAACAAGCTAATTGTTAATATACAAGGTGGCATTAGTTTTATGACATTAATTTAAAAGGGTCCTAGAGACCAATAAAACAAACAAAAATTGTTAATAAACCTATAATCTAAAACAAATAGTTAAACTACAAGTAGACAACAAAAAAGTATCAAAAATGTTTTAAAACCACTGCAATGTTAGCTAAGTCACGAATCATGCACACAATAACATCATCCTTTAGAGACAACCATCCAAGCTGTGACCCTCTGAACACTTAAATTAGTGAAAAGAGTGCATTTAAGCTGCCAAACGAAATAACTAAAGGCGCTTTAGCAGCTACCAAAATAAGTTTAAACATTTTTTTTAACCTACGAATCTTACAAAAAATAATATTTCATGATGCTGATTCAGTCGATTGTATTGGGTTTCAAACCCCGTAGTCTTAAGTTTGTTGCAATTGGCCTGTATGCTGCATAATGATAACCTACTTTAAGTTAAATGTACTTTTTTATTAAATAGCTGAAGATAGATGATCTGTAAGTGTATCTCTCCTGTTTGATTTTGTTACTTGTGTTTCACAACCTGCTTAGGTAATACACTTAAACGCAATGTTGCGACTTAATTGTAATTGGTTGAAGATAATGAGAGATTTTATCGCACAGTAGTTTAATGAATTCTGACTTAAAAATATGATGACCGGAAATTATACCAACCACAAACTTGCAGATGCTGCGGTTATTTTGAACACTTATAGGATTTTGTTTAGCCAATCAATCGCTATCACCTTCTCAATTTAATGATATACAACTAATGCCACCCTGCACACTACAAAAAGGTTCAAAAATTCCACCTGAACATGCACTCCTGATGAGTAATCTCATCAGAATCCTAGTACTAAGATTAGACTAATATATTATAGAACTAATATCTATGAATTTAAAATTTACGATCTATATCACATCAAAAACAGTTGTACTAAAGCTATAACACAAAGTAATCGATGTTTGGAATGAATATAGTAGTAAAATTGAACGACAAGTGTCAGTTTAGACACATATTAATTAGAAAAATGTAAACCAGAACAGTTTACCATAATACTTAGAAGGATGCTTCAACCAAGTATGTTCCATCAAGACCTCCTCCAGTTTGGTTACTTTGGTGAGCGACAGCAGCAGCAGGCATGTATTTTCCACAGGCATGTTGGTAGCGTTGTGGACAGCAACGACCACAGCACGATTGTATGAAACCAATTGATACGGTGGAATGTGCGGGACTAGCCATAGGAGATGGAGAACCAGGCCGTTTTGGATGACCATTGAATGGCACCTCAAGTTCTACAAATTCGCGATCCGTTGTTTTTTCAAGGCATCTCAGTAAATGGTGGTGTTGTAATTCAAATATATCTTCTTCTCTAAAACTATCATCTAATTCAATGCCAGACTCTTGGGCAGCTAATCGCGCTTCGGCTGCTTTCTTTTTGCTCACAAACGCTGCGCCTGATGATGCTTTTGCAATTCTGATACGGGCAAGTCGAGCTTTCTGTTAATAAAAAAGATTATCATTAGTTAAAATCGAAATACTGGTTTCAAAATAAATTAAATTTAATTAGTGCCAAATATTTGATTGTGTAACCATAAATCCTACAAAAATTTGAAGTAGACTCTTTAATCAGAGGTAAAACCGATCATTTGTATCTAAAATAGGTTCGTTATATATCCGTTGTACTATATTGTTCATTTATTTCTATAATCTGGTTCGTTACTAAACTAGAAAAATTGACTGGGTAAACGTTTGCTAGATTCATTTGGGAAACTATGCAAGACAGCTTACCTAATTAAAAATTAGCCATTAAGATTTACGTACATAGTCTGTTTCAGAATCTTCAGTTGGTGAAAAACCTTTGTAAGATTTTTTTGATAAACGGGGTGCTGTTCATTCAAATGGCTTACCTTTGAATTCGAATTTTTTTTAAATACATATTTCAGAGTTAAAAAATTGCATTTCGGAAATAAATATTTATAACTGTAAAATGTCATTCAAAATGTACTTTCTAACGTAATCTATATACAGGCTCAAAAGTGTTTGTGAAAGGTGGCGCATTAATAACCAGAAGCTACCAACTCTTTATGAAAATAGTAATAACATTAAACTTGATAAAATTGATTAAAAGATATCTAAATGCTAATGACAGTTCCTTTCTGGTACGAACAAAATACGGTTTCACTTCTTTGAAGATAAACTCAAAGATAAACTCAAAACTAGTTGTTCTTGAAACGCAGATAAAGTAGGTAGTTTTGCGAAACTAATAGAATTCAGGTAACCTCCTTGAATAGCTTTTACACGAACTATAGCGTCCTCACCTTATAGATTTACATGTATATACTAACTCATACGCAATTTGTTTATATATTTTAAACTGCTTTTCACCCTATTATTTCCGCTAACTACTTTTTTTTACAAAAACAAAACTGTAACACGACCTACCTATTTGTTTCTAAAACTTCAAACCTTCAGGTTTAGTACAAGCTCCTCAACAATGTCTATGTGCGTGCGTGCGTGTGCGAGCGCGCGTGGGTGCGTGAGTGCGTGCGTACGCGCGTGTGCGTGTGAGTTGATGGGTGACTGGGTGAGAGGATGGGTGCGTGCGTGCGTGCGTGTATGCGTGCGCGCGTGCGTGCGTGGTGCGTGCGTGGGAACGTGCGTGCGTGCGTGCGTGTACGCGTGCTTACGCGCGTGCGTGCGTGTTTGTGTGTGCGTGTGTGTGTGGGTGGGCGAGTGCGTACGTGCGTGAGTGCGTGCGTGCGTGCATGCGTACGTGCGTGCGTAAGTGCGTACGTACGTGCGTGCGTGCGTGGGTGCGTGTCTGTGTGTGTGCGCGTTGGTGTGTTTGTGTGTGTGTATGTGCGTGTGTGTGTGAGTGTGTATACTCTCGTGACCTTGGTTGTAAGCCAATAAGACTATCGTAAATGTCCGTGAATTACTAGCATTTAAAAAAATATATCCCCAATTGGCAGATATGAAATCTCCTTGTAAAGTTTGTGAAATTTCCAGGTTTACCATTCTATTATCAAAAGCTATAGCGCAATGAAATACTTTAATTAATGCGACATCTGTACAATTCTTTTAAATGTTACATTCATTAAACAAGTTAATTTTAATCAATAATTTTGAAGAACGCCAATTTGATATAAAAAAATATAATGTTGATTACTTTAGAAGCGTTATTTTAATCTTCAAATTATGCAAGTTCTATAAACTTTGTTAAACTAATTATTTTTACACAACGGCTTAAAAATTTGACCTATATATGATTTCTCTACGGACCAGATTTATTTGTGCACAAAAGTGTTAAGAAGGCATTAAACTAGAGCAAAATTTCCAACCTTGATTACAGAATGTAAAGCCATCGGTTGTTGTACATGATACCCTAACTAGCAGAAGTGATGTTTTCGCTTGGATTTGTTCCGGATTTTTTAATCAAAATTTATTTTCATTCTTTAAGATCATTTTAATTTCTGACTTTATTTAAAATTAATTTAAGTCGTATTCATTAACTGAAGTTACAACCTTTTATGACACGCAGTTAAAATTACTATTTTGACCATCAGTTAATGTTCAATAAATTTTTATATATGTATGAGTTAAATAAATTTTTAATTCTTACGTTTGATAAGCAGCTTTCTGTATTGCTTTGAAAATTGCACTACGTTTATTTATTAAATTACAAATAGAGTTCACTATGCACTTCCTGCACATTGTTGTGCTTTTTTTTACTTCATTGAATCAAAGAGCAAACCCATCACTCTTAAATTTTGTCTGGTATATTTACGATTTTATATCGTGTGATATGTGGATTTATCAGTTACATTGAAACTCTCTCAACATTTGTGTTGTATAGAATTTACCAACAAATAAATAATTTGAATAGGTTTTTAACGATTGTAATGCATATGATTTCCCTTTATTTTTGCCTTTATTAACCTCATACTGAAATAGCGAGATAATGACCGAATTGAACAGATCTGCCTTGCAAAACAGTAGAATGTATGGACTATTGCTATGATAATTCTCGTGAACTCCACTTGATGGCTGAATTGTCTTTTCAATAACACATTAATTTGGATAGAGTATGACTTTTATCTGTGTTGCTTTGTATTTAAAATTATATTTTGAGCGTTTAATATGAACATGTTGTATTCTTGATTAAATAGCCGTTTAAAATGTGACAACGTTTACAAATTAATAAATTTTATGAATGATCGCGTTCAAATGCCCTGAAATAAATTATCTTAACCTATTGAATTTATTTCTAGCACTACAATTCGAACGATTCATGCTTTTTATATACTATTTTTACAGTTTAATTTGTAACTTAGAGCTAGTTAAATTAATTAGTTTATTTTAAACATTAAAATTTTTTATTACGAATGCGATTTTCTAGCTATTTAATAGGGTATGCTGCTGTAAAGATGATTTCTCATTAAAATTCACGTAAATATATACCGGGTGTTGCGATATTCGACAGACAACGCTTTACAGGTAATAGCCCTTGATAAATAAAAAAAACTGAGTCCGGGACATAAACCCTTAGTTTATGAAATACAGCTTGTTAAAGTTGGAGAAAAGAAATACTTTTGGTCATATTTAACAAACTGCTTTATATTTTTCTTTCATACTTCGCACTCAATTTTTTTATTTAAGGCTTAAAAGTTTAGCAAGACTGTTCTTAGAATATTTTGTCCAGTGGCACACTATATGGTGTGGCTATACTTTCGAACCCCCTATTTATGATGACACTGGCAAAATAACTATTTTTGTTATTTTATTTAAATCTGTGTTTATCCATGATACAAAAAGTCATAAACTTCAATTATGCTAAAATCAACAGTTTTCGCAATATTTGGCTTCATACAGAAGTGTACAAATATTTATTAGTATTTATTACAGGTACCGACAGAAATTAAAATATAACATAATAAGAAATAATCCTTTAAATTGGTACCCTTCAAATTACTGCTGCAGCAGCCTGAACTCTTTCTATTACTTGTTCTTGCGTTTCAACAATGGTGTCGTATAAAGTTTTCATGTACAATCATAAAAAGAAGCCCTGCTGTTTAAATCTGGCGATCTCGTAGGCCACATATTTGCCCCCCACCCCCCCACCCGCTCAAACTATTTTTCCTGAAACCGCCTGTCTAAGTTAGAAAATGATAGGGAAAGCTAGGGACGGATTTATACTAAATTACTTAGAGCAGGGAGGACGAATTTGTAAATATACAGTGTGTCCAAATTTCGAGTCTTTACATTGTTATTTCGGTTATTATAAGAAATAAAGATTGGATTAAATGGGGAAAGATTTGGAGGAATCCAGGCCAGTTTTGTATCCGTTTACAAAATTGGTGTAAGTTGTCTGGTTTTGGAGATATTCAAAGAAAACTAAAAATGGCGGATTTTGTTTTTTGATAATAAAACATGAATCATAAGTCGCACCATCACAAGACTTGCACATTATTAAGACACTTTTCTAAAAGGAGTATTTTAGCATGAACAGAATCATTCGACTGTCTTTTGTTTTCGAGGAAACGTCCACAACTTTTGTTTTTCTTATGGCCGTCATTTTGAATATTAAGTGAATATTATGCGCCTTAAAATTAACTTTTAAATGATATGCCACATGTCTATAAAAAATGCAACCACTATCCTAAATTTTAAAAATAACTAAATTTGTATTTTCTTTTGATCGTTTGGTAATCCCAACACGGCAAAAATTTGAATTTGAATTTAATGAACACATCTACTTGGAATCAAAACTTTAAACTATATAAAGCGGTGTATTCGGGAACTGATATACGCTTGTCTGAAGCAAATACGGACGTTATTTGAGTTAATTTTTAGACCAAGCGCTCAGACCCATTTGTGGTACATCAGACTGCATAGTGTTGAACCTGTGTAAGTACGTTGTGTCTTAATGATATATAGATAATGGACAGACAATGTGTCAATATCCAGCTTTTACTGGATGTCCTTAAAAATTAATGAATTTTTTCTACAAATGTCACTTTTATACCTCAACTTCCGATTGCTCCGGAAATGAGTGTACCGTTTTCCTATATAAGGACATTTTGTTAATTTATATGAACTTATCAGTAAACCATTCTGTGTTAGAGGGTTTACTTTTCTCACCTTTCTAAAAAGCTAGCAGTTATGGCAGTTTTTTAGTATAAAAATTAGAGCGGTTAAAAATATTAATACATTGCTTTAAAACAAATTATTTATTTAAATTTTTAAATTCAGATTTAACTTGGAAAACGAATAGAAATAAACAAAAATAATTAATATAGTTTAGTAATTGTTTAAAGTGTTTATTATCTACTGTATCACACTGATTAAGTTTATATTGGATAGATAATTAAAACTTTTTTAATTGAGTTCATAGGAATAAACCTAAAAGCATTTTGATGTTTTTTTTTCAGTTGGTCTGGATTATGAAGTAATGGATTGTAGCATTTGTCTTTAATGTAACTCCAAAAGCAATTTAAAATTGTTGAATCGGAGGACTTTATAGGTCAAGATATAAGGCCATTATGTCCTACCCATCTCTTTGGAAAGGTTTGAACTATGGTAATTACAGCATAATTAAGAAGTGCCCCACTTTTCTGAAATAAACTTCGTCCGGTACACCAGCCCGCTGCACTTTGGAACAAGGACTGTTTCCATCATATCTAAATAATCTACAACAGTTACAGTAGATCTATTGAAGAAGAAAAGTCTTTAAACTTTATCACGTACAAAATCAGCCCCATAGTAAGTTTGGGCGAACTTTTCACAAACTTTTCAAGTTTTCTAGGGTTTTCATATACCCAAATCCTGCAATTCGCTATTAACTTAGCCGATAAAGTGAAATGGAGCATCACCAGACATTAAAAGTTTATTGAGATATTGAGGCCCGCGAAGTATGTTATTTTTTGATGTGTAACGAAAAGTTACTTTTTTTGAAAAATTTGTTTGATTTTTTGCAATAACTCAATTTCATATGGTTTTATGTTTACATTTTTTTATTATATATTATAGTATTCCTTAGAATGCTAGTATTAGCAGCATTTCGTTTGTAGAATGGCGATAATTTTCTTGAATTATATCTTGAATTTCAATAGTTGTATTTATAATAGCACAATTACTAACAAATACCCATTCTTTTTTTTCCAAAAAGTCACTTTTCCCAAACTGGAAAGATTTCTTCACTTTCTCTGAGCATTTATTACTAATGTACTATTAATGTACGTAAAAGTTATTATCTTTTCGTTTAAAGAAAATATTTTGAAATAGTTGTAGTTATAGTGACACGTTAATTATTATTTGACATTTCTACGGTAAAATATATTTTTCATAGGTAACTAGATGCAGAGATTTAAATAAATGGTTTATTCTAAACAGATGTAATATTTATTTTATTCCGCTCTAATTTCTGTATAAATGTTACCACTTTAGAGAGGGAAAGGTTTAACTTTCTGAACAACATAAAAAAAGTATACCGGCAGGTTCGTATACAATAAAAAAGTTGCCAGTAGAGTATAATTGGGAATACTGGCACCACATTTCCCCCAGAATCCCACATTTCCCCACACATCTGGACCAAAAAGTTTTCTTCGACTAGCCATTTTCATCTTTCGAGATAAATATATCTTAAATTTTTTATGTTTCGAGATAAATGAGCATCCTCATTTCCTCCCACATCTGAACCAAAAAGTTTTCTTCGACTAGCCATTTTTTTATCTTTCATCTGAACCAAATAGTTTTCTTTGTCTAGCCATTGCATCTTTCGAGATAAACCTATCTTGTTTGGTATCAATTAATATTAGATTTTCTCAGCTACCCGAATTTCTAGGAATTTTTAGATTGCATCACCCCCAAGGGAGCTACCCCCATTTTAAGATTTCTTACCTGTAGCGACTTTTGAGCGTTCTTATAAAATTTTTTTTATACATGCGATACATCTTGTTAGTCTAGAATTTTGCACAGAATCCGAATCTGCTAACAGATTTAATATCCGACCACCCCCTGCAAAGTTATACCCCTTTAAAGCTCCCAAACCTCTACATTTTGCTCTTTACCTATAAGCAAACCTAACAAATAGTTTTCTTTGTCTAGCCAATGCATCTTTCGAGATAAACCCACCTTGTTTGGTATTAATTAATATTAGAATTTTCTCAGCTACCCGAATCTTTAGGAATTTTTTAGATTGCATCACCCCAAGGAGCTACCCCAATTTTAAGATTTCTTACCTGTAGCGACTTTTGAGCGTTCTTATAAATTTTTTTAGTCATGCGATACATCTTGTTAGCTTAGAATTTTACGCACAACCCGAATCTGCAAACAGATTTAAAATCGGGCCACGCCCTGCAAAGTTACACTTTAAAGCCCCAAACCTCTTTAAATTGTTTTGCTCGTCTATGACATATGCTTTAACCAACTATTTCTCTAGAAATCTAAAACCGCAAGGATTTTAGAAACGAGTTCTTTATAAGCCATAAGTGTTTAATATTTACAATCATTTTTCAAACAGTAATGTGCTTTTCTCAGAATGTTGCAAAAACCCATGGCTTAAAATTTTTCTGGTTTTAACATAATTACATGCACAATGCTAAATTGTTGGAAAATACATAGACAAGGACAAATTAATCGCTTTACAATTATGTGACGTATAGTGAAAGTAGCATAGAGGACAAACTAATTGCTTTACAATTATGTGACGTAAAGTGAAAGTAGCCTTTCTTGTGTTTTACATGGTTTCGCTTAAGACCTCGTACATATTTTCCGGATTACTAGAAGACGTTATAACCATATTTTTTGTGTTAAAGGATTTCACATCGGTAGTCTCTTCTCCCATTTTGGTGTAAACGCCGTAGAGTTCGCAATCGACTTTTATTGCTGTATGTTGTATTCTTTTTTTATTAAGTAATCGAATAAATAGTTCCTTCTGCTTCCAAAGAAACTCGGACACTCCATCGCCCACACTGGCGTTATTTATGCGATAGCTAACCATACGGATGTTAAACGCTGTACTAATCATTTCTACACCATCGTCGTTAGTAGCGGTAACTGATGCATTTTATGTTTGTTGCTCCTTAAGTGTGCGGCGTACGTAGTTTTTTCCATTTCGAAATCGCATACTTTACACATCATTCGTGGTTGTTTCGTACAAGACCCTTTAACAGCTAGCGGCGTTGAACGTTTACGGCTTAATAACATACCGTGCTGTTTTCCTTGTGTCGCTGTAAGCTGTCCATTCTCGTAAAAGCGATACCGCAAGTCCCAGAGTTTAAGTACTTTGCTGCCGACGGATGTATAAGCAACCGTGGACGATGTTACACCGCGACATTTGTTCTGGTGCCGTTTGAGAACATTTCTCCAGGTATAGGAAGCACCGCAAGAGATGCACTTAAAACGTTTGCAGATACCATTTTAGTACAAAACAAAACCCGCACTATAGCATTTTGGTTAAACTTGTAAGCGAACTAACTAAAAAGCTTACTCGAGCGTACCTGATTTATGTTCCTTATAGAATGCATACCGAAGGTTTCGAAGACGACCGAACGATGTTGAGGATTCAGCGGGGAACTAAATGACGTCATAATCCCGCTGCTCGTCCAATACATTTAGCGCCAATGCATGCACCTGGTTCGCTTCGTCGATGGTGCGAATGCCGTTAGTAAAACATCGGAAACGTCTTCCATGTTATACGGATCGCGTGCATATTAAAAATCCAAAGGGTGATAGCACGCGCACACAAATTGTGTGCAAGTCGTGCTGTAGAAGATGCAGTGCTACTATAACCAAAAACACTTTAAACCTTTACTAAGGAATACCAAACTTGTTGTCTACAGAATACTTACTAATAAAGCAATTTAATTTTAAACCACTTCTACGTCATATTTTCGGAAATGGCAGGTTGAATATTTTCTTTGGAAACAATCGAAGATTGCCGAAGACACTCGAAGAGTGCACGAGCGCGGTTACTAAACCAATTAGCATTAATATCAAGTATTCCGTACTTTCGTAGGTTGCTCATTTCCTAGAAACAAATCTTCCACATAGCGGTCGGTAGCACGTAATGATTTCTAGAACCGGTAAGTACTCGATATCGCCCAAATAGAGAATTAGATGCTCGATGTCTGTTAACTTCCAATTCCCTCGTAAAAGGTAGCAAAAGCTCGGTCAATAATCCATTATACTTCGACTCGCTCCTGTTCTGATAATTTACAAACATTTTTCAAACGACAATGGGCCGAGAATTTTTAAACCTCCGAGAGATCTATAAGTCGTGATCAATTACACGTTCGAGCTACCCGTAAACTAACATATTTTGTAGCAACTGTATAATACATGCATACCCCTCCTCTGCGCTACTGCTATTCTTGTAGTTGCTTAAAAAAGTCAGTCACCCTTTTTACTGCTAGGGCCGCTAAAAAGCGCCATTCCATACTTTCTTTATAAGTGTAGCACATCGCGCACTTTTTTGTCGGATAATTAAATTATGTTTATGTAGACCTTTACACTTTCGCTTATTTAAACATCTAATACAATTGATTAACCACTTTCGATTATTCTAACGGAGGCCACCATACATCCCACCGCACCGTTCTTTTTGAATCCAACGATCCTATGGGCTTCCGCACACTAACACCTGACGTATCTTTCCTACTATTTGTTAAACAAAAACTACCGGTATCGCCATTGTGGACGTAAACAGATATTTGTGGATGTGTACGAGAATATGTAATCATATACATTAACCAGTCTAAGCTATTTTATTTAGTCCACGAAAACTACTATTTTTCTAAACTACAATTAATAATCGTCTTTATAGGTTTAACATTTCTACCATTACCCAATGACTGGTGCTACGTACATGGAAACTTTAATTTCTTATTGGAGAATTCTTATTCTCCCACACACTGCAGCGTAGTTGCATGCCTACCCCTTTTGAGGTATATGCTCGTTATAGGTTGTAAGACCCCGGTTTTATAACTACAATTCGTGAGACCCTTTAATCTCTTTAATCGTATCTTTCTCGCCTACAATACAGTAGGACTTAACATTACTACAACAAATTCTAATACTGGACCCCCATTAAATACGTCTTTAATTTTCCTACAAGTTTTTATCGACAAGTGTTATATTGTATTTATTATACGCAGGGTAGTCACTCTTTTAAGATAAATATATTTTGCTAGGTATCAACTAATATTAAATTTTCTAGGGACCCCAAATCTGTAAATAGATTTTAAATAGGACCACCCATACAAAGTTATGCGTTTTAAAGACCCAAATCACTGATTTTGCCCATCTTTATTTAACTCCATCTTTAAAACCTTTTCGCTACCCAAGACATATGCCTTAGCCAACCATCTTCCGAGAAATCTAAAACCGCAGTGTTCCGCTAACACAACGTGGAGATAACATGTATACTCTGTCAACCAGGATAGAAGCAGAGGAAAGATTTGGAAGGTGGGCGAGGAACTTAAAAATTATGGAATCTTAAAACTAATATATACAAATATAAACAACTATCTTATATCTTTACGCCCCCATGCATATGTGGAAGTACTATTAGGAATGATGTACCTTTTGTCATCTTCCCTCGATAAACTAATTTTATTAATAAGCTGCGTATACAAATCGTATTCTTTTACTCCGGATACATACGCAGACAAGTACTCGATACCATCCAAATAAAGAATTGGATGCTTGGCGACTGTTAACATCCGCTTCCCTCGTGTACGCCCAGACATCCCAGCCCATGAGCACCCTGTGCATGCACACCTGCCCATGCCACCCTACGCGTACGCACCCTGTCCATGCACGCTGCCCATGCGCACCTCTCTGTGCGATTGCTATTTCGGGGTAACGTCACAGCCTTTTATAAATAAAGAACAATGTTATATACTATTATAAAATGTTTATTCTGACATTATACATAACAAATTTAAAATATTTAATACCAAGCATGGAGTCATTTAAACTTAATTTTAATACAAAGTTATACACAGAAGGCAGTCCTTTCTTTATGTTTGTTTGCAGTGGTTTTAATTTTATCTAATTTTATTCGCAGCTTAAAATTTAAATCGATACCCAAGTCTTCTATCTCCTTTTCTAGCCAATAGTTTGATACATAAAGACCGTCTAGGTTTTCGAATTGTAAAATGTACCGAAGTTTGCCTCTATATTTAAAGTCTTTGATTCCACCGACAACCAGATCCATTCCTTCGTGTAATTCTTGCAGTTTGTGACAATCTTTTAATCGCAGCTTTCCCACTATATCCTGCATACGTATCTTGTTAGCTTGATCGACTTCTTCTTGTCGGTATTGGAGGAAATTCTTATTCTCCCACAGACTGTTGCGTAGTTGCATGTCCACCACTTTTGGGAATATATGGTTGTTATAGGTTGTAAGACCCTCGGTTTTAAATGATCCAAGGTTCTTTACTAGGCAAATATACAATGTTTAGCACAACCTCTTTGCGTGTCGTGTACGCAAAGATTACAAACTCCGCATTCCTTAGTTCGTCTTTGTTATCTGCCATTTTGATAAATACGTTTTAGAATAACCTTTTAAAAATATACTGATTTGGTACCATCCATTTCCGCAAGGACGCCTACATAACTAAAAGAGTCTTTTTACTAACCACAAATGCATACAACTTGAAACCAGATGTATCTAAGTCAGCCCATCGGCACATAAAATAATCTTTTAATTCTTCCTCATTTTCTCTAATAAGATGTTCTTTGTCTAACACATCTTTGTATTGATCGCGTATTGTCGCAGTGTTTTCCATGTAGTCCAATTTTCGTCTTTTGCATCCATTTCCTCTAATTCCAGTTGTCTTTTCCTTCCACTTACAGCGTATGGTATACATAATGGGGCAATTTCCTTTAGCGTAAACGGATAGAGTTTACTACCAATATTTACGCGTTGTCGTACAACCTCTGGACGAATGTTAGGCGTATCTATCAATCCCAATTCCGAAATTACTATTTCTTTTGGAATTGTAGAATATGGTGTTGCAGATTGTGTAAAATATGTACTACCTGCTTTAATGTAGCACTTGTGTAAGATTTTTATTTTATCTTGGCTATCTTCCTCTACTATCTCCAAATAATTTATAGGTAAATAGTTAAAACTAAAGCCGAAAGCACATACTTTATCAATTTTTCCCTTTCCTCTAGTTTTTGGACAACAATTTGCAAGCCCGTCAATTTCTTTGTATTGCCATTCCCCAATACACGTACTGTAGCAGGTTATTATAGACTAAACAAGAGCTATTTTGTAGCTTGTCCGATAGCTTACTCCACATTTGGCAAGTGATACCGAGTACATTGGCGCCTTTAGGAAGTACAACTTACTATCTTCCAATAAGGTTAAACAGTTTTTAAGGGTTTATACACTCGTTCCGCACTGACATAGCTTCCAATTGCACAGTTGTATATTGTCGCTTCCAATCGCGTAATACCATGTTCTTTGACCAAAGTAGACGCAAATGTTTCCTTAAACGTACATCTGGACAACGTAAAAATCTAGTATATGATTGCCAAGTTGTTTATTAACACCAGGACTTGTTATCTGACACACAAATTTGTTGTATATCTTAATTCTTGCATTGGTTGTTAGCCATGTTAAACAATCAATCCCGCAGTTTTATCGTTGTCAACTATAATATTACACTTTCCTTCGTATTCTCCCTTATAGCAAAAGTTATGCTTTGTAGTTAAATAATTACACATCTCCATCTTGCTAAATATGCCCAAAATCTTGGGTTACATCCATGTTAAAAGATAGAAATAATCTTGTTGGACTTCGTCTAATATATCTGAATTTCCTAAAGTTACACCAGTATTCCTTTTAACCCCCAATTTTTAAATCAATTAAGTCCTTCCGAATATTTTTTACTTAAATATGTGTTTCTTGTAAAAATGTACTTTAATGTACTTAAATTTGATTTTCTTAATTCCTATACAAATAACTTTATAGGTAAATATTTAAACTTAAGTGTTTTAATTCCTTTCTCAGCTTTTGAATTTTTGGTTCAAGTTATTCTTCCACATCGACATTTTAACAGACTATTTGTACTTCATACCAATATTTGACTAATACACCATTGTCTTTTGAATTATTAATTTTCAAGTTAACATTAAGTTTTTACATCGTCACTTACTAATTACAGTTTTTTTCCTTTACAAACAGATTTTGCAAATTGAATATTTTTTCCTAACTAACCGAGAACGTTAAATCAGAAGATTGAGTTTATTACTGAGTTGCCCAAATTTACTAATCCATTGTTACCAGTTAACATAATGGAAATTAGTTGTAAATTTATACCGCCGCCTACCTATTAATTTTTCCTTTATCTAACCCAGGACCACACTTGTTTTTAATGGAAAAACTCATTAAAATGCAATTAGTGTTAATGGGTGTTTAATGAGAAAACTCATTAAAAGCAATTAGTCATATGGTCATTGGTCATATGGTCATGTGTCATGTGGTCATATGGTCATAGTGGTCCATATGGTCATGTGGTCAGTGGTCATTGGTATGGTACATATGGTCATGTGTCATATGGTCAATGTAGTCATATGGCCATGTGGTCATGGGGTAATTTCCCATGCAATTTCACCATTTACATCCTACATATCCGATATATGTCGATGCGCATCCCTGTCGGCTTAGGTTGGATAACAACATATTCGACTATCTTCGGCAATATACGTCATCACTCTGTAGAATACGTAAGAGAACAATTTTTCGTATTCAATTTAGTATTCGATAGTAGCTAGAACGGTAAACATGAGCGTCTCCAAGGTGATTAACGTTTCTCAACTTGGGAATAAAGTGAAACGACAAATGAGTCGATTTGGATTATGGTTGTTGACAGAAAATATGTGCAACAATAATCTGGTAAAAGATATTGGTAATATTTGTTATGTCGACAGCGATACAGATTGCTGACTGTTGACTACACACACCAATTACAGAACCATTTTGTGACAATATAATGTTGGTTAAAATTTGCGACCTTTCTGACACCGAACAAGCATCTGCAAACAAAAGATGTTTATCCTAAAAAAGAAATTTGTGGTGCATTTAACAGCTATCTACGAAGAAAGTTCAACCGATTTGTTTCCGCTAGGCATGGTGTTAAAGCTAAGCTCCGTTTTCTGGAAAGCACAAACAAGATGGGCCAGAGAGTAAAAGAAATTATCGGAAAAGAAGACCTCGAATGCATTAATAAAAATTCCAAAATCCTATATGTGTTCCATACAAAGTGGAACTAGCAGATGTTAAGTTGGAAACTTTATTGGAGGAACTGCCAGATATATTAGACGAAGTCCAACAAGATTATTTCTATCTTTTTAACATGGATGTAACCCAAGATTTTGCGGGCATATTTAGCAAGATGGAGATGTGTAATTATTTAACTACAAAGCATAACTTTTGCTATAAGGGAGAATACGAAGGAAAGTGTAATATTATAGTTGACAACGATAAAACTGCGGGGATTGATTGTTTAACATGGCTAACAACCAATGCAAGAATTAAGATATACAACAAATTTGTGTGTCAGATAACAAGTCCTGGTGTTAATAAACAACTTGGCAATCATATACTAGATTTTTTACGTTGTCCAGATGTACGTTTAAGGGAAACATTTGCGTCTACTTTGGTCAAAGAACATGGTATTACGCGATTGGAAGCGACAATATACAACTGTGCAATTGAAGCTATGTCAGTGCGAACGAGTGTATAAACCCTTAAAAACTGTTTAACCTTATTGGAAGATAGTAAGTTGTACTTCCTAAAGGCGCCAATGTACTCGGTATCACTTGCCAAAATGTGGAGTAAGCTATCGGACAAGCTACAAAATAGCTGTTGTTTAGTCTATAATAACCTGCTACAGTACGTGTATTGGGGAATGGCAATACAAAGAAATTGACGGGCTTGCAAATTGTTGTCCAAAAACTAGAGGAAAGGGAAAAATTGATAAAGTATGTGCTTTGGCTTTAGTTTTAACTATTTACCTATAAATTATTTGGAGATAGTAGAGGAAGATAGCCAAGATAAAATAAAAATCTTACACAAGTGCTACATTAAAGCAGGTAGTACATATTTTACACAATCTGCAACACCATATTCTACAATTCCAAAAGAAATAGTAATTTCGGAATTGGGATTGATAGATACGCCTAACATTCGTCCAGAGGTTGTACGACAACGCGTAAATATTGGTAGTAAACTCTATCCGTTTACGCTAAAGGAAATTGCCCCATTATGTATACCATACGCTGTAAGTGGAAGGAAAAGACAACTGGAATTAGAGGAAATGGATGCAAAAATACGAAAATTGGACTACATGGAAAACACTGCGACAATACGCGATCAATACAAAGATGTGTTAGACAAAGAACATCTTATTAGAGAGAATGAGGAAGAATTAAAAGATTATTTTATGTGCCGATGGGCTGACTTAGATACATCTGGTTTCTACAAGTTGTATGCATTTGTGGTTAGTAAAAAGACTCTTTTAGTTATGTAGGCGTCCTTGCGGAAAAGGATGGTACCAAATCAGTATATTTTTTAAAAGGTTATTCTAAAAACGTATTTATCAAAATGGCAGATAACAAAGACGAACTAAGGAATGCGGGTTTCGTAATCTTTGCGTACACGCACGCAAAGAGGTTGCGCTAAACATTGTATATTTGCCTAGTAAAGAACCTTTCGATCATTTAAAACCGAGGGTCTTACAACCTATAACAACCATATATTCCCAAAAGTGGTGGACATGCAACTACGCAACAGTCTGTGGAGAATAAGAATTTCCTCCAATACCGACAAGAAGAAGTCGATCAAGCTAACAAGATACGTATGCAGGATATAGTGGGAAAGCTGCGATTAAAAGATTGTCACAAACTGCAAGAATTACACGAAGGAATGGATCTGGTTGTCGGTGGAATCAAAGACTTTAAATATAGAGGCAAACTTCGGTACATTTTACAATTCAAAACCTAGACGGTCTTTATGTATCAAACTATTGGCTAGAAAAGGAGATAGAAGACTTGGGTATCGATTTAAATTTTAAGCTGAATAAAATTAGATAAAATTAAAACCACTGCAAACAAACATAAAGAAAGGACTGCTTCTGTGTATAACTTTGTATTAAAATTAAGTTTAAATGACTCCATGCTTGGCATTAAATATTTTAAATTTGTTATGTATAATGTCAGAATAAACATTTTATAATAGTATATAACATTGTTCTTTATTTATAAAAGGCTGTGACGTTACCCCGAAATAGCAATCGCACAGAGAGGGGTGCGCATGGGCAGCGTGCATGGACAGGGTGCGTACGCGTAGGGGTGTGCATGGGCAGGGGTGCATGCGCAGGGTGCTCTGGGCTGGGATGTCTGGGCGTACACGAGGGAAGCGGATGTTAACAGTCGCCAAGCATCCAATTTTTATTTGATGGTATCGAGTACTGTGTGCGTATGTATCCGGAGTAAAAGAATACGATTTGTATACGCAGCTTATTAATAAAATTAGTTTATCGAGGAAGATGACAAAAGGTACATCATTCCTAATAGTACTCCACATATGCATGGGGCGTAAAGATATAAGATAGTTGTTTATATTTGTATATTAGTTTTAAGATTCCATAATTTTAAGTTCTCGCCCACCTTCCAAATCCTTCCTCTGCTTCTATCCTGGTTGACAGAGTATACGTGTTATCTCCACGTTGTGTTAGCGGAACACTGCGGTTTTAGATTTCACAAATGGTTGCGCAAGGAATGTCTGAGTAGCGAAAGGTTTGATAAAGATGGTTAAATATAAGATGGGCAAAATCAGTGATTGTCATTCAAAACGCTAGACGGTCTTGTATGGGTGGTCCTATTGGCTAGAAATCAATAGAGATTGGTCTGATTTAAATAGTTTGATACTAGAAATAAATTATAAAGATGTCTACCCTGCGAATAAAAATAAATATAACACTTGTCGATAAAACTTGTAGTGAAAATTAAAGGTTTAAATGACGTCCAGTATTAGAATTTTTGGTAGTAATGTTGTTACTGTATAATGTAGGCAGAATAGAACGATTATAAAGATTAAAGGGTCTCGTTGAGTTATAAAAGGGCTGTGCGTTACACCATAAGAGCATATCGCTCAAAGGGGTAGGCAGTGGGCAGGACTACGGGTGTACGTGTGGGAGAATAAGTTTCATGAGGAAGATGTACAGCTTTCCATGTACGTACACAGTATTGGGTAATGGTAGAAATGTTAACCTATCGCAAGATCGCAATTTTTATTGTGGTTTAGAAGTAATGTAGTGAGTTTTCTGGACTAAATAAAATAGTTAGACTAGGTTAATGTATAAAGATTACAGTATTCTCGACAATACAAAATACATCTGTTATGACGTCCACATGGCATGACCGGTAGTTGTTGTTTACAAATAGTAAAGGTTACGATAAACATAATTTAATTACCGCAAAAAGTGCGCGATGTGCTACACTTATAAAGAAAGTATGGAATGGCGCTTTTTAGCGGCCCTAGCAGTAAAAGGGTGACTGACTTTTTAAGCAACTACAAGAATAGCAGTAGCGCAGAGGAGGGTATGCATGTATTATACAGTTGCTACAAAATATGTTAGTTTACGGGTAGCTCGAACGTGTAATTGATCACGACTTATAGATCTCTCGGAGGTTTAAAATTCTCGGCCCATTGTCGTTTGAAAATGTTTGTAAATTATCAGAACAGGAGCAAGTCGAAGTATAATGGATGATTGACCGAGCTTTTGCTACTTTTTACGAGGGAATTGGAAGTTAACAGACATCGAGCATCTAATTCTCTATTTGGGCGATATCGAGTACTTACCGGTTCTAGAAATCATTACGTGCTACCGACCGCTATGTGGAAGATTTGTTTCTAGGAAATGAGCAACCTACGAAAGTACGGAATACTTGATATTAATGCTAATTGGTTTAGTAACCGCGCTCGTGCACTCTTCGAGTGTCTTCGGCAATCTTCGATTGTTTCCAAAGATAATATTCAACCTGCCATTTCCGAAAATATGACGTAGAAGTGGTTTAAAATTAAATTGCTTTATTAGTAAGTATTCTGTAGACAACAAGTTTGGTATTCCCTTAGTAAAGGTTTAAAGTGTTTTGGTTATAGTAGCACTGCATCTTCTACAGCACGACTTGCACACAATTTGTGTGCGTGCTATCACCCTTTGGATTTTTAATATGCACGCGATCCGTATAACATGGAAGACGTTTCCGATGTTTTTACTAACGGCATTCGCACCATCGACGAAGCGAACCAGGTGCATGCATTGGCGCTAAATGTATTGGACGAGCAGCGGGGATTATGACGTCATTTAGTTCCCCGCTGAATCCTCAACATCGTTCGGTCGTCTTCGGAAACCTTCGGTATGCATTCTATAAGGAACATAAATCAGGTACGCTCGAGTAAGCTTTTAGTTAATTCGCTTACAAGTTTAACCAAAGTGCTATAGTGCGGGTTTTGTTTTGTACGAAAATGGTATCTGCAAACGTTTTAGTGCATCTCTTGCGGTGCTTCCTACACCTGGAGAAATGTTCTCAAACGGCACCAGAACAAATGTCGTGGTGTAACATCGTCCACGGTTGCTTATACATCCGTCGGCAGCAAAGTACTTAAACTCTGGGACTTGCGGTATCGCTTTTACGAGAATGGACAGCTTACAGCGACACAAGGAAAAACAGCACGGTATGTTATTAAGCCGTAAACGTTCAACGCCGCTAGCTGTTAAAGGGTCTTGTACGAAACAACCACGAACGATGTGTAAAGTATGCGATTTCGAAATGGAAAAAACTACGTACGCCGCACACTTAAGGAGCAACAAACATAAAAATGCATGTTACCGCTACTAACGACGATGGTGTAGAAATGATTAGTACAGCGTTTAACATCCGTATGGTTAGCTATCGCATAAATAACGCCAGTGTGGGCGATGGAGTGTCCGAGTTTCTTTGGAAGCAGAAGGAACTATTTATTCGATTACTTAATAAAAAAAGAATACAACATACAGCAATAAAAGTCGATTGCGAACTCTACGGCGTTTACACCAAAATGGGAGAAGAGACTACCGATGTGAAATCCTTTAACACAAAAAATATGGTTATAACGTCTTCTAGTAATCCGGAAAATATGTACGAGGTCTTAAGCGAAACCATGTAAAACACAAGAAAGGCTACTTTCACTTTACGTCACATAATTGTAAAGCAATTAGTTTGTCCTCTATGCTACTTTCACTATACGTCACATAATTGTAAAGCGATTAATTTGTCCTTGTCTATGTATTTTCCAACAATTTAGCATTGTGCATGTAATTATGTTAAAACCAGAAAAATTTTAAGTCATGGGTTTTTGCAACATTCTGAGAAAAGCACATTACTGTTTGAAAAAATGATTTTAAATATTAAACACTTATGGCTTATAAAGAACTCGTTTCTAAAATCCTTGCGGTTTTAGATTTCTAGAGAAATAGTTGGTTAAAGCATATGTCATAGACGAGCAAAACAATTTAAAGAGGTTTGGGGGCTTTAAAGTGTAACTTTGCAGGGCGTGGCCCGATTTTAAATCTGTTTGCAGATTTGGGTTGTGCGTAAAATTCTAAGCTAACAAGATGTATCGCATGACTAAAAAAATTTATAAGAACGCTCAAAAGTCGCTACAGGTAAGAAATCTTAAAATTGGGGTAGCTCCCTTGGGGGTGATGCAATCTAAAAAATTCCTAAAGATTCGGGTAGCTGAGAAAATTCTAATATTAATTAATACCAAACAAGGTGGGTTTATCTCGAAAGATGCATTGGCTAGACAAAGAAAACTATTTGTTAGGTTTGCTTATAGGTAAAGAGCAAAATGTAGAGGTTTGGGAGCTTTAAAGCGGTATAACTTTGCAGGGGGTGGTCGGATATTAAATCTGTTTGCAGATTCGGATTCTGTGCAAAATTCTAGACTAACAAGATGTATCGCATGTATAAAAAAATTTTTATAAGAACGCTCAAAAGTCGCTACAGGTAAGAAATCTTAAAATGGGGGTAGCTCCCTTGGGGGTGATGCAATCTAAAAAATTCCTAGAAATTCGGGTAGCTGAGAAAAATCTAATATTAATTGATACCAAACAAGATAGGTTTATCTCGAAAGATGCAATGGCTAGACAAAGAAAACTATTTGGTTCAGATGAAAGATAAAAAAATGGCTAGTCGAAGAAAACTTTTTGGTTCAGATGTGGGAGGAAATGAGGATGCTCATTTATCTCGAAACAAAAAATTTAAGATATATTTATCTCGAAAGATGAAAATGGCTAGTCGAAGAAAACTTTTTGGTCCAGATGTGTGGGGAAATGTGGGATTCTGGGGGAAATGTGGTGCCAGTATTCCCAATTATACTCTACTGTTGCCTTATATCTGAAAAGTAATATACTCATTTGCAGTGTAACTGGAAGTTACTGCATAAAAGTTTCATCACAAAAAGAATTAATTAATTTTTAAAGGCGTATAATGAAAATCGTACACGATATCTCAAATATATTTTGGGATTCATGCATTTAAAATGGGTTCAAATACATTTGACCACCAGACAAACTGATTTATATAAAGTCAAATTTTAAGCTCGCACCACAAAACCAATAAAATTGAATACTTCACTTACTCAAAGACTCACAACAAAAAACTATGAAATAGTTCAATACATATTTTATAATTCCAACATTCACGAAATGAACGTTATCCCATTGGGGAATCAGGATTGTTGATCATGTACTTTTCCGTTTCCAACTTTACTTAGACTTTTTAATATTCCTGTTTTGTCGCGTAACAAATCCCATACTAGATTGCAATTGAAACGGTAAGGTCAAGAAACTGCAGTGTTGATATTGAAAGCTATTTGTTCATTAGTCTTGTTTCAAGCTTAAGTGATATACATTAAGCGAATGTAGTTTTAAATTGCAACGTTAAATCTTAAATCCCCGAAAGAAATTGAAATGGGATTATTTTCTAGCGTAATTGCTATGCATTGAAAGAACTATGCGGAGTTTGTTTCGAAGGTAATTGATTTATGGATCTAATGAAGAAACTGGTAATACTGAATTACTTACAGTACAGCGTAAATACTAATCAACCAGATCGCTTTTATTGAAACTTATACACTTTATAATCCTTTTCGGGGTTAATACAAGAGAAAAATCCTCGTAGTACAAATGCAATACGACGTGAGTTGATTAGTAGACTATTAAAACGACAACATACCACTTCTCAGCAAGAGCACGGGCAGTAGTAGTTACAATGATATTCTTTTAGCATGTTACAAGACAGGAAAACTAAAATAAACTTAAATTCCTTTAACTGTACAAGATAGAAAAGCTCAAACATACGTACATTTATTTATCAATACGGAAAAGAGAAAATCAAGCTTAAATTCTTTTTAGTCCTCAAAACTTACTTGCGCTGCTGTGCGTGTGTAGAGGGTTCAAACTTTATTTCGTTTTCGCTGATTAAGATATCTACGCTTTCTACATAACTTGTGCTAATCATGTAAATAGGCAACTGTACCTACTTTAACTACTTTAAGCGTTTTCATACGTCGTGTATATATATATATATATATATATATATATATATATATAACCGAGAAGTAAGTTTAATGAGTCTTAAATTATATCTTTCGGCAATGGAAAAAGGCAGTTGAGCCGGATCTCCTCCGTGCCGACTGTTGCGATGTTAGGTGAAACGATACGAAGACACAAATTGTGAGATGGGGGATGCTGTACTTCCCATAAGGTGTCTGTATTAAATATTAAAAACTTTGCTACTCCTGTCCAATTAGGGCGAAACGCGTCGACAGGATGCCCTCGTGGCTGAATTTGAGTCACTTACCATTAATCCTTTTTTACTTTATATATATAATCAACATCATTAGACCTTCAGTCCTAGAACTGGTTGGACGCGTACCCTCATTGTTTCCTAGTCTAAACCAACCTACACATTTCCCTGAAATTTGCAGTCTGCATCTATCACTATCTGTGTGCGAAAATCTGATCTCGGTCTACCTCTACCTCCCTTTTCCTATCTCTGCTTGTAATATATCCCGTACTATTCCCCAGAAATGCCCTGGAATGTATCCTGTCCTTCTATTTCTCCTATTTTTTTGGTTTTCCACAGATATTTTTATTCCTCTACTATTTCTACAACCTATTTGTTATTGACTTTGTCTGTCCATGCTTCCATCCTCATACATCTGAAATACAACATTCCAGTAGGCTTCTATCTATTTCTGTCTGCTTTTCCTACTGCCCCTATTTCACAGACGAACTGTGCTGTGCTCCACACTATGCTTTGGACAGTTTTCTTCTTGTATCTATGTTCGTTGTCTTTGAACATAGCTACTGTTCTTTCTTGTTTGATGCAGTTCGGTCACCTTTTATTGTTTTACAGTTATATACTCTATTTCCCCGATATTCAGTGGGATGTGAGGGGGGGGGAGCAGCCTTTGGCTGCGTAGTTCCCCCAGCACTTGAACCTTTGTCAAATTAATAGTTTTTCCAATTTATCCTTTCACACAATCAACATTAGTTAAAAATACTTTACAACCAAAACCTGAAGTTGCTTATAATAATCATCAGATTTAAGAGCACTTATTTTTTCGTCATTGAGTTTTACGTCTTGAAACTGGTTGGACTTATATCTCAGCTTATTTATGTTCTAAGCTAGCCTACCCAGTTCCCTGCAATTCTCACAACAGCCCATATATAGCTCAATTCCCTTTTATTGTTTTCTAATTATATGCCCTATTTCACCGAGTTTCAGTGGTATGTGAAGGGGGTTAAGCAGCCTGTAGCTGCCAAGGATCCCCAACACTTAGACATTTGCCGTATTAATAGTTTTTCAGTAAATCCTTTCGCACAATTAACATTAGTTGAAATTGTCACAGCTTTTACTATCTGTGTGCAGTAGTCTAACCTAGGTCTACCTCTACTTTCCTTTTTTCCTATCTTTGCTTCCAAAATATTCCGCACTATTCCCCCATGCTGTAGTCTGTGGCCTATCATCCTATCTTTTTCATTTTTTACTGCTTCCTACACACTTCTATCTTTCCCTACCATTTCTAGTACCTCTTTGTTCTTAACTTTGTCTTCGTCATACGTCTGTAGCACCACATTTTAAAGGCTTTCTATCTTTTTCTTGTCTGCTTCTCCTACCGTCCAGGCTTCACAGCCATACAGTGCTGTGCTCCACACATATGTTTTAAGCAATCTTTTTCTTGTTTCTACATTTGTTGACTTTGAACACAGTAGTTGTTTGTTCTTGTTAAATGTAACACGACTTTGTGCTAATCTTTGTTTTATATCTTATGTACTTTTCCCATCTTGCGTTATTTGACTTTCTAGGTAGCAGAAATCTTTAACCTTTTGTAAGTTCTCGTTACCTATTTGTATTCTTGTTTTTGACTTATTTTCCCCTCTTTTGCATACTAGAACTTTAGTTTTTTTTTTGTTAATTTTCATACCATATCTCCCCGTTAGAACTGTTTCCATTTCATTAAGAGCAGCTTCTAACTCTTCTTTGCTGGATGCTAATACCGCTGTATCATCTTCAAATCTAAGCATATCCTTTGTTCTTGCATATTAATTCCAAATATCTTCCTGCATTTGACAGTATTCATTGCCTCTTCTATGTACAAGTTCAAAATTAATGGGGATAAAGCACATCTCTGCTTCACCCCTTTCCTAATATTTACTTCTCTACTTTCTTGCTCTAATTCTATTACCACTGTTTGCTTTTTGTATAAGCAATACACTATCCGTCTATCCCTAAAACTCATTCCAATCTTTTTGAGTATTTCAAACATTTTTTTCCATTTTACATTGTCGAATGCTTTTTCCAGATCTACAAACCCTCTATATACGTTTTCCCCATTCTCTATTGTTTTCTCCATTATCACTCTCAGAGCTAAAATAGCCTCCCGTGTTAACCTGTTTCGCCTAAACCCAAATTGGTCTTTTAGTATATCTTCAGTCGTTTTTCCATTTGTCTTTGTACAATTCTAGTTAATATTTTTGAAATGTGTGTTGTCAAACTTATTGTTCGGAAATTTTCACATCTATCCGCGCCCCTTTGTTTTGGTATAGTTTCTATAATGTTACGTTTGAAATCTTTGGGTATCTCGCTTGTCTCATACATATAGCTTACAAGTCGGAAGAGACGTTCTGTTATTGCTTACCTAGCGGCTTTTACAGTTTCTGCTTGCACCTTATCTATACCCGGCGCCTTACCATTTTTCAGAACCTCTAATGATAATTCAAACTCATCCCTAAGTATAGGATATCCCAGGTCATCATTTTCAATGTCTGATTCCTGTTCTAATGCTGTTAGTTCCTTTCCTGAACACAAACTCTTTATAAATTCCTGCCATCTAGCTACTTTCTCTACATTTTCTATAATGACGTTTCATCTCGCGTCCCTTATATTTTTGCTATATGGTTTTATATCCCTAAAATTCATTCTAATTATTTGTATGTTTCGTCTTTCTTTCCTATTTCCATCTTAGTTTGTACCTCTTTGCACTTTTCATCAAACCTTTGTTCTTTAGCTTTTCTGCATTTGCGATAATTTCCCATTTTATGGCTTTGTAACTTTGTTTTCCTGTTTGGTCTGATCTATTTTTGTATTTTCGTCTTTCCTCTATTAAATTCAGGATATCATTTGTTATCCATGGTTTCTTATTTTCTTTCTGTGTATACCCCAAAATATCTCTAGCCGCCATGTATAAGCTGGATTTAATGTTATTTCATTCTGTTTGTACTTCCTTAGTATTAAAAACTTTCCCGATATCTTTCAACAATTTATTTGACTTTTTTTCAAATCTTTCTTGGATATCTTTATCTTTTAGCTTCTCAATGTCAAAGTGCCTTTTTCCGTTCCTTTTTTCAGATTTTTAAATTTAAGTGCGGCCTTCATAATTACAATGTGGTGGTCAGTGTCTATACCTGCTTCTGTGTAGCTTTTACAGTCTTTTACTTGATTCCTAAACCGTTGTCTAACAGGAATGTAATCTATTTGATATCTTCCTATATCTCTTGGCATCCTCCACGTATATCATCCTCTAGTATGGTGTTGAAATAATGTGTTTGTGATAATTAAATTGTTCTTGTCGCAAAATTCTACCAGCCTATTTCCCCTGTCGTTTCTCATGCCTATACCAAATAAACCTACTATCGCTCCTTCCCTACCCTCACCTACCACTGCATTAAAATCCCCCGTAACTATTAAATTTTCATGTCCTTTTACATACCTTAGTATGTCTTCCATATCTTTGTAGATCGCTTCTACCTCTTCGTCACTGTAGCTAGAGGTGAGCATGTATACTTGTATTATTACTGTGTTTACTGGTTTAGATTCTAATCTAACCATGAGTACTCTTTTGTTCCTTTGTAAGTAATTTTCTACACAGTATCCTATCTTTTTTCTACATAACTATCTCCACACACAAATTTCCTTCCTCTGCTCCTGTATGAATTATTCTGTAGTCTCCGCTCCAAAAATCCCCTACCTCTGGCCAGCGGACTTCGCTGATTCCTACTATGTTTAGTGCTAACCTACCCATATCGAGTTTCAGGTTCTCTAGCTTACCTACTTGTTTAATACTTCTGACATTCCACGCTTTTAGATCACTCTACATTTTCGGATCACATCCCCCGAAGTAGTCCCCTTCCGGAGATCCGAATGGGGGACTATTTTACCTCCGGAATTTTTTACCCCAGAGGATACCACCATGTTTACTAATAATTTCTGTACGTAGTGTACTTGGGAGGTAATGTGGTGGTTTTCCGTTGCCTTCCACATCGCAGTAGTGTGTCTTAGAATGCCATACCGACTCCTATGGCCTCTACCACTCTAAGTACCGAAAAAGCTGCTGCCCTTTATCGGGGACCTTTTCTCACTAAAGCCCCCCATTAATTTGATTAAACCTATAGTTCGGTTCTTTAGCTCATTGAAACGCGCAAGCCATTCTACCTGTTCTAGTATTTTAGAACTTCGTCAAGGTGCAGGTCCGTTCAGAATGACTGTTTAAAAAAACAAGCTAAAAACCTATACAATGGAAGTAAGAAAATTGGTGATAGTAGATGATGAAGCAAACACAAAGCTCTATCGTCAATCGTTGACTATGAATACATTGTAAAGCAGAAAGGTTTTGATTATGGTCGAGCAAACTGCTCTTTTATTTTTTATTAGATGTGATCAAGTGTAATTTTGATTGCAAAACTGAATTTGCAGCACAAACACTAGAAAGTCAATAGTCTAAATTTAAAATCTCAATCATTACTTTTATCATTTTGAATCTGTTTAGAACAAAATCGCCTCTTTCAGTTTTCTTCTAAAAAATTTTTCTTGGCTACTCGATAACATGGAAGGTGGCTGAAACTACGTTAAGACAAATTAAGAAAAAAGAAACCACGCAAATTTGGAGAATTTTTTGGTTATGTGCAAAACATACGCAGACTAGATACAAATAACTTTTCTTGAATGCGATATAGGTATTAAAACTGAATTGTCTCGGAAGTGAACAAGCAAACGAAAAAAATGCCAGGTGAGCAATCAGAAGAAGAGTCTTTCTCCGTTTCAGTATATCCAAACTACAAGGTTATTTATTTTAACATATCAGACTGTGCTATGGTAAGCATCTAAAAATGATTCATCCCTAACGAAGAACTCCTGGAAGACCGTTCACTGTAAGATCCAAAAAAATTTGACCATATTTTGAACAAGAATTTCCACTATGAATCTGAGATAGTTATACAGACACTGTCAGTGCTAGCAAATGTTCAGAGAACTGCATTACTAACTGAACTACAACAGTTTGCTGAACAATACAATGTATTTAAGTTGTCGCTTGGTGGAATCAACCAAGATATAGAAAGTGGAATACGGTGAGGAAGAGAAAAATACCAAGAACAAGACGCTGCAGAAGAAGAATCTTATTCGGAGGAGGAGCAAACTCAAGATTAACAGACAAATGCACAAAATCAGCAAAAGTAAGAAGGTGTACATAATGTTTATCATGTGCTTTTAATGTTTTATATCAGCTGTCATCTCTGGAATATTTTACAATTTGTACTCAGTTTATGAATTTGTAATAACCTTACCATGCACACAAGTAATATGTGAAAGAGTTGGGTTTTCTTAAGTTGAAAGTTGTTAAACCCAAATTACGTAATTTTTTAGCCGCACTTTTACTGGCTGATTTAATATTAACGAATAGTCAAAATTACTTATTTGAAAACTTGAACAAAAATGAAGTTATTGATAGAATCATCTCAACCAGTGAAGAAGTAATGCAAAAGCTGATGATAGCAACCAATTATCGATATACTGTAAAATTGTGTTTATTATCTTTGCATTTCATACGTGAAACAAGTAAATTTTGTGTGGAATTGTTTTGTGTTTTTTTACGCAACCAATTAAGAACATTTCATATATTACTTTTAGTTCTTTTTATGGTTTAGATGGAAAAAATTATTTAGTACTGAGAGTTTGAGGTAATCTTTAAAATAAATTGGTAGTTGGCCAGGAATTCTTATAGGGAAAGGGCTTTCCACTGATTTCAGCTGAACATCTCGATTTCCACCAGACCAGCACTACATAAAATATTGCAGTAAATATACTGTATTTCCTGTATAATGCAACAAAGTGATATGTCCGTGTTCTTAATATATTACATAGTTTATTAGCGTAGGGACTAATAATCGATTTTCTTCCCGTCTTAACATGTTATCATTGTTCTCTTATTGTTTCATACGGAGTACACACGTTTTCACATACTGTTTATACTTATAATAAATATACAATGGCTAATCAACTTCGGTTCACAAAAGTTGTATAACTGGACGCCGATAAAGCCTGGACAAGTTTTTGACAACAAACGTTATTTAAATATTACAATGTTTAAAAATGGAATTGAATTGGAGGGGTAAGAACAGAAAAGAGTATTTGTTATACGTTATACTAATACTGCAATGTGTCCACTCAGTTATTGTATATGTTTCAGGAATAACTTGACGAGATATGAGTTTTACTTGTGCACCCTCGACAGTTTGTATTAACGCTTATACTCAAACATGAACCAATATTAGCCCTGACTGATTATTGCTGTAACTCCCACTATGTGTAACAATTGGGTTTTGCATACTCTGCTATTAAAAGTTATGTTCGTTGCTGAAAGCACTTTTCCTCCTTTCGTTCCGCATCGACAACCAATTCAGTTATAAAGAAGAGTAGTATACATGTATTTTAAATCAAACTTTATATTTCAATCTTCTTATACCATATAAATAGGCAACAAGATTATCTGGAAAATAACATCGATTCTAATAAACAGCAAACAAATCGTTGTTCTATTACTTTACTTATAGTAGAACAACAAAGTTTTATCCTGATATGACGCAAAATCGATAGAACTACAAAGGATTAAGTATGTCATCGTAACCTTTGTGTTTAAAGAACAAAGTTTGTTTGCTGAAACTAGATATTGCGAAGAAAAATACACGAGATCCTCGGTTGCTTAGAGATACGTGTAATATTGAAATTCTTTTTAAGTATCAATATTGAAAATCTGTTTCATGTTGTATGCGATAAAGAACCAAACTAGAAGTTCCACAAAATTAATTATAAGCCAAAAGAAAATAATTAGTGGATTGACTTGAAAGTAGGGGAAATGTCCAATAATGCGAAGTGCTAGTCTGAACTATTAGTTCAAGAAACCTCTTTCCAACTTACCTTTAGAGTACAATCTGACAAAAAAAGGTAACACCACTAATTATCATATGAACGACTGTTTGTGTCATAAACAAATTATTTCCAAAAATTTCGGAAATTAATTCTAATGCGATTATAAGAAAATATTCCTTTATTTAGCTTCAAGTATATTACACGGTTAAATTTTTTAAGATGTCTTTTTACTATACACATAACTGCACTACTGTATTGCTTTTCACTCCTCTATAATCACCTTTCACACTCATCAAATTCCTAAATAAAAAAGTATTTGGATTTTAATGCAAATATATTGTAAACTTAAATCCTTTTTATTTACTTTTGCATATAAATCTCAAACTCTAGTATAGGTTATTGTTAAATTATTTTAAATTCGACAATATATTCTCGATCAAAGATGAAAGAAAATCCCCTAGGATTAATAGAATATGAACATTTTTTACTCTCAATTTCAGTATATCAGACCTGACCCATTGATGATATTTGCATTAGTAAATTCAACTTTAGTGTAATTTTATTTCACACTTTTTTCCAAAAAATATCCCAAACGAACTATCTCATTTAAGTTTGTCTTCAGAAATAACAATCTTAACAATTTTTTTTTCAACGAATAATTTAAATTAACTGCTAAGCAAGTTACATTAATTTTTATCGACATATCACTTTTTTAACTACTAAAAATCTCAACCTGCAAAATTTGTCTGTTGGTTAATCAAATGTACACTACTACTCTTGTAGTGAATTTACTGGTAATTTAGGAATATCTTTGTTTTTATTTATGGCATTAATGACAGCAAACACACACAAGCCAGAAATAAGTAACAGACGCCTATCAACAGATAATTCTGCACTTAATGAAAATTTCTGGATTTTCTAATCAACACATGTTAGTCTAAGCCTATTGTCAACACAGAACACCGCCATAAAAATCTGGTTCAACACACGATTAAGAATCACCACTTGAATTTCAGCAAACCAATTAACACTGCTTATTCATTAAGATGCTATGTCCAACACTCTTCGTTCCATATACAATCTGTATACTTGTTTATTAAACTGTTATCTAGGATTTCAACTCGTTCTGCTATATAATTTCCAGCTGTAAGTTTGCTACATAATATTAAAAAGAAGAATACTAGGAGTCTACAAAACTGGCTTATATTGAGGAATACTTGCTCCCGCACCAGAGGGGGTCTTAAAAACAGCATTCCTTGAAAAGCACATGATTTCCAACCTATGCTTCCAGACTCTGAGACGGACCAACATAGTTGACCAACCACAAATGTGGTTATTCAGCAAGAAACAAGATGACTCACCAACCCTTTGTTGCTGCTGTACAGACTACGAATCTTAAATGCAAGTGTTAACATCGAATCGCGATGTGTGACTTTTAACCTACAATTTCAAATACAGGTACATTACAAATAACAATTCGCATGATACAACTAATTGTATCATAATAAATTTGCACTCCAACCATAGATTAAATGAATTTGATGCGATACGAATCTATGAATTGTTAAAGTAAATCTTATTAAACAACTGTCGCTTAATTAGTCTCTTATACGAATAATTTTAGTTACTCGTTTAAATATTTGAAGAAGAAATATAATATCGGAGGAAAGCGACTGGAAATTAAATTGCCGGCAATAGGTGTTGAAGTGCCTGTTACAGCTTTCAAGGGAACTCGTTTGTAACGTGGACGATAGAGTGCGGTAGGAGAGCATCCACAGCAGTGTTGTTATTTTAAACAAGGTGTTTAATTGTTGGCGTAAATGCATAGGATGTATTTACAAAATCTGAAAACTTATTTTCTTATATAGAAAGTCTGTGTGAGTAATAAAACGTGAAACGACTTGTTGAAGTGCACTTTAAAGGCAAACAGAAAGCTTTTAAATGATTCTTTAAAAAACTAAATTACCGGTGAATTTGACTAAAACACTGTACATTAAAAACTTTTTACAATAATTTTTAAACAATATGTAGTAGAGAAATAGTTTATGGTTTAAGATCGCTTCACAAAAATTGTAGTTAATAATTAATGGTAGGTGACCTTATTGTATAATTAAGTAGGATAGTACGCATTACATAAATACAGTTTTAAATTCGCACCAATGTTTCGGGTAAGTCATTATTGTTATTATTATGTTTCTTGGGAATGGAACGTTAATATGACTTCGCACGCTTTAAAATAAATATACGTCGTTGCTTCGACCAATCATAAAGCGTTACGCAAAGTTAGTGGATGACTAGTTAGTAATAACTGGCGCCCATCAACTTATTTTACACGTAACTTGAAGATCTGCTGGAGTAGCGCTTTTTAATGCACTAGAGTTTACCTTTTTGATTCCCTACTTCAATCCATTTACCGTACCTGCTTACTTCTAAATATTGTAGATAAACAACCAAGGAACTCCACTGCAAATTTGATTTAGAGAAGCCACTGACATTTCACGTACTGCAGAATAAAAACAAAGAATAATACCTGGAGGTATTCTATGGTGGCAAGTATCGTAGTGCAAGGATTCATTAATTGGCTTTACTTTAATATAATTATTTAGATAGACAAAAGCTAAGCTTGATTAAAATTAACATGCTTATTTTGAAAAATGATTTAGAGTATATGGTCTGTGAGTTCTGTGAAACATATTGCACTTTCTGTATGGCCACGTGATATACTATTGTATCTGACATTTTATCAAGTTTTAAATTGTATATTTTTATAAAAATTAAACAACTTAAGAAATTCTTGCAACAAATTTTAATAGAACTGAGTAAAAGAAAAAAATTAAATAACATTTCTCGATATACATTATTGGATAATGAACGTAATGTAAATGAAAGTTTTGAAAACAGTATGTAAGCTTGATCTCGTTAATATTATTATTATTATTATTATAACTGGCTTACTACCGAGTAGAGTAGACGTGTGTAGAAATACTCAACACACCGGTATTCATCTTAAATGAATTTTTAAACCAAAATTCTATATCTAGTATATACGTTTTGCAGATGAAATAGCTATTTTAGCAGAGTCTAGAAAAGAATTAGGAAAGTTTTTAAATATTTTAGATAAAATACTGCAGACTAACTATAGTATGAGAATTAACTCAGGAAAGACACAGATAATGACAAGTGAGTTACAGCCTAGTTCCAAACCAAAATTAAAAATAGGTAATACCGAGTTAGATGAGGTAGATTAATTTTGCTATTTAGGTAGTATAATTACAAAGGACGGACTAAGCAGAAGGGATATATTAGCTAGAATAGCTCAAGCTAAAAAAATATTTTTAAAAAAGAAAGGCTTACTAATAGCTAATAGTATTAGTTTAGATAATACGAAAAGTTTCTTAAAGTCGTACTTGGCGTGCAATTTTTTCAAATTTTCAGTTGGCAAATAATAAAACTGACTTTTAAAACAGATATTTTTCTACGTCAAAGTCTTTAAATTGTGCTCCATAGAGAATTTAAAGATTGGTTGGACAGATAGAGTAACAAATGAGGAAGTTGAAGTTTATAGAAGGATAGGTGAAGAACCCTGTATGTGGAAACATTTAAAGTTCAGAAGAGATAGAATGATAGGGCTCCAGTCAAGACATGAAGGACTATTTAGTAAGGTCTTAGATTATTGACTACCAAATAAAAATAGAGTAGGAAGACCTTTTCAAGCGGACCGTGTCGGGATTCGAACCCGGGACCTTGGGCGTAGTAGAGTTTAGTTTGGACAGCTATTTATTGCATTTAAGATGTAATGGTCTTGACAATAGAGCGTTTTGTTGCAACTGCTTCAAGGTATTTAGTTATACTGATGGATATGATGTATCGCTATTCAAAGCAATCTTTGAATTTCTTTTTCAATATAAAAGTCAAATCGACGTCTTCTTTTATAGAGATAAAAGCAGTTTCTGTCTCTACGTTGACTTGAAATATAGAGAATTTGTGTTTTCAACTCAGTTTTTTAATTGTATGTTGATTTGTAATAACCGAGGGCTGGGTAAACATAGAGGTACTAAAAATTATAACCTAAGTTATTATTTCAGAAAGACAGACGTCCTTTCTATAGAATCTTCTAAAAATTATATATTCAGAAAAATATTTTATGGACTTGTCATTGTGTTCAAAAATTCTAAGCGCATTTAATCGTTCGTACAAAACTGGCACTGCACGTGGAATTAGAAACCAGTTTATGGTCGAACGATTCGACGAAAAGCGTCACGCCTAAGGTTTTATTAAAATTATACAGCTCAAATTATAGGAGGTTGGCGTTGAAATACGAAAATGTTAACTAACAAAATGGATGTGGACATTTCAAAGTGTTGTACTCACATGTTACAGCTATAGCGAAAAGTGCATGCAATTTTTAGTCGTAAAACTAAAATATTTCGTAATTGGATGCGAATATTAAGAGCTCACATTCCCGATAATTTTCAGGACGGAGAAACAAACTTCAGTGTCGGTTAATTATCTGAGCTTTTTCGAAAATTTATGTCATACGAAAATATATAAAATGCTTTTTCAAAATTTACTAAGAAAACTGCAACAGAACGCTTCTAAGCAAATTCTCAAATGTATGCCAAGCCGTCAACTCTCTAGAGTGGTTTGGAAAACAATTTCGTCTGCATTTAATTTGAGAATTTAAACAGTTCAAATTACTAACGTCGCTCATAAAGATTTTGGTGAATTTCGAGAAGAGTGTAAAATACGAATTTTAAATGTCGCAGAGTAAACCTTAAAATTAATATCGTCTTGGCGTGCAATTTTTTTCAAATTTTCAGTTGCAAATAATAAAACTGACTTTTAAAACAGATATTTTTCTACGTCAAAGTCTTTAATTTGCTCCAATAATGTATAGAATTTTAACGATTGGTTTGCAGACAATGTTACAACACGTTTATTGGCTAAAATAGAACATGATGCGTCTTACAGATCAGGATTTACACTTTAAGAAATCTTATTTCTTTTTCATGCTATTCAAAACAAAAAGGTTCGTTTAAATATTCAGAATAGAGCGGTCTCCTGTTTCTATTGGAGTGTTTTAGTAGGAACAATTAAATTTGCAACAGGTAAAAAAGGTAATCGTACAACTTTATACCCGCGTTTTACAGAAACCTTTAATATGAAAATTTGGCCAGCCCCATGGAGATATATGCAAATTTTAAATGCAAAATAATATTTCTGTAAATATTTTTGCTCTTCTTCTAAAACGCTTTCAATATATCGCATCCCCCGTGAAATTAACTAGTCAAAAACGCGAAATACACAAGAATCTGTTAATTATTGAAGACAGTTATGTCGAGGATACGTAAAAATAAAATTCTGATGATGATGATGATGATGATGATGATGACCAAAGCAGTAGCAAACACCAAAGGTTGGAAAATGTCGAAGGTTTTAAACCCGACGTTAGATACCACAACTGTCTTATAAAAAGTTTAGTCTAATTTGTGAGAGAACAATTAACTAAACATACGGGCCACTTTTATGCATACGACAGATGCCTCCTTTATTTTTATGATCAAAGCGTCTCGAGAAGTACAAGCAAGTGTGCGATAAGCTCAACAAATGTCGTGTTATTTTGCGTACTGAAAACAACAAATATTTACAATTTAAACATTTTAGGTATAGGATACATGTACCGATAGTAGTTTATTCCTACATAGAATGCCTACGAAAGAAACAGGAACAGGGCATGAACTCTATTACACTTACAAATACCAGAAACAATCCGTTCCCAATAGGATATTATTTCTATTGCGGCTATTACAAAAACCTTGCTTTTTATAATTTCTACACAGGAACAGACTGCATTTCTTGGTTTGTACAACAACTAAAACATATTGCCATATATTACGGAAGCGAATTTCTTAAAAATGTCCCCATGAAATCTACTATAGACGTCTCGACACTACATTTGATTCTTTTTTTCAAATGCTCCACCTGAAGGTACTACATTGGTCAGGAAGCGAGTTGTTTTCCTTTTACCTGGAAATTTTGAAATTTGCCGAACCCTTACTGTTCCAAGGAAGGTGTGGATCTTTAACATACGTGTCAACACTCATACACTCTTATTCGAATGAGGGCTTATTTTTGTGAAAAATGCTCGCTTACAACTTTTCAAGCGAACCAAGTAGGGATTTGAACCCGAGACCTTGGGCATAGTAGTCACGCATATGCCAACAATGCCACAGAACCGCTACAGGCGTCTCCACAGCAAAAGCGTGCTGTATTTGCCAAGTAGACTTCTTGCTGGTAAAGAAAAAATTGCCGATCACGATCACGTGAATTAAATTTTAGGCTATTTCCAATTATCCCCTTAGTATATCATAATTTGAGTAATTATGATGCACATTTTATTATTAAAGAACTCGCTAACGCTTTCGAGGTACCGATAAAGATCATTCCTTTAAACAATGAAAAGTATATAACATTTTCCAAGAAACACAATGACGCAAATGCATCTTTCAGGTTCCTAGATTCCTTCCGCATTATTCTCATCTTTAATACCATTATATTTTTTCCTATCTTCCCCGAAAAACTTTTCAACTTCCCTGTAAGCCCTGTCAGTCTTACCTATTCTCAAATCATCTTGTATTCCCTTACAATTCTTCTCCATCCATTTATTTCTAGCTTTTCTACACTCATGTACTTATTTCTAACTCTATTATATTTTTGTTTACTTTTACTATCCAATTCTCTGAAAGGTTTAAGCTTTCTTCTATTCTCTATTAAATCTAATATCTCCTTTGTTACCCAGGGTTTTCTCGTTTCTACTTTTTTCTTACCTATAGTCTGTGTTGCTGTATCATGTACAGCCTCTTTTATTTCTTTCCATCTGTTTTCTATGTTCCCTCCTATAGCTAGCTTTTTGATCTTATTATGTAATACTTGTTTATATTTCTCTTTTACATCACTATCATTAAGCTTACCTAGATCACATCCCTCTCTTTTAGGAATCTTAAAGAATCTCATATAAAAGAATCTGACTACATTCATGCTCAAACCGTTTAGAGCACTTTAAAATGCAAAAATTGAGGTAACTACACAGATTCATACTCAAAATGCGACATACTTTTACTTTGCGGGATATTTCAAGATTTTAGAAAAAACTGTCTTTAAACAAATTTGATCCTTTAAATTTTGTAACAGTGAGAAGTTTTTTGTGTAGCAGTATAATGTTTTATACTAAAGTCAAGCTACAACTAATTTGCGACGTTGATATGTTTTTAACAGTGGAAAAGAGGATTCGTGGAGATCTCGCCCAAATTGTAAAAAGGTACGACGAAATCAATAATAAATATTATCGAAAAACCTATGATAACGTATAAACAAATATTAAAAGTTGATGTTACAATAGTGGGCATTACGAGTGATAAAGGTTATATTATTGGATGTAACTTAAAATTTCCTACGGACATTTATGACACTCAGAAAGAATTATCTATGTGTTCAGAGCAAGTCACACGTCTCGAAATTTTTAAAATTACTGTGCACCCTTACAAAAAGTGCAACTGCCTTGTACATTATAGAAATCTTCAAGTTTGTTTATCTGCAAGCCTAGTTATGGCACACGTTTACAAAATTTTAGAATTCAGCTTCCTCAGTTGAAACCTTTTGTCGAATTAAATGCAAGAATGCGCATGGAGGCAAAAACAGAATTTGCTCAAAATATTTATAAATGTGCAACATTTCATTTTTGATAAAACAATGGAAAATGTTAGTAAAAGGCGAATCATGGAACTAGTAACTCATTGAGGTGGTCTTTGCTTTCAAAACCAAATTCCCATTCTGCTACAATACTTGCTAAAAATTTGGCTGCAATTGAGTTGTTTAAAATAGAGGTGGAGTTGAATAATCCTATCTACATAGACCTGAAAATTTTTGAATTATTAAAAATTGAAGTCTTTTGTATAGTGCGACGTGCAATGATTAATATTAGTGCTTATGATCCCGATAACGTTGTAAAATTTTTCTTGGAAATAAAAAAAGTCAATGGTTTAATGAAAAACGAAACAAGGAGTCGTATTTTAAAGCACTTTGTAGATCTCCCATCGAAAATGTACTTTTTAAAAATAGAAGATGGTTAGGTAATAAAAAGCCAAGGGCTTTAAAAAGTACATTATTGGTCAGAAAATCAGGTGCAATCACTACCTTGATACTTTAAGAAATAAAGTGATTATGAAGCATCGCTGCAACAGTATCTGTTCATATTTGCAAGGTCTATTTCATACGACAAATATAAATTGCTGTAAGCCATCAAGGCGATAAAAGGTACACTTTGTCTAACGGCTTCAATACTTTACTCCATGAACCTAATAAAAAAACTTGAATCTGTTTGTGTAGTAATCGTTATTGTACGTCTAACATATAGCTCAATTATTGTAACTTTGTGCCGAGGGTTTTCTTTTTCTAAAATGCTTTCTATAATAATAAAATCGCCAATTGTATTTTTATTTTATATTTTTTATAAAATTAAATAAATACTATAATGTAATAACTTGTTACATAAGATTTTATATAAAAACTCGTTTAATTAAATACATGCAGAATGTGTAATATAATAAAGAAACTAAAAATTGTATTTTTATAAATCAATTAAATATCGCATTGTTAAATGGTTCAACGATTTTTTCTACAACTTCATACATGCATGTGTACTATAGAATATAATAAAAAATAAATCTTTTATTCATTTAATATATTATTTTTCCTACTATAACGTATTTATAAAAGGGGCGACTTTCAATCCAGGAAGGCTTTTGGAAGCCCAACCATTTGTCAAGAATTTTGAAGCCTTTTCGCTTTAGTATTTTTTCAATAAGGTAAATATTTGGAACGCTGATTTTCTGCAGTTCAGGTTCATAAATCTTCCCAAATATTGGATCACTGTGTATGTCAACAAGCAAATAAATAGTCGGATTTGCTCGAAACACTTTGTATACTTTAAACGTCTCTTCCCTTCAGTTTGCATTGTATCCCTTCGAAAAAATACTTCTACATTTTGATATGCGTTCAAAGTCCTTCACGGCGTAACGAGGTTATCTAGTTGGCCGTTTCAATCTACTGTATACTTTCAGAAGCGTGTTTGCAGTCATATTTCTGGGTTTCTTTTTAGTGGTGAAATTTCCTTATCGTTGTATTTCGGCACAATTGAATCAATTCTGTCAATCCACTTCCACCCTAACCCCCCTTTCATAGTTTGCGTTTTATTGTTCTATAATAGCAGCTTTGATCGTAATGTACGTAGAGTGAGTAATGATTAATATCACTATATTCCTTCATCAGTTGTGCAAACTGGACAATTACAAAATACTGCACCGTTTTCGGTTTGCAAGTTTTTTGGTAAAGGAGGTCGCGAACCTTAATTTGATTCAAAAATTTCATGTATTGCAGATGTAATGTCATAGCCATTGTTGGATTTAATAGGCCTCATGCATAAATGTTTCTAATAACAATCAATCACAAGTAAAATATATTTATGGCCTTTGTAATATTTCGAATATGAAATAAATTCCGCATTATCAACTTGGAATAAGTCGTGATATAATTTGATAATCGTTCTTCGTCATGGGAACTTCTCCTAACCCCTCCGTGCAACTCGTCCACTAGTATTTCCTTATTATATTTCTTAACCAAGGTCGTTATAAACGCTACCACTTTAGATAGGGAGAGGTTTAACTTTCTGAAAAACTAAAAAGTATATCGGGATGACCGTATGAAATAACAAAGTTGCCTTATATCTAAAAAGAAATATGCTCATTTTCGGTGTAACTAAAAGTTGCTGCATAAAAGTTTTATCACAAAATGAATTAAGTAATTTTTAAGGGCGTATAATGTAAATCGTACAAGACATCTCAGATACATCTTGAGATTCGTGCATTTGAAATGAGTTCAAATACATATGGCCACCAGGTAGAAACTGATTTTTATAAAGCTAAGTTTTAAGCTCGCACCACAAAACTAATAAAAAATTGGAAACTTCGACTGTTCAGAGACTCAAAACAAAAAGCTATATAACAGTCCAATACCTATTTTATAATTCAAATATTCACGAAATGAACGTTTTTCCATTGGGGATTTAGGACTGTTGTCACTTGTACCTATATACCACGTACTTTTCCATTTCCAACTTTACTGAGACCTTTTAATATTCCTGTTTTGCCGCGCGACAAATCCGATATTAAATTGCAATTGAAACGCTGAGGTCAAGAGACTGCAGTATTGATTTGAAAGCTATTTGTTCATTAGTCGTTTCAAGCTTAATTGTATACATTAAGCGATTGTAGTTATAGATTACAACGCTAAATCTCAAATCCCAGAAAGCAATTGAGATAAGCTTATTATCTAACGTAATTGCTATGCATTGTAAGAACTACGAGAAGTTTGTTTGAAAGGTAATTGATATATTGATCTAATAAAGCAACTGGTAATGTTGAATCACGTAGAGCGTAAATATTAATCAATCAAATCGTTTTTATTGTAACTTACATACCTGCTAATGCTTTTCGAGTCTAACACAAGAGAAAAACTCTCGTAGCACAAATGCAATACGAAGCGAACTGGTTAGCAGACTATTAAAACGGCAACTTACCTTTTACAGCAAATGCAGAAGCAGTAGTAGCTACAATGATATTCTTTTAGCATGTTGCAAAACAGAAAAGTTTAAATAAAATGAAATTAATTTAAGTTTACGAGATAGAAAGGTCAAACAAACGTACATTTATTTATCAAGACGGAAAAGCGAAAAACAAGCTTAAATCCTTTTTAGACTTGAAAATTTATTTCGGCTCTTGTACGTGTGCAGAGGGTTCAAACTCTACTCCGTTTTCGCTGATCAAGGTATTCACGCCTCCTTTATAACTCGTGTTAATATTGTAAATAGGCAACTGTACCTACAGTACCTGAATTAAGCGTTATATATATATATATATATATATATATATATATATATATATATATATTAATATGATAACGCGACACGCCGATGTAATAAACGTTCAGTTTCCTGCTGAACGCCACCGCTCTGTGTTTTTCTAATATTCTAATTTTAAATATGCCACGGGAGTGCACAACGTTACGTTTACTCCTTCAAATCGTGCCTGCTTAGAATGATAAAACGAAGTCGATCAATATTCGTATAATGAAAAGAAATAATATCTACACTTCACAATATTGTAATTTGACAAATAAACCCTTCAATCAATTTAGATTATTTATCCCAAAAATTGTATCTCTCTTTCTTTAATATAAAGTCACCAAAAACGACACCTTTTACTGAAATAATCTAGAATGTTCAAGACCCTTTATCCTTTTTACGTAAATTTCTACGTATTAAAATATTTTTTGTTGACTCCTTACAAATTAGAAAAATATATTCAGTGTTTAAATTTAAATTTGACATGATTCCTTATACTAGTTAGCCCTGACCTGTGATTTTCTGGTGAGTCCTTTTCCCCTTTGGTCTGCTGTTGCGTGTTGTGAATCAACACCCCTTTATTATCTTCAATCGAAAAACAATGCTCTGTTTTGTACTCCTTCACGTAAGTTTGAACCAATAATTCAGTTGTAACGTGCATTTTTGGTGGCCTAACATTTTTAGTCTACTTAATTCTTAAAATACATCGTTTTTGGATCGCGGTTTGTATAAAGTAAATACTTCCGCCTAGTTTTCAGATTGATATGCAAGTTGACTCGCCGGTATTAATTTTAAAAGATGGTTTAGTTGTAAATTGGAATACTCGTAAAATTACTTTCCACTTGTCATTAATAAATAATCCCGCTGTAATTAATATGTGGATATACAGTCTAGGTAGGCGATCAGAAGTTGTACTAGTAGGATTAGATATAAACAAAAAAGGGTCGTGTTTTGTTCTTGCTTGCGAGATGTGAAAAAATTAAGTGCAAGATACGGTTTTTCTGGTTGAACTAAGAGTGGTAGAGTTGGTGAAACTTGACGCACGTGTGTTCGAAGAACTTTCGACGTACGGCTTTAGTGCTTACGCGTGTCTACTAAACGTTTTTAGTCGTCTTTCTTATGGAAAAAAAAGCCGTAGAACTAACTGTCGCGGAGTCGTAGTTGGTCTTTGGTTCCGATATAGGAATTACGTTAAAGATACTGCTTCGTTCTGCTTTTAACTCGATGCACGCGGGTTTTAAGGACATGGTTACGGACTCCCTTTAGTGATACATGTGCTTTACTTATTATGGCTTTTGTTGCTTGCTTGGTCTGGTGATATTTAAACTGTGACCGACTACCGGGATACAAAAGTAGTGGTTGAAGTTCCTCGCTGCTTTTTGTATGGTTATGCAACTAATATACCTAATTCCTTCGCGTGATCAGGTCCGCTGCTAACCCCAGTGAAATCAGTCAGTATGATTAGGGTAAGTTGTGATAAGTTCCATCAACACCCTCACAGTATAGGGTGCAGTGCTTCCTTAGTGCCAGACACCGTGAATCCCACACTGCAATGGTAAGGAAGCGGTACTGAAGGACTTTGTGTAAGTTGCACTATTTCCTATTTGTTCTTACTGTAAATATCTACTCGTTGTTTTTGCAATATTCCTTGTCGTTCTGAATGACTCAGAACAATTGTGCTTATCTACTTATTTATGTCTTTGCTAAAAATTTTACTAAATTACTTAGATTAATTATGTCTTACCTATTTATAAAGAACAATCAACCATACTGAATGACTCAGAACAATTGTGCTTATCTACTTATTTATGTCTTTGCTAAAAATTTTACTAAATTACTTAGAGTAATTATGTCTTACCTATTTATATTTTTTTGTTACATTTTGCCTGAATTATGTTTAATTGGTGTGTGATGAAACGTTTCTGCTACTCCCCAATATGGCCTCACTTTGTACTCAGAACTTTTCTGTACTGCTATTACTGTTGTTAGATTATAGAGTTTATCTAAACAGTTGCTCTTATTTATTCTATAAAGTACTGAACAATTTATACTGGATCCATAGGCTATGCTTTTTCTCTGTTTCAGGTTTGCAGGACTAATTTGTTTTTCTTTCAGGTTTACTATTCTAATTTCTCTATGGCAGGTACTGGTACTAACTCCTGACAGCCGCGTCCCTTCTAGATTGGTCTGCTTTCTACAACCCCCCCTACTCTCCGATTGAGCCCGGTCACTGTTTTTTTTCTTGGATTTTCTTTTGTTACGCACGGCTACGAGCCAACGTGACATAACTTTGACGCACAACGTGGCGTCTACTAGAAATACGTAACACAGTATTGTTAATCCTTATTTCCCAAATTTACCTCGTGCTTTACTTTATATATTTTCTGGATACGACTTAGATTTTTTGATACCACTTAGATCTCTCAATTTAGATCTCTCAACTTAGATACAACTTAGATCTCTCCACTTAGGCACAACTTAAATTTCTGAATACCACACTTAGATCCTTCTGGATACCACTTAGAACCCTACATTATTATAAACATTTAATTTAAATTAATTAACAAATTTCTACTCACGTTTTCAGCAAACGGCGAAAGCTTTTTCATATATCTTCAATGTAATTTGTCATCAAATATTATACAACACCACTTTTCACAAAATTTAATAATTTAATTTGAAATTTATTTCGACGCGTAAATTTTTGAGTAACAGTGACTCAGGTTCGACGTGGTTCAAATTGAGACTGGGGATCCTTATCAACTCTGGGCGTTATATACTCTGTGCTATCTAAATTTTGATTAGTTTATCAGAACCGTCCTACAAAGTCTTGTAACCAACCATGGTTGTTTTGGAGTTTACAAGCTTTATTTCTGATAAAATTATTCTATGGTTACGTATTATGCTCGTATTTCTATTGTTTCACGATCTTTGATCGCTTGTTTTGTTATTATTACTGGTCCTTAATTTAGCTTATGGCTGTTGTTTGTGTAGATAAAGCTTTTGGGGAATTGAACAAATAACTGATGTAACATGAGTGATGTAAATCCACGTGTTTCTGTTTATGTCTCATACCAAACTTACTTTGAAAATGCGTTTCATATTAAAGCCCTTTATTATTTTCTTTTTATCGCATGCGTAATTGCGTGAAGACTTACTATGTTTTATCTTATTCCATGCGTATCTATTTTATAAACTTATTGAACTTGAAGTAGTTTAGTTGCATGTATAATTATCTCTCTACTGAATGTGTGTTCTATTATTAAAAGATATGCTTACTGGCATTGATTAAAGTTAATTGCGGTCCTTATACAGGGTGTTAAATGTTTGCTCTTTGCTTAATATGCGAATTATTTATTTTTTATGCTAAATAAATGCAGTTTTCTAATTCCTATTGCTATTTACAATTACTACGCGACCTTTACGACTCAATACCCCCTAAACAACCCCTTATCATAGCAATATATATATATATATATATATATATATATATATATATATATATATATAATACATCATATTTTTTTATATAGTTACTTCTGTTTGTTTTATTAATACACACCCACGTGTTAAAAATGTAAAGAATTAGCTATAGTGTCGTATATTAATTGCCAGTATTACAAAAGGATATGTTTTTTGCTTGTGCATATATTGAATTACAAGACACCACTATCCGCCCTCGTATCAAGCAGCAGCGCATCGAAACAGCAGATCTGTCCATTTAAACTCAAATTTAATCTTCAAATATTAGTAATTAATAAAATATCTTATATAAATCAAAACCTGAATTTCGTATTCTTTTTTGTCATCAGTCAATTGATTTGTTACATTCAACTTTACAAGCTTTTCCATTTTGTGTCAGTTACATCATGTCAACACATCTAGCATAATCTGCATGGTATATAATTTGTATAAGGCCGTCGACGCCTTTTTATTACGTTCTGCAATTTAACTCTTCTTCCATTACCGATTATACCCTTACTGAACTTGGTACGTAATGACATGTCGGTCTATCCAATATCTTTACCACAGGGTGCTCCTAAATATCATGTACATACAAAAGGGTGTGATTCTTTAGCGAATTTTGTGACTAAAAATTTATATAAACATAGCTCCGCAAACACTTCGCTTCCGATCTACAGGGTGTTGAAGTATCAAAATTTTTTTGGTTTTCTCTTTATAGCTCCTACAGTTTTTGAGATATTAATATCAATATGGTACATAAGTTACGTTATAGGGCTTACATCATTGAGCATGTCGAATGGTTGTGAGAATCTACAGGGTGGTAGTTTTTTAGGGTCACGCACATTTTCTCCCCTTAAATTTTTCTGTGGTGCGCCGCTGGTAGATTTTAAAACACAACATGAATGTTCTGTTTTCTTTAGAAACTTTTTGGGCTCTTACAGTTTTTTCGTATCTGTGACCGTTATTTAGGAAAATAATAAGAAACAATTTTTTACGGAATAGCAAGTATTTACAATACAAAAAATTTACAATCCATAAACCTAAATAATAACTATAACAAGGAAATTATGTTAAAGCAAATGTTAAAAGTACCCTCCACCAGCCCTCATATATGCGCCCACGCTTCTTCTCATTGATGCCCGTACTCTTTCGAACGCCCACGGAGTATTTCTTATGGTTTCAAGGGCAGCTATAATTCTATTTCGCAAATCATCAACGTTTTTCATTGGTGTTGTATACACCAGAGATTTGAGATGCCCCCATAGGAAAAAATCTAGGCTATTTAAGTCAGGGGATCTAGGAGGTCATGACTGAGGTGCATCCCATCCTATCCATTTGTTCTCATACACTGCATTTAAATATTCCCTTGCTAAAGTAGAAAAATGTGCCGGAGCACCATTGTGCATATACCACATTTTGTTTCTCAGCAAAAGGGGTAAGTTTTCGTGTAATAAAAGCAGTTTGTGTTGCAAAAAATACCTGATGAGTGTCGAATAAGTCGACCAGGCAAAAAGAAAGGACCAATCAAATGACCACCAATAATACCACTCCATACATTGAATGAGAACTGCACTTGAAAATGCGTGTCTACAATTCCATGTGGATTGTCTTCAGCCTATATGTGGTTGTTGTGAAAATTTATAATAGAATTCCTTGAAAAAGTGGTTTCGTCGATAAAAGATTTTACAATCAAAATTGGGGTTTACTGCTAGCCTATTGTGGTGCCGCCGGCAGAAATTAATCCTAAAAGGAAAATTTCGAGGTTAGAGCGCTTGCACCCTTTAAATATGGTAAGGCTGTAGTAGAGAATCACGCAGGATACGCCAAACAATTTGATGACTAACATTTAAATGTTCGCCGATTTTTCTGGTGCTAGTGTTTGGACATTCTTCTATTTCATTTAGAACAGTTTCTTCGATCTTTGGTGTTCTAACAGTACGTGGTCTACCTGTATCAATGGTGTTTTTACTAAGAGTTCCAGTTTTTACAAGATGCCTATAAATATCCGAAAATACTCGTTGATCAGTTATCATTCTATTGGCATAGCGTTCCATGTACAGATGTTTGGCTTGTAGTGCCTTTCTATTTGCAAGGCCATAGATAAAATACATCTCAGCTATTTCAGAACTCGTAAAATTTGGCATTTTTATGAGATAATAACAGGCATTTAAAACACTTTTACAGCATACAGTTTACGACTTCCTTTACTTTAACAAACATACGCAGACACAAGCTACGAGTTCAAATGCGAAGCGTACTGTCGAAATAAATAATAACAAGAGATTGTCCACAATTAATCCAGAGTCTACTAAACCCGCTTAAAAAATGTTAATTTAATCTAGCGATTTACCGAAAATAGTTTCTATTATTTTCTTAAATAACGATCACAGATACGAAAAAAAATGGAAGATACCAAAAAAGTTTCTAAACAAAACAAAAAATTTAAAGTTTAAAATCTACCAGCGGCGCACCTCAAAAAAGTTTAAGGGCAATAAAGGGGAGCGTGATCCCCAAAAAACTACTATCCTGTAGATTCTCAGAACCATTCAACATGGTAAATGATGTTAGTCCTACAGTGTAACCTACATTCTAATTGTGATCTTAATATCTCAAAAACTGCAAGAGCTATAAAGAGAAAACCAAAAAAATTTCGATACTTCAACACCCTGTAGATCGGAAACGAAGCATTTGCAAACCTGTGTTTATATCTAAAGAATCACACCCTTTTGTATGTACATAATATTTAGGAACACCCTGTATTTCCTCAAAGTAATCAGTTTTCATTAGGTTGTCTCAATACCTTTTCATTTCTTGCTCTATATGACCAATTCATTTCCAACAATTTTTCAAAGCACCTTGTTTTAATAACTTTTATTCTCTATACGCATATTTTTTAAAGGTTTTTCTTATATATTTATGAGAAAAAGACGCCATTTTGGTTAATAAAGAAAAATTCTAATTGGCAATAATTAATTATAATGATGCAAACTTTCATTAAGAACGTCACTTTATAAAAGTAGTTTTATGTTAGCTAAATAAATGCGTATTTTACTCACATCCATTCTGTGTCATGGCAAAATTTTTAATAAGGAAGATTTATTTACTGAAAAATTGCACTAATTCTAATATCAAGTACTGCAAGAAAATGGTCACGTACCTGCCCGTGATTTCATTCAGTAAACATCAACATTACATGATAAGCAGCGACATCGAAACGAAATTTGCTACTTACGTACGTAAAAATTATTTATTTAACCTCGAGATAATGCCATTGATAATAGAAGTGAACCAACATTCAAATTAGCGGCTACAATATAAGACCAAACAATTAACAAAGCCATAGATCAAGCGATAAAGGTCGTAAATAAAAAGCGAATGAATGTAATGAATCGTGAAGATAAAGATAACGCCTGTAAATGTATTAACTAACAATAACTTGAGGTTATTTTAACGTCAAGTTTGATTCCTGTGCGTGTATAACATAAATTCAATTTTAAATAAAGAGTTTTTTCGATTGTACGGGATTAAGAAAGAATTCGTCATCAAACACTAAGAAATGACATATAAACTAACTAGAGACTGACCAGTCCATTATGTCTATAATATTGTAACTATTTTTTTTTCTCTAATTGGCTCCGCTAGCCTCACGCATGTGTGCTAGTGAAACAAACTTACTAGAACTACTAAAACACCAGCCCCACATTTGGTGTCAGTAAAACAAAGTCTTCCGACGTAACTAGGGGTCTATTCCTTGGGTAGAGCTATGAGCAATGGGGGCGTAAGTCGAAATCTGTTGGGGGGTCACACTCAAACTAAAACAAATAGGCGCCACCAAGTCCAGATTGATTCATGTTAAAAGCATAGCATATTTCTAAGGGCGGACGTGGAGACCCAAAGAAAAAAAGATCGCCTTCGGTGACAAAAACCTGTCTTAACAGAATAAGACGCTGTTCCTGTAAGAAAGAATAATAATTAAGTCAACATAGAAAATGGGAACACTGTTTGTGTCCCTCAAATATGCCTAAAAAATAAAAGAATATTTTCTACATAAGGGTGGCATCAAAATTCAACTCTTATTGCCTTTTTGGGTTGCTAGGTTTGATCACACTTGATCAAAATAAAAACTTTAAACTTAGGTTAATAATTTACTAGAAAGAATTCCTTTAGCTTTAAATAAAATTGAATGCAACAAAATTAAATAATTACTTGTAGTAGTTTGGAAATTTAAGATAAGGTTTATCAATCTGTTTCTAGATCAAGAATATTACAACAAAGTGTACTTGTTACATTAATAGTTTTAACCCATTCAGATCTGATTAGGTCTATTACATTGTCAAAATTAAAATACAAAATATTCTCGTTAAGTTACATGTGATAATTTCAGTTTAAAATGAAAATGTTCATAAAGGTATTCTCGTTTTCAAAGTTGGTAGTAATAAAATACTAAGCATCTGCTTTCATAAATACAAGTGTCAGCAGTATATCTCAAACAAACAAATGACGTAATTACACATGTTATTTTATAGTGAAGCAACGTGTTGTTCTGACTAAATAAACAGTGAATTTTAAGTTTGGCGCTGGGAAATCCAGCTTAGCAACAGATAAAGTGAATAACAAAATCGTATTTATACGTATCAAAATAAAATAGCGTGTTTCCTGAGTGGAACACAATTGAATTTCTTAAAATTACTACGAACCAAACAAAACTGCTTTCATAGGCTGAAATAGGATGTGCATCGTCATGCGGAATTAAGTGCTTACATCCTAACAAAGTAGTATCTTGGCTCGGACCAACAACTGATCTCCTGTTAATTAGATCTGCTTTCCATCCTCTAAAAGCATGTGTTAAATTGAAGTGGTTTCTAAACGTTGATTCACAGTTCTAAGTTATTATTGTTTAACTTCTCATCGCATAAGTGTTGTAGTGTTTCGTCGTCTAATCTTGGTTTGCGCTAAACAAATTTTCAAATTACATACTATAATAACGAGTATACATTACCAACCGTTATTCAGAAAATGTTTCACTTAATCAAACCGACCCGCAGGTCACTCGCCATTGTTCTCTTAAACATGCTGCTGCCTCCTTTACCTATGGCCGAGTGCCTATCTCGTGCTCTCGTACGATGGGAGGATCCCAAAGGGGGGGGTTGTCATTCCTCTCTACGCGCTTGCGACTGGGTGTGAAATACACCGCCATCCAAAACAACTAGACTAACGAGTCAAGATGCTGTTACAATGTAATATTTTAATTGTAAAATGTATTATGACTTTACTTAATAAAGGTGTTTAACTATTGTCGTACCTTAAATGAAGCGAATTATGAATTCGAAAATAAAATTGTTACACTACCCTTTCCTAAAAGAAAAAAATTTTTCAAGGAATTTAGTATAACAAATACAAAACATTTTTTTTTAAATATACTAGCCTTTTCTACCTTCCTAACTATCAAAACAATTTTTACGAATTAATTCAAACGAGGGAGACAAATATTTACAATTCGAGTGTGTTGGTAACTACGTGTACCTGACGTCCGTCGGGAGACAAAATCGGGGAGTCGCAATCGGTATTAGTCAAAATTGGGAGGGGTCAAATTAGAAAGTCTAACACTCCACGGAAAAAATTAATCAAAATCAAACTCAGAATAATCCTTCAACTAGAGGTTCTTATTCTTACCAAGGCTAGTATCTACTAACTGTAACCAAACATTTCACAATTTATCACAACTTCCACAAAAAAAACTTCACTTCCTGGAGCTCTATTAGCTCTATCTACAAAAAAAAGAATGCTACTACTTCAAAACAGCATAACCATTCAAAATATTATCACTATAAAGTGACAATCAAAGGAAGACCCTACTAATAGGCCTAAATTTCAAACACTATTATCACAAAGTGATAATCAAAACAAAATTAACCCAACCAAAAGGTTGCGCACAAATTTCAAATACAAAAATCATCACTATATCGCAAAGAGACAATCAAAACTAAGGTAACCTAACCATAAGGTCACTTAACAAATTCAAATACAAAATATTATCACTTTATCGCAAAGAGATAATCAAAACTAAGGTAACCTAACCATAAGGTCACTTAACAAATTCAAAACAAAATATTATCACTTTATCGCAAAGAGATAATCAAAACTAAGGTAACCTAACCATAAGGTCACTTAACAAATTCAAAACAAAATGTTATCACTTTATCGCAAAGAGATAATCAAAACTAAGGTAACCTAACCATAAGATCACTTAACAAATTCAAAACAAAATATTATCACTTTATCGCAAAGAGATAATCAAAACTAAGGTAACATAACCATAAGGTCACTTAACAAATTCAAAACAAAATTGAACCAGATAGGGCTGTAATCTCCTACACCCTACTGATTATCCTATCACTAATTTCCAAACAACAGGTCCCATCAGTGATGGACCAAATGGTGAGCTCACCATTTTGACCTACTCAAACAAAAATATTTCGAACGGTCAAAACAAGGAAAGAATAAATCAATATTCTCTCTACCTTGATATGTAGAAATCAGGACCAACAACTTAAATAGCCCACCTACTTCTACATTAAAAAGATATCTGTCAACGACATCTTCTAAACACATTTCCGAATAACGCGCGAACAAAACGACCAGCGTGCACATCAATGCACACCTCAACCCTACAAAACCTACAAAATCCTTAACCACTTGTTCCACTTATCAAACAAAATACTCAAAATTAGTGAAACGACACTAAATCAAAAAATCGGAACAAAACAAAGCAAACCACTACTGTATTACTTAACATCAAAGAGATGACCAGACCGGAACTAATCGTCAGGATCATCATTTTCACTTGGACACGCTACATCAACGGGTTTCAAGTCTTTTACGTGCTATTTCCCGGCTCTTGTTCCATCTTCGTTCTCTAACTCATACACTAAATTGGAATGTTTTTTCCGAACTTTACTCATAACGAACTTTGGAGCTAACTTAGCGGAGAATTTATCACCAGCACTCGAGAGTACCTTATTAGCTCTCCAAACACTTTCTCCGACTTGGAACGAAATGTCTCTTCTTCTAAGATTGTAGCGTTTACTCGAACGTTGATAAGCTACATGCAAATTTTCACGGACATTTCCAAAAATATCAAACAAAAGTTGACGATCCAAAACATAAGAAGGTCTACTACTGGAGACGACATCGACATCCTCACCAGGTTTTAAATTATCATCATAAGCTTTTCCACTTAAGGGTACCTGACGACCAAAGACTAAAAAATTTGGCGAATAGTTGGTGGACTCATGTTTTGCTGAATTAATTGCGTACTGAATTTTTGATATTTCATTATCCCACGTATCATGTTCTTCTACGTATGAACGAATTGCAGTACCAACTGTCTTACTGATTCTCTCCACAAAATTGCATTGGGGAGCATAAACAGCATTATACCAAATCTTTTGAATTTCGTACCTTGCACACAAAGCTTTAAAAATACGTCCAATTAAGTGTGGACCATTATCACAAATAACAAACTGTGGCACTCCGTAGACAAGAAATACTTTTTCCTCCAAAAACTTCTCAATCAAATGTGCCGTGGCACTACGCAAAGGTTGTAAAATCGAACACTTCGAGAACCAGTCACCAACAACTAAAAGTCATTTACCTGCTTATGAATCATCAATAAAAAAACTAATCATGACAATAGCTAACAAAAAAAATCAGTGTTCAGGTACACTCTCATCCTACTACCAATCGAACTGTCGAAACAACTACAATGCTTCACAACGCCTAAATATGCTAGAGTGACAAACCCTCTACGAGTCTCACCTAGACTAACAATACAAAAATTTACATCAACCTAAAACAAAATATGATGCAAAAATTCTAGAGCGCCTAACTCACCTCGAGTCTCGTCTAGACTTACGCAATGCCGAGCGACCAACTCTTCCTGAGTCTCGTCTGGACTGACATACTGCTGAGCGACCAACCACGACGACAAGTTCCGCCTAGTCTAAATTGCGTTGTAATTCTGATCTAAACAAAATCTGCTAACAAAATCAAAAACGTGCTTCTGCACAAAAAGCAATTTTCAAACGACACGACGACAGCTCTCTCCAATGTACCCTCAAAATAGAATCTCTAGCTTTATCATCAAATTTGGACAAAAATGTTCTTTATTGACTCAAACAAATCAAACTCCAGGCTTATCAGCTTCTTTAACTGACAGTCTTCCTAAAAATTTTCCTTTTCTCCAAAACTGGTCTCTCACTCACTACTCCAGTTCCTCTTTAAGTAGACAAACAATTTGGAATTTCTCCGACATGACCACAAAAGCCTAATGGAATCAAACTGAAAGATCTAAATGATTTAAACCTTACAAATATTATCAAAACAAATTCGGGCAACCAAAAGTAAAAGTCAAAAGGTGTTTTTGGTAAAATAATTTTTGCCAAAACAATATCAAAAAAAATTATATTGGGTCAAAACAGAACGAAAGTTAAAAATAAATTTAACTAAGTTAATTAATTGACTGACTGTGGTTTAACGTTACAACCAATCTTTTAAACAACCAAACCTAATTATCACCTAAACGTTGAGCAAACAAATTTCGATGCAAAACTATTTTTGAACAAACAAATCTCGAAGCAAAATACTTTTCGAACAAACTAATTTCGAAGCAAAATAATTTTGAATAAACAAATTTCGAAGCAAAATAAATTTTGAACAAACAAATTGAAGCAAAATAAATCCTGAATAAACAAATTTCGAAGCAAAATAAATTTTGAACAGACAATTTCAAAGTAAAATTATTTTTGAACAAACAAGTTTCAGAGTAAAATAATTTTGAACGAACGAATCTCGAAGTAAAATTAATTTTGAACAAACAAATTTCGAGGTAAATCAAATTATGAACAAACAAATTTCGAAGCTAATCAAATTATGAACAAACAAATTTCGAAGTTAATCAAATTATGAACAAACAAGTTTCGAAGCCAATCAAATTATGGACAAACAAATTTCGAAGCCCCAAACGTTGCCGGTGCCAGTGTAACTATTTTTTTTTTCTCTAATTGGCTCCGCTAGCCTCACGCATGTGTGCTAGTGAAACAAACTTACTAGAACTACTAAAACACCAGCCCCACATTTGGTGTCAGTAAAACGAAGTCTTCCGACGTAACTAGGGGTCTATTCCTTGGGTAGAGCTATGAGCAATTGGGGGGTAAGTCGAAATCTGTTGGGGGGTCACACTCAAACTAAAACAAATAGGCGCCACCAAGTCCAGATTGATTCATGTTAAAAGCATAGCATATTTCTAAGGGCGGACGTGGAGACCCAAAGAAAAAAAGATCGCCTTCGGTGACGAAAACCTGTCTTAACAGAATAAGACGCTGTTCCTGTAAGAAAGAATAATAATTAAGTCAACATAGAAAATGGGAACACTGTTTGTGTCCTCAAATATGCCTAAAAAATAAAAGAATATTTTCTACATAAGGGTGGCATCAAAATTCAACTCTTATTGCCTTTTTGGGTTGCTAGGTTTGATCACACTTGATCAAAATAAAAACTTTAAACTTAGGTTAATAATTTACTAGAAAGAATTCCTTTAGCTTTAAATAAAATTGAATGCAACAAAATTAAATAATTACTTGTAGTAGTTTGGAAATTTAAGATAAGGTTTATCAATCTGTTTCTAGATCAAGAATATTACAACAAAGTGTACTTGTTACATTAATAGTTTTAACCCATTCAGATCTGATTAGGTCTATTACATTGTCAAAATTAAAATACAAAATATTCTCGTTAAGTTACATGTGCTAATTTCAGTTTAAAATGAAAATGTTCATAAAGGTATTCTCGTTTTCAAAGTTGGTAGTAATAAAATACTAAGCATCTGCTTTCATAAATACAAGTGTCAGCAGTATATCTCAAACAAACAAATGACGTAATTACACATGTTATTTTATAGGAAGCAACGTGTTGTTCTGACTAAATAAACAGTGAATTTTAAGTTTGGCGCTGGGAAATCCAGCTTAGCAACAGATAAAGTGAATAACAAAATCGTATTTATACGTATCAAAATAAAATAGCGTGTTTCCTGAGTGGAACACAATTGAATTTCTTAAAATTACTACGAACCAAACAAAACTGCTTTCATAGGCTGAAATAGGATGTGTATCGTCATGCGGAATTAACTGCTTACATTCTAACAAAGTAGTATCTTGGCTCGGACCAACAACTGATCTCCTGTTAATTAGATCTGCTTTTCATCCTCTAAAAGCATGTGTTAAATTGAAGTGGTTTGTAAACGTTGATTCACAGTTCTAAGTTATTATTGTTTAACTTCTCATCGCCTAAGTGTTGTAGTGTTTCGTCGTGTAATCTTGGTTTGCGCTAAACAAATTTTCAAATTACATACTATAATAACGAGTATACATTACCAACCGTTATTCAGAAAATGTTTCACTTAATCAAACCGACCCGCAGGTCACTCGCCATTGTTCTCTTAAACATGCTGCTGCCTCCTTTACCTATGGCCGAGTGCCTATCTCGTGCTCTCGTACGATGGGTGGATCCCAAAGGGGGGGGGTTGTCATTCCTCTCTACGCGCTTGCGACTGGGTGTGAAATACACCGCCATCCAAAACAACTAGACTAACGAGTCAAGTTGCTGTTACAATGTAATATTTTAATTGTAAAATGTATTATGACTTTACTTAATAAAGGTGTTTAACTATTGTCGTACCTTAAATGAAGCGAATTATGAATTCGAAAATAAAATTGTTACAATATATTGACGTGGTAAGGAAGTCACAAGAGTAATTGAAACACAATTTTGATAAATGAAACCAACCCAAATAGAAAGAATTCGGAAAGAATTAAAATTTTCAAATATTCATTGTTCCACAACTTTTAATACAAACGTACTTCTCAGCCATTAAAATGCAAAGCAAAACACACTTCGAGTTATATAAAAGCCCCAATGTTAAATCCAATAAAATCAATTATAGAAAAGTACAAAGTTCTTAATAATTATGTGTGTAGATATAAAAGTAAATGCGATTAATTCTTCCGCGTATTACTAGAAATGCGTTTCAATCTTTAAGATACAAATCCATTCATTTTCATTTATTATATACACCTCCGTGCAGAGGACATTTGCATTAGCGTAAAAACCATATTAATCTTTCGCATTTACAAAGGATAAGTAAAGCAATTAGAGCTTTAATTAATCATATAAATTGAATTCTGTGTGTATCGAAATATAATTTTAATTCTCTTTATGGGTTTTAAATAAAACAAATCTGGAATGTCTCTATTAATCTAAGCAAATGTGTCAAATCCAAAAAATATAGTATAAGCTAATTATGAATAAAATTCTGGTTTTTGGAACTCATTTTGTCGTTAACCGGGCAATAAAAATATCGTAAAATCGATAAAAATAAATTTATAGCTTTCCGGATCAATATTAAAAGAGAGACAGCGGATCAACTCCGTACTTTAGACAAACATGAACATTAATCAATCGGTCACGTCGATTTGACACTAATTAGGCAATAAAGCACAGCCTTCTCGGAAAATTCTTACATCGTGTAGATAACTAATGCTTCCAAATGGAACAGAAAAGTCTAGAATCAAGATAATTTGAATATAAAAGCGGGAACTTCATTAGAGAGATTCATTTAGTAATTCAGTCCCAAATCAAGCAAGATGTAATAACATTGATTATAAAACTAAAATAACATGCAGAGTATATAATATTAAATACAAAAGTTTCAATATTTTGAAATATGGAAATTGTTAATTGTAGTTATTTTAATTTTTATACACAATAAAGATGGAACATTTTCGATACAAGAAGATGCACTTTTTGTAAACTGATGTTCCAAATAGAGATTTTAAATAATATGAAAATTTTTGTAAACTGGGATTTTAACGTCAATTTTAAAATAGAAGTAGAAGATATTTACGATCGTTAATTACGAGAATTGGATACGCGCTATTGAATTTTGCAAGTATTAATTTTAGATTCCTTTGTTTATAACTGACATTCGTGTATTTGTCATTTGAATTTAAGTAAGAATAAGTTTTCCTGTTTATTATTTGGAAAGCTGATAGTTTGCTTCAAATTCTAAGCCGTAGTTCAAAGCTTTTTGACTTTTTAAAAATTTATCTGTTAGCAGTATTTATTCAAAGACACTTACAAGCGCTGTAAAAAGACAAGCAAATTAACCAGCTATTGATTAATAATGATTTTGTACTTTTTTTTGATATTGTGGTGTTTGGTTTCATTCGGTAAATTTCATTACTTTCGTGTAGCTAGCCAGGCAAAGAAAAGTTAAAAAGGAAGGTAAGTTAACAATTTCAAAACAATTTGCTGTACCGTGTCACAGCATTTTTTAGCAGCGAACCAACCCGAGGCATTATTACAGCAAATTTAGTGGCGTTCCAACTAGCGACTGTGGATATATCAATATATATATATATATATATATATATATATATATATTTATATATATAGCTACGACGTATGTGCGCCTTCTTTTATATTGTTACCTTTCTTACTTGGTAGTGCCATAAAAGCTTAAATTGTCACGGCTGCTCAGCTCACTTTCCTGAAAATAAAATTTCAACACGGAAACTCCAGCTAGAGTAAACAGACAACATTTATTACAACCCAACAGGATTTAATTTAACAAGTCAAAATCAAAATTATACTTCTTTTCCACATCTCTTTGACAAGTTATACACACCCCCTTTAAAGTACCCCTCTTAACAGTAACATTTCCAAGATCAATACTTACAAGTGATAATATATCCAATTAATTAAAAGAAAGTAATAGGGCTTCAACACATATTTCTTAGTCAACGTTTCTGTTTCAATACGAGCTCTTAGTAAAACCTGTACCTTTAGTGCAAATTTCTGCACACAAATATTCCAAACCGGCGCTCTTACTTCGTACATAATATCAAGTAATTTACAGACCATAAATACTCTTAAACCTATAAATAAATTCAGAAGAAATTTTGTAACACACAAAAGAATAAAAATAAATAAAAGAAAATAAGCAAAATTAAAATTAAAACTCCTCCCTTATTGTCTATCCCTTTAGCTAACATAAAATCAATCCCCCCAAAAATTATCAATAACATTTACACATCTTAAAACTATAAGGTACAGTTAAACGCGAATGTACACGCGGAAATATCTTACATTCTTCATGGAACTGCTGCATGAAAGAACAAACCCCAAATCTGGATTTCTCTTTCAAAATTCACGCTGTAACCAAAAATTACCAATCTGTTCCCAATCTTCCAACGTTCGACGGTACACCCAAACTGGGTTCGAATCTCGACACGGTCCGCTTAAAAAATGTTAGGCGAGCATTTTTCACAAAAATACACCCTCGTTCGGATGAGAGGTAAAATGGAGGTCCCGTGTGTGTGTTGTCACGCACGTTAAAGATTCCTACCTTGCTTGGAACAGCAAGGGATCGGCAAAATTCCAAACTTTCCAGGTAAAAAAAACTCGCTTCCTGGCCAATGTAGTTCCTTCGGGTGGAGCATTGGAAAATCACATGTAAAGGTACGCCTAAACTTTCGCTGTGCATCAAATTCTTCCTGAAATTATGGCCATGTACCAAAATTTCCCCCGTGGACTATAATTTGTGGCCGTAAACCTTAACTGGTTAAAAGCCAACTTTCAATCATTTCAAAAACCAATTACTTATTTTACACAGCATGTGTAAAAAAATAAAATCAAACTACCCTACTAATTGAGATCGTAAGAGATCATAATAACTCGTAAGTGTAATAGCACGAGCAAGAAGAAAAGATAAGAGCTAAAAGCTAAAAGATAAGAAAGCTTCCCATCCGTGTCCCGCTCATTTTATAATTACTCTCCCTCTCTAGAATATAGTCAAATTCTCTGAAGACCTTCTTAACATATTATTTTCCAAAAATAAGATATTAACAATTTCCAGCTCTTGAGTTTCAAACCCCTCACATAAACAGATCCACACGTAGTCAAATTCTTCGTATGCTAGCCCTCAAAACAAACTCATTAGTAAAACCAAACTTAGAATCGTTATAATTTTTAAAATATTTCTTCGTAAAGTCCTCTTCAAAATCAACAAAATGAACACGTGCGTTACGTCCTTCCTAGTATTCAAAAAATCAATATTCCGATAACCTTGGTTTATACCAAGGTTATCGGAATATTGATTGGTTTATACCCAAAGTCGAAGAAAACTAACGTCTAGAATATGCCTCTTTCTAACACGTGTTATCCCCATCATTCAAACACATGGGCTAGAATCAACGCTCTCTGTCGCCTTGTTTTCAATCTAGGTTGTTTGAACGACAGCTGCACGCCTGCTTCTCCGCTTCTTCTCAAGTTTACATTCGTTCCTGAGGTCATAAATGTTTTTCTTACCGCCATTAGTTGACGTCTGGAACTAAAACTACCAGGAATGGTGTTGTTTGTTTCGTGTCTTAAACAAGAAAAATAAACTGTTTAAAAATCGTTCAGAAACTTTTAGGACATCCCAACTTGACTATTATTAAATATGAGGGTTGTATTTTTGCGTTTCAATTATTAAATTTGAAATACATTACTATTCACGGGATGCTTCTTATATGCTATGTGTCATATTTTGTGAGTACTTACACCTGAAAGATCATAAAAATAAATCTGAAATTCCTGAAAATTTTCTGAATAAGATTAAATTTTCAACATTGACTTTTGAAAGTTTTAAAAATTGCTTTAGATGTATTTTAATATGCTGAATCTAAAAATCGCATTCAAACTGCAAAGTAACACACCTTCAGCGTACCAAATATTACAATAATATATATATATATATATATATATATATACATATATAAATATATATATATATATATATATATACAGGGTTTTTCAGGACGACCGTGCATTAGACATTTCTCAGAAAATACAGAAGATAGAAGTATGAAATTTTATATGTAGTGATTGTTCGACATGCCGAGATGATCTAAAATATTTTCGTTTTGATAGCACTTTCGGTTGTACCGGAAGTTGATATTATCTTTGTTATTTTAAATGGAACACCCTGTATATTTTTGTCTGTTCGTAGAGGTACGGTTGTAAGTCATTACACTCGAATACTATATGTTCCGGTGTTCCTATTTCTCCGCACGTGCATATGTTATTGTCAACTAAGTTTATGCGTTCTCTGTATGTTGGATAGGGTCCGTGGCCAGTTAGGTAATGAATAAACCCCCGATTGAGCACTAGGTATTTGGCTTTTACGCGGTCTTTAATATTTGGGATCATTGCGTATACCCCTCTACCGGTTGTGCTTTGATACCATCTTGTCTACCATTCTGCAAGTATGTAGTTCTTTATTTCCGTTTTTGTCGTGGGCAGTTGGTTTGTGTTTAAGATGCGTTGTAGTTGTTGGTTGTCATTGTGTGTAAGATTGTACATTGCAGCTCGCTGTTTCACTACTAGATCCAAGTGCATAGTTCCCACCAGTACATAAAGTGCATCATTTGCGGTAGTCCCATAAGCCCCCGTCAGTCGCACTAAAACACTTCGTTGTGTACTGTTAATTTTTTGTCTAGGTTTGATTGTGTTAAGGCGATGTCTCTACGCGCTCGCGGCGTATGATACCATAGCACCGAGCACACTGTTAAGATATAGTCTTACGCAATTAAGTGATATCTTATAAGTCCTTTGGGCCAGCATTGCAATGTTCTGAATTGCAGAAGTTGCACTTGCACAGACGGTGTTTATATGTGTAGAGTAATTCTGTTTTTCGTCTAATGTTAAGCCCAGATAGTTTGTGTTTTGGGTTCTACTTATATTTACACCGTCTAGTTTGATGGTGGGGTCCTTTGCCAGGGTTCCATTCATCACAAGGTATGTAGTTTTTTGTTGTGTTATGGTCATTTTGTTGGTTTTGCACCAACTTTGTGTTTGTGTTAGGGCGATGTTAGGTTTACGTTCGATGTCGTCGGCGTATGCAATCGTCGACAACACTTTGTCAACGGTGTCCAGCTTTTCCAGAAGTTCATCCATTACAATATTCCAAAATAGGGGCTCGTATTGTCTTGGGTGTACTCTTGTGGTTTGTCTGTGGTTCTGCATTCGTTTACATAGTAGTTTCTCATACGTTTTTTCTAGCGTGTTCAAAAGGTATATGGGACGGTAAGAGCCTGGTTGTTTGGGGTCTTTACCTTTCTCTTTGGGATAATCACGACATTCGCCTGTTTCCAGATGTTCGGAAAAACAGCTTGTCGTATACATTCATTGTACAGTGCTGTTAGCGTCGGTGTTAATTTATCTTGTAGCGCTATGCCAATCTCTGCAAAAATTCCATCCGGTCCGGGTGCTTTCCTGCACTTTGATTGGTATAGTGCGTATCTCACTTCGTCTTCTGTGAAAGAATCTAAGTTGTAATTTTGTCTGTTCCATGGTCGGTTACCTACGTGGTTTCTGTCGATTACTCCTTGTCGTCTGAGTCGCTGTTCGTTAGTGTCGTCTTGAACGTTGTCATCAGTGTTTGTAATAGTAGTGTCGCAGTTTCAGCCCAGTCTTTTATGTATGTACCGTACCGTCTTGTTTTATTAAAGTCGAATAAGTCATCGGTGGTTTGATTTTACTCTGAGTGATTTTATAGGGTATCCCCCAGACATCAGTTTGTAAGTGTCTTTCCACGAATAATTCTCATGACCTCCTCTTTATGTCAGTCAGTTCTTTTTAGTATATGTTTTTTAATTGCCGGTAATTTGTTAGGTGGTATGCTCTTTCGGCCGGTGTTAGGGAGTTTTGGTATCTTTTTCTCGCTCGCTGTGTTTCCTTTTTAGGTTTTGTAAGCGTCTTGTCTATTGTATTGTCTTCGAGTGTCGTGTTTTTCGTTGTTTTGGAAGCACCTGCTCCATTGTCCGTCTAATTGTGTTGGTGAGCAGGTTTGTATACTCGTAGACGTTTTCCTCTGATCTTAAGTCTTGCGGGGGTACAAATGTTTCCCTCAGTTTGTTCCAATTTGCATTTCGTATTTTGTATCATTGTACTTTGGTGAAGTTTTGTGGTGTGCCAAATGGCCTGGTTGTCATGTGAATGTTGAACGTGATTAGGTTGTGATCACTGACAGTTTGGTGTTCTAATACCTGCCAGTCTTATATGTAGTTGTACGTCAGCCCATTTGTCAGTGTAACGTCTATGTTGTTTCTGTTCCTGAATGGGTGTTGTATGTGGATGGGTTAATAGAAAGGTTGATTACTTCGAGTTGTAGTTCGTTAATCAAGTTTTCGACTTGTTTTCCGTGTTCGTCCGTAAGGGAACTGTGCCACATCGGGGAGTTTCCATTTACATTTGCCATAATAACTATTGGTTTGTTGTTGTAAGTGTGTAATATGTTGCGTATGTTGTTTATGTACGGCAGGGGACCAGTCTGTACTGGAAGTAGCTTGTTACCAGGATCCACTTTTCAATCCGACCGTTTGAGACGTCCAGACATGTACAGTGTTCTCCGCTGTTTCGTTGGATTGCCGTGATTGTCAATGTGGGATCAATAATGACCATGTACACATGTATCGATGATGCGTGTGCAATGTTTCGTGACGTGTTCTAGATCGAGACATCGTAGGCATTTGGGTACTACTAAAAAGTCTTTCACTGTAACACAGCGATATTCGATATAGAAGTAGACCATTATTAAGGATCCGGCCGCCACATTTGCTCCAGAATCCCACATTTGCTCCCACATCTGGACCAAAAAGTTTTCTTCGACTAACCATTTTTCATCTTTCGAGATAAATATCTTAAATTTTTCATCTTTCGAGATAAATGAGCATCCTCATTTCCACACACAAGATAAACCTATTTTTAAGATTTTTTTTTACCGCTAACATTCTGGACCAAATAGTTTTATTCGTATAACCAATGCATCTTTTGAGATAAACCTATCTTGTTTGGTATCAATTAATATTAGAATTTTCTCAGCTACCCAAATTTCTAGGAATTTTTTAGATTGCGCCATCCCTAAGGGAGCTACCCCAATTTTAAGATTTCTTACCTGTAGCGACTTTTGAGCGTTATTATAAATTTTTTTTAGTCATGCGATACATCTTGTTAGACTCAAATTTTATGTAGAATCCAAATCTGCAAACAGATTTGAAATCGGACAACGCCCTGCAAAATTATACTTTAAGCTCTCAAACCTATTTAAAATTTTTGCTCATTTATGACATATGCTTTAACCAATACAAAGAAAATAAGCACGCAAAATTTTAATAATCATTCCAATGTAATGTGTCTTAAATATGTAAATGGAAAGGTCGACTTTGGCGTAATAATTAAGAAAGCGCATTTTGCTTGTATGAAATCTATGGAATTTCTCCTGTAATGAAAGAAGAATGCATTCGTAATTGAAAATGCGTGCTACAACTTTCGCTAGATACCAACCATGTTAATTAGAAATTTTGTGTATGACATCATTAACTACCTAAATTTCAGAATTAACAAAATGTAATAAACCAGATTAAGTACTGTTCAATAATAATTAGGGTGAAAGTAAATGGGTCTTACTACATATTGAAATCCTACATCAATTCTAAATTACCTTACGTGACGCTGTAGAAGCATTATAATTCAATATTTTCGAAACTTCCAATGTAGTATTAATTCATTTGTAATTATTTGTAATCCAGCAAATATTTTAGATTCTTAACGAACATGTGAAAAGCTGTTTATAATTTCTTTTTTGGACTTTTTATTAATTATGTTGAGAATATGTTTCAATGACGTATATTTGAAATCGAGATATAATTGTTTGTAGATTACCAATAACACAAGGCGCTGAAAAGTGCGTATCTACGGAAAATACAAACCTCATTTAGTAGTATAATTAACGGTTTCAAAACGTATATAACGCGGTGTCATTAGAAAAAATTCTATTAGTTTCGCACGCTATTGTGTTATAGTACATCGAAATTTTAAACCGTTGTTTCGCGTAGTTATTTTGTGGAAAGTTTTGAAGGAAGATTTAAGGTAAGTTTACATTTTTTTATTAAAGTAGAACTGAATTTATTTGCAAACACCAATTATTATGTATTCTGTTATTGGTTCTTATTTGTATTTTAAAACATTAATTTTTATAAAGTAATGCGCTGTTTTACAGATATATTTTTTCTAAATTTTAAAGGTATACTTTTAGCTAGAATAAAAAACAATTCTCACAAAATATTTTATTAAAAATTAAATACATTAACAAAAGACCTCAATAGCAATACGTTTTCTTTAGAACAGCTTAAATTATTCAAACAATGGTTTAAACAGTGATTGTACATATTACCGAATCTTCTTAATTCTTTGAGTCTTGGAAGTGAGAATACACTTTCCATGTTTAAAATGTTGTTTGATAAATATTTTGATAGTAACTGTCTTTTCTGTTCGCCTTTAACATAGATAGTAGCATCGGGTTAATGCTAAGCCCATGGATTCTTTGCTTTAACCACCGAACTTGCTTTTTGAAATCATCACTTAGGGTGTTATACTCCACAGCCATGTCCAGTATCTCATGCCATATCACATTATTCGCTACATCCAAAATGGCAATCTCCTTGCAATAGAAATCACTAGTTTTGTATTGATACCCTTGTAAATCGATTATGAAACACATGCTTCCTGTTTCAAATCACGGGTGGGAATGGGGTTCTAAGCAAATCTCTCCTATATATCCAGTTAAGGGACTTTACTCCCTCCTTTTATGATTTCTTCATCCAGGTAATTATCTGGATGATACTAAAGCAAGTCTGTTTTCTTAATCCAACTTTTACCATCCCCCAACCACGATACTAATAATTCGCGCCCGTGCTTCCGTTTCTGTAAAACTTTTTCCACTAAATACGTGTCGGGTGCTGCTGTGAGCTGAATTTCATTGCCGTAAAAAGCACCTAGAATTGGCCGACCTTCCAAATCTTGTAGCAGATAGGTTGTCGGTCTCGTTTGTTGAACTTTAACAATTTTGAATAGTTCTGTACTCCAGTTTGAGTGAAATCCTCGATCGAATACTGCTTTATATTTTGATATACGCACAATGTCTCCAACTTTGTACAACTTCTTGTAACTTTTAGAAACGCTGTTAGCGGTGTAAAGTTTTATTCTTTCCGGATGTTCTTCTGCCTCCATAGGTGTCATGTTAATAGCCCGATGCGGTGTATTATTGTATTCTTCCAAAACCTTAGGCAAAATATTCACCCATTTATGACTGTCTTGCAAGTAAAATCTTCTGTACAATTTGTTTTTGATTGTTCTGATTAATCGCTCAACCATGCTAGCTTTGATTGCGGAATACGTGGAGTAATGGTTTATCTTATATTTTTGCATAAGATTTTTAAACCAGTGGTTGTAGTACTCTTTTCCAAAGTCCGTTTGTAGATTGATTTTTACGTTATTTTCTCCTTGCAGCATTTTGTCCAATATTGTTTTCATAGCATTAGTGACTTCTGATCCAGTTTTATTTTTTAAAGGTTCAGCTAAAGCATATTTTGTGAAACAGTCCACTGCTATTATAATATATCTGTACCCATTGTTCACACGCGAGTAAGGCTGCATTTCGCACAAGTCCGATTGGATAAGATCACGTTTCACATGTTTCAGATTTGTATGACGACGCTGAAAATTTTTTCTTGCAGGTTTAAATAATTCCTTAACGATGATTTCTTTACTCATTTTGCTTAACACTGTTGCTAAACTAATAGGGTTATCTTTATCCAATTGCACCTTTGACATAAACTGAAGCTTTGGTTTGTAGTATTTGTTTTTATAGCTGCTGGTGACGCCTCGTAAATCGATGCTATTGCAAGACCGAGCTCCTTCTCATTTGTCTCAGAAGTTGCAGTCAAATTAATAAAAACTGTATAAACGTTTTAAAGTCAGATACAAGCTTATCCAATTTTTCATTTACATACTGTTTATTAACTGCATCAGATGGCTCAACTGGTTGAGCAAGCATTGCGATACGCTGGTTTCTTGCATTGAAGGCTTTATCTTTACGTTGTATATCATCAGAACTTTTTAGACAGTATGAAAAGGCTTGATTCACGAGTTTGATTACAGATTTCTTATTAACACAATCACTATCGTCTTTAGGATCCATTACATCAACTAGCCTTCTTTTACGAAAACTAATTGTTTCTTCTCCAGACTTTAATACTATAGTGCTTCTCTGATTAACACAATCACTATCTTCTTTCGGATCCATTACATCAACTAGCCTTCTTTTACGAAAACTAATTGTTTCTTCTCCAGACTTGAATACTATAGTGCTTCTCTGATTAACACAATCACTATCTTCTTTCGGGTCTGATGAATTCACTAACCTTCTTTGCTGCATATCGTACCCATCACCATCCAACGTTAGCACAAATCCTCGACCTGGAGGACCGCGTCGAATATCAGCATCTTTACGCTCTGAACGTCCGAAGCGGTCGATAGGCATTTTAAAACTGTGTAATTATTTACTGAGCTCACTGTATTATACCTTCTTCTCTCAACTCTTCTATTATGGACACCATCTCGTTAATGTTTTCCTCGCTTGTATTTCCAGCTCGGTTGGATGCGTTCAACAATCTCAACCGATTCACAAGTTCATGTACATTATTCCAGTAGACATATTGCACCGGCTTTGAATTTAAACTTTTGTAAAACCGATTAGAAAAGCCTAAACCCGCTCCCTTAGAATGTTTTCTTCTCTTTGGCTGTTTTCTTTCGGGATTCCTCCGAAATTCGGTGAGATATTTTGCACATATTTGTTAAACTTTTGTTATTTGTTGAAATCCGCTTAAATCGTGCACCGCAAATGGGTTAAACTTTCTTCTCAAAATCGACGCAGATTTGATCATTTCCAAGTAATTCGGCAAATCTTCATGCAAATTAAAATCGCCATCTTCGGGGCTGATGTCTTTGTAATCCAGCAGATTGTATAAACCCCTCGTACCTGGATATATCACATTATTTAATGTTATATCGCTAGTTTCCGGGTTAATTATCAATACACTTTTCCACAAACTCCATGTATCGGTTTCCGCATTATACTTTACTCCATAAATTGATTTGTCAATATTTTCGTCCTCGTCTCTAGCTAACACATCCGCATAGTAAAGATGGAACGGTTCTTCTGGAACGAGTTGTTTAATTTTCTTTATAGGTACGTCCATGTCTTCGACTTTAACCTTTGTTGTAGGTGTGGGAATTTTTTCGGTGATCGATTGCAACTGGGAAGCGGTTATTTGCAAGGGATCAATCAATTGTTTGTGCACCTCTTTGAATTTTTGCTGAGATGTAGCGTCTCCCTTTTGTACGCTACAAACTTTTTCGTACAGCATCCTGCATAAGATGAAGACTGCGTTTATTCGCAATAAAATTGTTAACGTCCGTCATCATGAAACCTTGGATGAGAACTAACTTTTTTTGAATAATGTCAAATATTTATATACTCGTCGAAATTCTTCCTATATCGACCATTATCCAAATCAAAATCTTTCACAACAGTTATAAAATTATGTTTTGAGTCACCCCAACACTGTAAACACATTTCTTTAAATTTCGGATATGTCATGTCACCACTTATATGATCCGAAAAGATATGGCGAAGGTTTGTGTCATCCTGTTTCCATAATGCGATTACATTGGCGTTATCTCTGAGTCTATGTTTTAAGGTACTAGCGTAAGTTTGACAAAGATAGAACGAATCTATTGCTTTATGTCGGCCGAACGAGAAAAATTGAGTGATTTTACTTTGCTCGTTTACAGGTATATCATCGAAAACCATAATTGAATCTTCTTTGGTATCTCCGGGTTCGATCAAATCATCGTAATTTTCAAACTCATGGTACCCAATTTCTTCTTTTAATGGTGTAAAAAACGTTTCTTAACAATTCGTATTTCGGTTGATATAAACTTCTCGAAAATACATACACATTTTGGAATCTAAGGCCGTTCTCGTGCAGGATCAGAGATATTAAAGCGTTAGTTTTCCCACAACTCGATGGTCCCGCGAAGATAGCTCGTATGTTAGACGGGAACAATGAACCATGTTTACCATCCTGTCTTGCACTAGCAATAGCAAAGTTATCATAATTCTGTATAGGTATTTTAAGTTCTTGTTTCGCAGTCTCCATATTGCTTCGAGCGTACGCTTGCTTTTGTTGCTGCTTGCGGTGATAGCTTAACGTCTCTTTCGGTATATTATATTTTTTACTGATAGAGTAAATACTTGATTTACCCAGTCGAACTTCTTCTATAGCTTTTTCTAATGCTTCGTTACTGTATCCACTATTTCGTTTTCTTATGTAATTGCGAACCATGCTAACCAATACTGTCGTGTCGGAGACACTTTCACCTTATGGGGCAATTTCACTCTATGGGGCAATTTCACCCTATGGGGCAATTTCACCCTATGGGTCAATTTCACCCTATGGGGCAATTTCACTCTATGGGGCAATTTCACTCTAAAATAACTAGAACTTTGCACAGAGTGGGAGATGCTCACCATTCGAGAAATAAAAGTAGACTAATTGAAACAAATTAATTCCTTGCTTTTATACAATTTTATTAAAAATATATACAAAATATTTAATTGTGAATAAATCTATTAACAATTTCCGTAAACGGATTATATTCAAACATAGAGTCATGTATAATTAAAGCATAAGCCTTCATCGACGGTTCAAAATTTCTTGAAGCTTCTAATTCCATTCTTACATCAACAGTTGCATCCTTGATGCTTTCAAATTGATGACGACAGTCGATTACAAAGACGGGCGAGTCCTTAAACCTGTTGTAGTCCATTAAACATTTATTTGACGATTTGTTCGGGTAGTATTTTTCCATAAAAGATGCATAAGACAGGTACGCTGGCAAGTAGTCATTCTGCTCAAAATCCAAATTTAATCGACCTTGAATGAACATCTGAGAGTTTAAAAACACTTTGACATTGGTTATGCTGGCATTCGTAAAACTTGTAGCATTTTCTTCTTTCCTGTCATACTTCCCATTTTGCAGCGCCAGTAATATCCACCGAGCCTTCTCTGTTTCGTTCGATACTTTAATTCTCCATACTTGCGACTTTGATTGTGTTAGAGACGGTAATTCGTGTAGTTCCCATTTTCTGAATGCAACCATTATAGATGATTGATTTTGCATTTCCGAAAGCAGCGATGCCTTGGCGAAGTCGCTTAATGTTATATGCGGAACCTCCCATGAAATACGTTGTATTTTGAACGTTACTGTATTTCCAATCGACTTGTAGCAATTTACGTCCGACTTGGATCTGATTAAAATCAGCTCTTGAGGCATGTTGACGATAGTTTTCTTGTAATCTTCAAAAAACCCAAAAATGGTTTTTAGCGGTATAGCACAACTAAACCGCCCATCTTGGAATATGGTATCGGGCTTCCACCCGGTATGTGTAATAGATTTTGTTTCTGATTCTTCCATGGATACTAAACCTTTAATAGTTCTTGTAATTCCAGGGATTCGACAGACATCTATTATTTGATTATTACCCAATTTGTATTGAATTTCCTCAAACAGAAAATATGGCGCATTTCTAGTAAACTCGTAAGCTTTAGGGTCTGGTTCTGCTGCTCTAATCGGGTCTACAGTTGTTGACGCTTCTCTTAATGTTTCCATAGGTTTATAGGTACCTCTTATAAATATGAAACTTTCATGGGGGTATGTGATGTTATCACTGCTCTGGATTTCAATTGAAATTCGATCGTTGTTTTCTGCATTCAATGTAAAGGAAGATATGTATAATAATCTTCCTTTATTATGGTTTCGTCTAATTTATAACCTCCAAACACATCCAATTTGGGCACGTCCTCATATTTAAGCCTTCCAAGTTTAACGTTTTCATCACCGTGGAGATCTAAGCTGCGTTTACTTCTGCTGCCCATCATTTATAACTTTTAATCCCAAAGATTTTAAGAAACGTATTTCTTCTGCTGTAAGTCTCTCGACAACTTGACGCTTTGACGTCGTATTCACTTCTAATCGTCTGGGGTGTTGTAACGTGCTTTATATACAAAATCGATAGGCATTTTCAACTACTTTTATTTCCAGTCTCACACAGGTGTATGTTTCCGGTGAAAAGTTTACCAATTCACCCAAATGATCGACTAGTCTGATTGTAATATTATCAATTTCTGTCACGCTCAGCGGATAATATATGACGTGGTTAGGTTCTTTTTCCAGATTATACCCGGGTGGTACAGATAGACTGAATTCGAATATGCTGTGGGTAAGAAAATTGTTTCTGAACGATCCGCTGGTGATATTGGTTTCCACAAAATGTTTGAGACCGATATTATGTTCACTTGCTGATTAGCGATATGTACGGTATCTGCAGCCAATTTGCGGTTGGTAAACCCCAAGATGCTTCCAATATTGTTTTTACGGTTAGCCCCAAAATCAATCGGTATACTGCTTCGTATAGAACACTTTAATGTATTATTGTTGGCACTCAGTTTAAAATATTTTCAATGTTCTCGTTGATGTCCGGCTTCTGACTGAACCATTTTTTGAAGACGTCCTGTATATATGCATTTATTTCTTCTAATTCGTATGATCCAGGTTCAATGGTTATTCTGCGATGCTCTGGATCGTTAAAGTATAAGATGTTGTTTCCCGGGTGTATGTTTTGCACAGTGTTACAAGTGTACAGTCCCACTAGACCCAAAGCATATTCACCGTCCTGTTTCAATTTAATTGGTGGGTAAATGGATCCTGTCGATATGACATTACCATACCCGAACACGCTCACTGTTTTAGCCATTGTCACTAAGAAACTTTAACACTAAATGTCCACAATTGTATGTGTTGTAAGTCTGCTCCGGTGCACTGTTGTAGTAAATTTTACAACCTCGAAAATATCTCTTTACTTCTTCCGGCGGTCTCAAGTCTCCAAACGAATCGTAGTAATACACGCTATTTCCGCGTTTTCGGTACCCTACCCAATGTGTACCCGAACCTTTGGTGGTATCCAAATTAATCACACCCGATTCGTTGACATGAGGTCTAATCTTCTGTAACTGATCTCTAGAAAAGACGTTGCGAAAATGAGGAATGTTAGATGCGTGTTTCCTTATATCTACATCGGTGAGAGCTCTTCGAGGTAACTTGCTTAGTTTTTTGATACTTTTTTACAAATGCCTCGCCCCTGTTTGTATGGTTTCAAGAATAATGCTGTGCCTTTTTTGTATGGTTTTAAAAACATTCCATTTCCTTTTTTCCCAACGGTAATAGCTTCCATGGATCTGTTGTGTCGTTCGCTCTCCTTAAGCTGTTCGTTAGCTGTCTTGACATCATTTACTGCTTTAGCTATCCCCGCAGCACCACCTGTTAGTGCCCCTAGGGCACTTAGTCCCGCGAATATCGGAATCAATGGCAGAAAACCTCCTTTCTGGGGAACGGGTATAATACGTGGGACTTTAATTTTGCTTTTCCCACCGGCTCCTTTTATGATTTTTTTACCAATTAGAATACCAACATCTAATAGCTTTTTCAAGTTGTCGGAACCAACTCGGTCTACTGCGGATCGTATTTTCTTCAAAAATCCGCCTTTGAAACTTATTTTCTTCTTTAAGCCCATACCCATTTTTCCCTTCGCTTTCATAGCGTTTGTCACAAACCAAGCTGCGGCTTTTTCTCCAAACTTTGCGTTTTTAGACTTAACTCTCCCCCAGACTTCTTCTTCTAAAATTTTATCTGCTCGGTGTCTGGCTGGAAGATCGTCGGGGTACTTGGAGTATGCAATGTCGTGGTCTTTACACAATTTATCTAATTCGATTATTCCAGGATCACCTTTTGCTAAGCGCTCATCAAACTTTGTACCAGGACCGCAGTACTGATAACCTGGAATATGCAGCTCAAACGGTAACCTGTTTATAGCGCTGTTGATTAAACTCTCTCCAGAACAGATAATCATGTGTTTACTCAAAAAAATCTCAAACTATACTAAATAAATAAACAACAACGAGTCTATTTATACTTTTTCAAAAAAAATTTACAATATATTTACAATAATAATACATTTACATCCACGTCTTTTGGACTGTCTTTTATAAAATACTCTTTCTAGTTATCACCATAACTAGAATCTTCAGATTCCGACAAATTTAAACGTCTAAACATTTCCACTAATGTTCTTGTACGTATCACGTCTTGCACAAATATATCCGGAAAACATATAACCAACTCCAAAGCATTTAGTGCGTTCTGATTCAATTCGTTGTAGAATAAAATATTGCCAATTCGAACTTCGCCTTCAATCAAGATTTTAATTCGTTTCTCCCCTTCAGTCAGAGTATTAAACCGATCGCAATCATTTAAATTAGAATTAGCAACAAACCCTACTAATTCGCTGTATAATGCTGGGAAGTCACGACTTTCCAACTGTTTAAGTTGATACTCAAACAACTCTCGCATATGGAATAGTTTACGGCACTCCAATTCATTTATAACTATCGAACTATTACCCATTATTATTTTTAACTGGAACGTTTCGTCCTCAGTTGTTCCAGACACTGGTGACAGAGTGATAAAGAACGGAGCTCCTAGTTGTATGTGTAGATCTTCCATTTCGGATGCACCATTTAATCGAGTGTTTAGCACGTCACGAGAAAATACGTTGATTTGAAATTCCACTTGAAAATTTGTAAATGTTAACTAATTTTCGTATGTCAATTCCAGAACATGGTTGCCACAATATTTCTTGCTACACACCAATCGTAATACGGGTTTTATTCTCTGGTTTATAACAAACCCAATTTCCACATTATGAGGGTGTTCACCCAATTCACTTAAACTATACGTAAACTTATTAATCAGATTTTCGGTATACGAAACTTGTGCATCATTAACACCTGCAGACTCCATTGCTTTGCACTGATTTCACCGAGATGACTGAGAAGGAATCCTATGCGGCTCGTCCTTTTAAATGTTTTAGAATTGTTGTTGCGCATGCGTAAATTGTACTCGGATGACTTAGAATGCGCAAGCGAAAAGCTAATTGATTTTCACCGACGTGAATAGACTGGTTTGAAATGTTACTCAAGGTTAAACGACGCTGGGTTTCACCTAATTTAAAAGTAAACTACCTAATTATACCAACAGGGTATAAAAGCACCGTGCAATGCAATATGATTCAGTTTCTGTTTAGTCTTTGACTAGCTACAACTGTTAAAAGTCTTTGACCAGTTTTAATTTCTTTATAGAAAATGGCTTCCTTTACTTGTGATGTGTGTGGGGTTGTCTTCTCGAGGAGTAACAATTTAAAACGACACCAGCTCCAACAACATGGATCGATGCCAGATCAAAAGACTGGCTTGTTCACCTGCGATGTGTGCCCGGCATCCTTCTCGCGGAAGGACAGCCTAAAACGGCATCGCGACGCTAAACATGGTGTAGTGGTACCAGTTGCCGGGCCATCCGCGATCAAACGACCTGCTACGTCGACGGTTGAGGGACCTGCCCCCAAGAGGCTGCGGAGATGTGTGGAGTGTGATGTGGACGTCACCAACTTGGTAGCACACCAGCGATCCAACGTGCACAAAGCTAATGCTAGTCGCGTCCTGGATGGGGGTGTAGAAGTGGTAGCGACCGCATTCAAAAGTCGAATTGTAACTTTTCGCATCAATAATATCGACTCTACAAGTATGTATTTTATAAGTATTTCGTGTTTGCTTAGTTTGTATTTTTAGGTCTGTTGGAATTCTTGCAAAATCAACGGGAACGATTTGTAAGCTTAGTCGGGGGACAGCTGGCTATACACACCTCCCTAAAGGTTAATTGCGAGTTGTTTGGTAGCTACACCAAGATGGCTGCGGTAGAGGGTGTTGAAGATATCAAATCATTCAACACCCGAAATGTTGTGGTCACTGGATCGAGTGATTTGGGGGTGATCTATGATGCGTTCGTGGAAAAGATGTCTGCAAAGTCTGATGAGTTCCAAGAACGAGATTCTGGTTAGTTTTGGAAAATTATATATTTTTTCTAATTATTAAGTTTTAGGATGGACTATAAAACAAGTATTATATTTAGAAATTAATATCAATAAGTACCAGCCAATGCGGGGTTCATCTTATATCGAACTCCCTAAGTGGATTCAGGAGAAGTATGCAGTTATTAACATCCAGAACCAGGATAACGCATGTTTTGCCTGGTGTGTTGTGGCTGCCCTACACCACAGTGTTCACGATCCGCAAAGACTCAGTAGCTACCCACATTACAGCACCATTCTCAATTTGACAGGACTGCAGTTCCCGATATCCATAAAGGATATCCCCAGATTCGAGGAGCAAAATAACATCAGCGTTAACGTGTTTGGGGTGGAAGACAAGTCCATCGTTGGACCGCTACATTTCACCGCTAATAAAAGGGATCGACATGTGAACCTACTGTACATTCAGAATGGGGGCAAGTCCCACTACTGCTGGATCAAGGATTTGGGGAAGCTAGTGGGTAAGCAGCTATCTCGTGACCGCACCCGTAAATGGATTTGCGATGGATGTCTTGTGTTTTTTCGCAGCGAGGAGCAACTTGTTAAACACGCCGAACAAGACTGCAACCATGTCGCTACCACCATGCCGAACCACTTCAACAACATCCTCGAGTTTAAAAACGTTCACAAGCAAATGCGGGTACCGTTCGTGATTTATGCAGACTTCGAAAGTGTGTTGAAGCCTATTAGTTCCGCAGTTCCGGATCCTACCTCTTCCTTCACCAACAGCACACAACACCACGAACCCTTCAGTTTTGCATATTATGTTAAGTGTTGTTATGATGATAACTTAAACAAGTTTGAGCTGTACAGAGGTGTTGATGCAGCCAAAGTTTTTATGGAAAAGATGAAAGAGGAAGCCCAACGATTGGGAAAAATTTTAAAAATGGTTCCAATGGAACCCCTAGATGAGTTCCATATGGCTGTGGACTGTGGAATATGTAAGCAACCTTTGGGAAATGAGAGGGTAAGGGATCACTGCCACCTCTCAGGGAGATTTCGCTTTGCCGCACACTCCCAATGCAACATTAAATACGCGGTTCCAAAGTTTATCCCTGTTATATTCCATAATTTAAGTGGGTACGATAGCCATTTTATAATTAAGGAATTGTGATACGACAAAGAAAGAGTTACTGTAATCCCGAATAATAAGGAGAGGTTCATATCGTTTACAAAAAACGTTAGATTGTCTAAGGAAAACGAAGATGAAACTGATGAATCTTTTATCACACTGAGATTTGTAGACTCCTTACGCTTCATGGCATCTAGCTTAAATAAACTAGCCTCCAACTTGAATGCTGAACAGTTTGTTGAACTAAAGAGCTGTTTCCCCAATACCGAAGAGTTTGCTCTATTACATCGGAAGGGTGTGTTCCCGTACGACTACGTGAAAGATATTACCGTATTGGAAGAGAAGGTTCTACCACCACAAAATGCTTTCTACAACGGTCTAACCGCCACAGCGGTGTCGTATGCAGATTATGAACACGCACAGAATGTATGGAGAACATTCAAAATCCGAACGCTTGGGGAATACAGCAATCTTTATTTGAAAACAGACGTTTTGTTACTAGCAGACATTTTCGAGAACTTCAGAGACGTCTGCACAAAAACCTATGATCTAGACCCATGCCAGTCTGTGACTGCTCCTAGTTTGAGTTGGGATGCCATGTTGAAGCGCACTGGGGTGAAGCTCGAGTTGTTGACCGATGTCAGCATGCAACATTTTATCAAGAAAGGGATACGTGGTGGGTTAACCCAGTGCAGCGGTCGGTATGCCAAAGCCAACAATAAGTATATGGAAGACTACAACCCTGACGAGCCATCCAAGTACATCGCATATCTGGATGCTAACAATTTATACGGCTGGGCGATGTCCCAACATTTACCCATTAGCGGCTTTAGATGGTTAAACACGGACCAGTTACATCGTATAAAACAAGAAATATTAAATATACCAAGCACGCACGAAAAAGGGTATATTTTGGAAGTTGATATACAGTATCCGGAGGAACTCAATGATCTGCATAATGATTTGCCTTTCTGCCCTGAATCGATGGTACCTCCAACACCGTTTTCGAAGACACCTAAGCTACTCGCCACCCTTCTGGACAAAACAAAATACATTGTTCACTACCGCAACTTGCAGCAAGCTCTGCGTAACGGTCTGCAATTAACTGTTGTGCATCGCGTGTTGGAGTTTGATCAGTCGACGTGGTTAAAACACGAATCTCCGTACGTCTGCCGCTAACGCGTTTGAAAAGGATTTTTTCAAACTTATGAACAATGCGGTTTTTGGTAAAACAATGAAGAACGTGGACAAAAGGGTCGATGTCAAAATAGTAACGTGATGGGAACACGACGGGAAAAATTTGTGCGCGAGTGGACTAATAGCTAAACCTAACTTTAACAGTTGCTTAGTGTTGGGGGAAAATCTGGCAATTATACAGATGAATCGTGTAAAAGCGAAGTACGATAAACCAATCTATGCAGGATTGTCAATTTTAGATCTGTCCAAAACGCTAATGTACGATTTTCACTACAGTACCATGGTTCCTCTGTATGGTCCCAGATTGTCCCTGCTTTATACAGATACAGACTCTTTAGTTTATAGTGTTGAGACGCCAGACTTGTACAGTGACATTCGTAATCATGTACAACACTTTGATACTAGCGATTACTCTCCTACTAACAAATATAATATACCACTTATAAACAAAAAGGTGTTGGGGAAATTTAAAGACGAGTTTTGTGGCGATTTGGTGTTGGAATTTGTAGGTAGTAGGGCTAAGTCCTACTGCATAGTGAGTGAGAAAGACATTGTTAAAAAGATTAAGGGTGTTAGTCGTAGTGTGGTGGCTGGGATTAGTGTAGATAGTTTTAGGGGGGTGGTGGTTAACAATGATGATGCCCTCATGAATACGATGGTATCAATCCGGAGTAAGAAACACCAACTTTATACACAGCTTATTAATAAAATCAGTCTATCGGGCGCAGATGACAAGCGTTACGTCATCCCCGGAAGCATATCAACCTACGCATGGGGGCATAAGGATATAGGTTAAGTTGTTTATATTTGTATATATTTTATTGTGTATATATAGTATGTAAGTTAGTTATAAGACATACCTACCATCCCCATCCTTAAAATTTCCTTCGTTCCCGGCGATATGTGTTTACCTCCACGTGGTCTCGCCGGACGGTAAAACATATTGTTGAATTAACAACAATATGTTTTATTGACTGAAAACACGTCTCCTCTTTTTTTTACATTAATCTCTTTTTGTTACAGGTCTATTTTAAACAACACATTAATTTCTATTTTTTGTTACAGGTTAAACTACTTGGATTCGGCTACACACAGGAAATAATGTTATACTTTGTAAAAATTGTATTCTATAAGTTTATTAAACTGTAAATTGGATAAAATAAATTATTAAAATTTTGTGTGCTTAATTTTTGTGTTACTACCTCTAACTGTTTGGTTAAAGCATATACCTTGGGTAGCGAAAACGGTTTTAAAAATGGAGTTAAATATATACCAGCAAAAATTTTAAAGAGGTTTGAGAGCTTAAAGTGTAACTTTGCAGGGCGTTGTCCGATTTCAAATCTGTTTGCAGATTTGGATTCTACATAAAATTTGAGTCTAACAAGATGTATCGCATGACTAAAAAAATTTATAATAACGCTCAAAAGTCGCTACAGGTAAGAAATCTTAAAATTGGGGTAGCTCCCTTAGGGATGGCGCAATCTAAAAAATTCCTAGAAATTTGGGTAGCTGAAAAAATTCTAATATTAATTGATACCAAACAAGATAGGTTTATCTCAAAAGATGCATTGGTTATACGAATAAAACTATTTGGTCCAGAATGTTAGCGGTAAAAAAAAATCTTAAAAATAGGTTTATCTCGTGTGTGGAAATGAGGATGCTCATTTATCTCGAAAGATGAAAAATTTAAGATATTTATCTCGAAAGATGAAAAATGGTTAGTCGAAGAAAACTTTTTGGTCCAGATGTGGGAGCAAATGTGGGATTCTGGAGCAAATGTGGCGGCCGGATCCTTAATAATGGTCTACTTATAGAGTTTCCCTAGATTTATTAATATATTCCTCACTTTGCCACTTACCGTCGCAACATGATGTTGAGTCGATTTGTTTTTCGGTCCTGTTTTGAAACTAAGTTGAAAGTCCTTATTAAAATCTTCTCTGTTAATTAGGTGTTCAAGGTTTTGAGTATAAATTAAATCTGTCACGCCTTGATCTTTCAGGTTCGTTGGTATGTCGTATATAATAACTAAGGGTTTTTTCTTGCGCGATTTTTTGCAATTTAAGGTTTGTTTTAGGGTTTCATGGTTTAAAATTTTATTTGCCTCGGTTTCGTTATCAGTATCTATAATTACTGCTTCGTTGGTTGTTCGGATGTTTTTAATTTTGTCTTTCAGTGGGTTTACTGTTATTGAAAAAATTTCTTGAATTTGTTTGGGTGTTTCACCACGTTTTGACGTTATGGACACCGTTGTATTTTGGTTTGAAATCGCTTTTGATATTGCGTCTTGTTTTGGAGCTATCGGCTTTTGTGCCACAGCACTGGCGTATGTCTGTATTGGTATTATAAAATTCGGAGCATCGACATTTTGTTTGGCTGTTTGTAACTAGAGTTTTGCCTCAATTACTTGGTCGTGTAGGTTTCCGTTTTGGTTTTTTATGAACTTATGTTTACCTGCCAGTTCTGCCTGGATGTATAAAAGTTTCTGTATTTTATCTTTAAGTCTTTTTTGCGCCTACGCGAGTTATGTATCCCCCAATTTACCTATATATATTAAATAAATTGAATCTAATAGGAATTATTAGAAATTGTTAAACAAATTATAAGTTAATTGCAACAATGTATTACAAAGACAACTCAGGCAGGTTATTAACAGTTCATGAGAACGGATATGCAACTTTGTATCCGAGAGGACAGTGATACTGCAGCTGGCAGATCACAGACGGTTAACATACCGCAATTACTTAGAAATAAGATTGTTGCAATGTAATAAAGTGTAGAATTAAGAGTAAAGCAGACATGAGATCTGCAAGTTCCCACAGCTATGTGAAGGGGCAGGTTATTAGAAAAAGCGCGGGAGCACAAAGCCCGGCAGTAAGTTTTCGAACTTCATACTTCGTTGTTTAAGCTACTCGCCTTATTACAATTCAAAATTCAATGTTAATTTCTGTTTTAAGAATAAATAAATTTGTTAAGAGTTTGGAAACGTTTTTTAAAAACATCGTTCCAAAGGCCCGAACCTTAACTGGCGCAGCGTACGGATGTCAAAAGGGCACTAAGAATCCAAAAATCGGAAGATTGGTGACCAAGAATTTCCATTCGCAATTTTGACAGAACCCAAACCAAGTTGGAGGAAGTACACGAATCGACCGAATCCAGCAAAGCAAACCAACGTGGACGAGATACAGCATCGATCGAGCCCACAAAAGAAACAGATGAAGAAATTAATGTAAGTTTATTTCCATTAAAACCAATTGATCTCACAAACTATAATTGATATATGCTAGTTTTATTATTTTATTATTTGATTATTATTATTTATGTACAGAATTTTATTTTATGCCAATATTTTTTGAAAATAGTTTACAAAGAGAAATTATTTTCAAACGAAAATTTATATTGAGAAAATTTTATGAAACTTAAATTTTTAAAGAGACTTTCTTTAAAAGCAAAAGAGACTTGATTTTTAAGAGTTTTCATTACAATTATTAAAACAAACCAAAAAATAAACCAAAAAACTGACGCACATCCATTAAAATCAAACGTAACCGAAGTACAAATAATTATACAAATTAGCTAGCGCAATACAAAAACGCAACGGTTAATCTAGTAAACTAAAAAAAAAACAGAACGCAAATTAACTCCATCATATAAAGCTAAACGTAAACAAGCAATTGCAGAAAAAGTTATTTAAAACATTGACCCTATCATACTTTAGAAATTACAGCAAAACACTCTGCAAGTAACCTGAACTATTAAACCACTGTAATTAAAAACCAGCGTGCAAATTAACGCAATCCTCACTTAAGATAAGCCCGCGAATGAAACATCATTTATTCCAGACTTAAAACCTCAGAGAAACGACTATTTAAAGAAATAACTTTCAGAACTTTTGTATAAATTAACGCAACGCATTTTGCATCACGATCCACAAGTGATTAATCCATCACGAAGTAGAATAAGAGCGCATAAAATTACGACCAGCATTGAACTAAAACTACTCATCATTATTTATAAATAAATTGCAGCTAATTATTCCAGTACAATAGTGAATAAAGTTAAGCGTTTATCGCAAAAACTATAATTAACCGACATTAAAACTCTCATCATTGCAACTTTAAACCTACATTTCAGAGAGATACAATTATAAGACGTGCAGCATAACTGAATACGGAGATATCTAAAACTAATCAAACGCAACATTTATGCAAGCAATTAACAAGTGAAGAAGCAAATTATCTAATTCTCACACAAACTGAAAATAACACCTGTCAGTAAGTATTAATTACTTTAACAAGTATAATTGTATATTATACAGCACGTACGCAATTAAATAACCAAGAAACTAAATTACATCTTCAAGTAGACATAACTTTGTGATTAAATTACAAAGATAAAGTGTAACAAAGTGATTAACTGAAAACTTGCAAGTTATATTTAGAATTCAAGGAGACGAGGCAGACGAACTATACGTTTATGCAATTTAATTAAAACCCACAGAAAAAGATATAATTACAACAGACTAATAAAATTAACAGAACTAAACGAACACAAAGCTTTAACTAACGCAAAACATACAAAGCAAAGTAAATACCGCGAGAAACTATTTATCCACTCCAGATTCTTTCAGGAAGTAAAACTCAAGCACATCTCACGACAAATTAACGCCCGCAAAATAAAAACAAGCAAATTCAAGGCTACAGTAATTAAACCAACATTATCGAGTATAAATCTCACAAATTTATTACCGCACCGTGTAACTAAGTACAAATAACAGCAACTACGATTCTAAAAATAACATGATGCAGTCTAAACGGAAAATTAATAAATCCAAAGCAAAAATAACGATACAAAAAGCAAAATAACGACAATTTCTACAAAATTTGAATTTACCCAACCTAAACGGAAAATTAATAAATCCAAAGCAAAAATAACGAAACAAATAGAAAAATAAACAGTAACTTAAAAAAAAAGTTTTTTTTTAAATTACCTAAAAGCGAAAGCAACCCTTAACCAAAATGAGTATTGGAGACATGAAACTTTACTTGGAGACAATTCAAAAGCGTGATGGCCAGCAAGCGGAACTTCGGAACTACATAGGAGCATTCGAAATGTTCCTGAAAACCACCTACAAACCCGGAGATAACGAAAGGAATTTATTGCTTATACGCTTGATAATAAGTAAACTAACCGGAAGAGCACTAACCTTAATTGCCAGTAGGGACGATCTTCAGGAATGACAAGAATTTAAACAAATACTAATTGCATATTTCGGAGATCAACGTAACATAAAATCCCTAGTACGAGACCTGATAAACCTCAAAATGGATCACAACCAATCCCCATATCAATTCGGAATGAAATACCAAGACGTGAGAAGTCTAATCCTAACGAAATTAAAAAATCGAAGAATCCGATCTAAATATTCCACATTTAAAAACAAAAATGTATAACAAAATGGCACTGGACATATATATATATATATATATATATATATATAAACGCTTTACCAGAGCGACTATCAGATAAGATCAAATTCCAACGTTCCCAAAATCTAGAAGAAGTCATGAACCTAGTAATAGAAGAAGAAAATGTAATGTACTACCGCAACAGACTATACAACCCCAACGCAGATAAAAGTTATTCACCAATAAAAACTATGCAAGCCGCTAGACAAACAATCCCTCAACAAAAATTCACACCCCTCAACACACAAACAAATCAACCGCGAATTAATAACCCAAGTTTCAACAATACGAATTTTAATAATCAATATAAACATTTTTCAAAACCAACGTTTAACCCAACTTTAACGAAACCCGCATTCCAACCAAGATTCAATCAAAACCTAAACCAACAAAGACCAGCATTCAGCGCGAACCACAGTAGAAATACACCAATGTATAATAATCATAACAACCCTAATAATTATTATAAACCAACACCAATGAATACCTTATCTGGTAACATCAGACAAAATACCAAGATAACACATATCCGACCAAACCATCATCAGAAACGCAATTTTACATCGGAAGAACTATTTCACCAAAAAATAGAAGAATTTGACAATGACCAGAATAATTACATTCAGCCAAGTACGAACGATGAATCAAACCATGCAGAAATTTATGAACGCGACAAACAATACGAAACTTACGAGGAGGACGACGAAGAAAACTCGTGCTCAAATTTACAAATGGACCAATTCATAAACGACCAAACTTAATAAACCTAAATAACATAAATCATCTAGTACTACCATACATAGAAATACTCCACGCCGAATTTAAACTATTAATCGATACCGGATTCTCAAAAACATTAATTAGCCCCAGAACCGTGAAAAAACATTATTTAGATTATGTAGAAAGAAAACCATTTAAAATTGAAACAGCCCATCAAACAACACTACACCAATTCGTAGCTAATATACCCTTACCGAGAACATTTAATGTAAAAATGAAACATAAATTTTGTATTTTCGAATTCAACGACAAATATGACGGACTAATCGGAATGGACCTTCTAAGAAAATTAGGAGCCAACATTGACATAAAGAACCGTTTATGAAGAACGAAATACGGAAAGATCCCCATTAAATTTCAAAACACACAAATCGAACAAAAATACACAATAGAACCCCGAACGGAAAGAAAAATAAAAATCCCAGTAAATTCTAACAAGAAAGTAGGAATAATAAATCATATGACCTTTCAACAAGGAGTAAAAACCCCAAGTGCCTTAGTACAAATAAAAGATAATTATGCCACTACAACGATATTAAATTCAAACGACTATCCCGTAGAATTATCATTAACAGACCCAATTTACGTAAAGGAATTAAATTTTAACAAGATGGAAATAGACGAAAATTTAGGAAACGATTACAACCCAATAGAACATGACAAAATGTTAAGAGAAAATTTAAGTAACATCCGTTTTAATACCGACATCAATCAAGAAGAGCAAAGAGCAATTAAAAACTTATGTTTCAAATACCGCGACATATTCCACTGCGAAGGAATACCCCTAACATTTACCAACACAGTGAAACACAACATCGAACTAACAGATAACAAGCCAATCTTTACAAAAGTATATAGACTACCTCATGCAAGCCAAGAAGAAGCTGACAGACAAGTAGCAGACTTATTAGAACAAGACATAATCCAGCACTCCAACTCACCATGGAACAGCCCCGTGTTAATAGTACTTAAAAAATTAGACGCAACCGGAAAGAGAAAGTACAGAATAGTAACAGACTATAGAAAGTTAAATGAAAAAACGGTAGATGACAAATATCCACTATCAAATATAACCGAAATTCTAGACAAATTAGGCAAATGCCAATATTTTTCAACATTAGACCTAGCATCAGGATACCATCAGGTAGAGATGGAAGAAAAATATTTATCAAAAACAGCCTTCAGCACACCTAGAGGGCATTACGAATACAAACGAATGCCATTTGGATTAAGGAACGCACCCGCTACTTTCCAGGGAGTCATAGACAATATATTACGAGGAATACACAATGAAAAATGCCTTGTGTACTTAGATGACATCATAGTTTATTCCACATCATTGGTAGAACACACAGAAAGACTGAAAGAAGTATTTGAAAGAGTAAGACAAGCACATTTCAAAGTACAATTGGACAAAAGTGAATTTTTACAAAAGGAAGTATCATTTTTAGGACATATAATAACACCCCAAGGAGTAATGCCAAATCCCGACAAAACAAATGCAGTTCTAAATTACCCCTTACCAAAGACAACCAAAGAAATTAAAGGATTTCTAGGACTTAGTGGTTACTACCGCAAATTCATTAAAGGTTACGCTCAGATAACCAAGCCCCTGACAAATTGTTTAAAAAAGGGAACAAAATTGAACACACCCCGGAATTCATTAAAGCCGTAGACAAAATTAAAAACATATTAACGAATCACCCTGTATTAGAATACCCAGACTTTTCAAAACCATTTATACTAACGACAGACGCATCGAATGTAGCATTAGGCGCACTATTGAGCCAAGGAAAAGTAGGTAGCGATAAACCCATCAGCTACGCATCCAGAACCCTAAACGAAACCGAACAGAAATATAGCACCATAGAAAAAGAATTATTAGCCATAATTTGGGCAACAAAATATTTTAGACCTTACTTATACGGAAGAAAATTTTACATATACACCGATCATAGACCACTAGTATGGCTATGCACACTCAAGGAACCGAATTCAAAATTACAACGATGGCGAATCAGATTAGAAGAGTACGATTACGAAATTATATACAAAAAAGGAATTTATAACAACAACGCAGACGCTTTAAGTAGAATCCAACTCAATGCATTAAAAACGGAATCCATTATAGGAAACGTAGACGAAGCAGAAATAAGGGAAGATCCAGACAAGATCGACACGATACATTCGACACAAAACGAAGAACTTAAAAACGCGATTAAAATTTTAAACGAAGCAATCGATATGAAACCCACCCAATTTATAATAACCGAAGTTTTAAATAACCTTAATCCCGTAAAATATACAAAAGTAGATAACAAAAAGATATACCAGATTCAAATAACTAAAAATGACAATGAAGAACAAACAATTAAAATTCTAAAAGAATACACCCCCGAGAAAAAACGATTTTATTTCTATTTCAACACCGAACATTTATACAAAAGATTTTCAGAATTATGCGTTAAATTATTCAATAACTCTGGCCCTGAACTCTCAGATGTACGAGAAAATTAATAACACTAGACGACCCTGACGAAATAAATGATGTAATTAGGAATCAACACGAAGGAAACACCAACCATCGTAGAATTAACAAAACAATAAAGCAACTCATAAGACGATATTATTTCAAAGACATGAAAGAATTGACCACAGATTTCATTAACCAATGTAAATTATGTGACAAAGCAAAATACCACAGGAAACCCCCAAAGATACCCTTAATGTTAACCAAAACACCCGACAAACCATTTCAAAAACTACATGCCGATACTCTAGTAGTAGAAGCGCAAAACTATCTAACAATTGTAGACGCATTTACAAAAATAGGCCAAGCAATACCAATCACATCCAAAAATAGCATTGACGTGACCCAAGGATTTTTACAGTATTTCACATTTTATGGAACACCCAAAACAATAACTCTAAATGATGGTAGCGAATTTAAAAATGAGACAACACAAAACACTTTAGAACTTCACAAAATAAAAATTCATTTCATAACGGAAAACCACCCGGAATCAAACGGACTAATTGAACGACTACATTTAACTCTGTTAGAACAAATTCGATTATTAAGAATAAATTATAAAAAGGAACATATAACCAATTTAATGTCATACGCACTGATCGCCTATAATAATACAATTCACTCATCAACAAATTTTACACCCTCAGAATTAACCTTAGGACATTCAGATTTACGAAATCCCTATGACATACACTACAACAAAGAAGTATACCAACAGTATGCGAAAGATCACAAAGAAAAACTAAAAATAACTTACGACAAAGTAAAAGATAAATTAGAGAACGATAAGGAACGTATCACCACAACCCGAAATAAAAATACCGACGCAAATAAATTTTCAATAGGAAAAACCGTGTATGAGAAAAATTTTCAAAGCAAGCGACATAAAACAGCACCAAGAAATTTAGGACCATTTAAAATTAAGAGAATATCAGATAAAGATATTGCAGTAGTAGACAACGGCAAAATAACAAAGTACATTCACTTGAAAAACCTAAGACACCCTGTAATTTCAGATGGACAATCATCACCCTTACCGTCAACCTCCACTTAGGTAGAACGGACAACCAAATAACATAGAAAGTATAAAAAACAACACCGGTATACTACCAATTAAATTAGGCAGTATGCAAAATACAATCGACTATTGGACATTCGCACAAAAATTCGACCTAACAGAATTAAAACAAGAATTTCAAACAATCACAGAAAATTATTACCGATTAAAACAATCAATGGACACAGCAAAATTCGGAAAAGAATACGCAATAGAAATGATGAATTATAACAGTATAATAGAAAGCATTTTGAAAAACATAGAAGATAAACTTAATAGATTAATACCCAACGAACAAACTACGAGACGAAGAAGAGGACTAATCAACGGATTAGGTAACATAATAAAAGCTATCACACGCAATTTAGATAACCAAGACGCAGAACGTTATGACAACGCAATACAACAATTAATTGAGAACCAAAACGACATAAAACCATAATCAGCAACCAACTATCACTAACCCAATCAAAGATTATAAAATTCAACGAAACATGGAGAAAGTTAGTAAGAAACCAGGACAGTATAGCCAACCGAATACAAACCCTTGAAACCACCATGCAAACTACCATGTTAGGCATGCGAGATTTAATTAGATTTAATACAATATTTACTCAAATAATATCAACCCTTACTTTAATTCAACAAATTTCAGCAACGTTAGAAAACGCAGTAACATTTGCAAAATTAAATACCATACACTCTAGTATCATTGAACCAACCGATTTATTAAAAGAATTAATAAGAATTAGATCACTTATAACTAACAGTAAATTACCTTTTGATGCAACAGAATCAAACATTCTAATATTTGAAAAAATAGCTATAGCCAAAGGCTACATTAAGAATAACGAAGTAATATTTTTAATAGAGATTCCGATAGTAGAAAGTAACAATTATAATTATTATCATTTATTTGCTTTTCCAACGAAAGTTACTAGCACATACCAAGTTATCATACCCAAAACCAAATTTCTATCCTTAAATGAACTGAAATATGGTTATACAAACGAAAAATGTACTGAAGTAACACCAAACCAACACTTATGCCAATCGATGACGACAACAACCATTTAAGAAGACAGCCCTTGTGAAGTACAACTATTAAAATTTTCAAATCATTACGAAAACTGTGAAGCCAAACAAGTGCAAATAACCAACATGAAAATTCAAAAAGTTACAGAAAACAAATGGATAGCCATCTTCCCAACAGAAGTAGTAGCAACCCATCAACTGCAATCAAGATGAAAATAACCTACCATTAATCGGAAGCAAACTAATTACCCTTAAAGAAGACTGTTACGTAAAATTAAAAGACGAAGTAATCAGAGTTTATCAAGATCCCATAGCAACAAAGAAACTTGCAAACCTACCGGAACTACAGTTTAAGATAGAACAACAAGAAGACGAAGAAATATCCAAGAAACCCATAAAGCTAGAGCATCTCGACTTAGACGACCTCAACCACGCCATGAAATTAGTGGAAAGTTACAAAGAACATTTAAGTAAACTTAAAACGCCAAAGTTACATTATGACAATATAAGCGTTTGGACAATTGTGTTAATCATTTTAATAATTTTTCTAATTATATATGTATCTTAGATATAAGAATGAAGGAAACAGTTTTAGATTTAAGAAAACAAAAAGAAATAAAGAAACGATAAGTGTACCCTTAGAAACAATGAATTTTAAATAATGAAATTGAATAATGAATTTTATGTATTTAAAAATTAAGTAAAACCTTAATTTTTCATTTACGGTGGGAGGAGTTATGTATCCCCCAATTTACCTATATATATATATATATATATATATATATATATATATATATATTGAATAAATTGAATCTAATAGGAATTATTAGAAATTGTTAAATAAATTATAAGTTAATTGCAACAATGTAATACAAAGATAACCCAGACAGGTTATTAACAGTTCATGAAAACGGATATGCAACTTTGTATCCAAGAGGACAGTGATACTGCAGGTGGCACGTCACAGACGGTTAACATACCGCAATGGTCTAGAAATAAGATTGTTACAATGTAATAAAGTGTAGAATTAAGAGTAAAGCAGACATGAGATTTGCAAGTTCCCACAGCCATGTGAGGGGGCAGGTTATTATAAAAAGCCCGGAACTCAAAGCCCGGCAGTCAGTCTTCGAACTCTATACTTCGTTGTTCAAGCTACTTGCCTTATTACAATTAATTAATTATTCTTGATTTAAAGTTACTTTTTTACAGTTATTAAAAATTCCATGTTAATTTCTATTTTAAGAATAAATAAATTTGTTAAGGGTTTGGAAACGTTTTTTAAAAACATCGCTTCAAAGGTCCGAACCTTAACTCGCGTAGTCGAGGGGATGTGTCGAGTTCTTTGTCAATGTATTTTATTAGATCTTGATACATGAACCCTATTTTGTCTAAAATGTTTACTGGATCAGATTCTCTGTTAATATTTGGGCTATTTCTGGTTTCTGGTGTGGACGTAGAGGGTGTCGCCTGGCTTTGAAAGGTCTGGCTGAGGATGGGATTGATGTTTTGCGTATTTGATGTACTTCCCTCCGATGGGGAGAACGAGGTGTATGCATCTTAAACCTTTTCTAGTTCTTAATTTTATACGAAGTTATTAAAAATATCTACAATTAAATAGATAAATAATAATAAATAAATAAACAATAATCAATTTGTAATAATGAAACAGAATGTTAAATATGACGGCCTTAATCTCCACGCAATTACTAAGAAATAAAACGGTGTCACTTACACTAGTTTCAAGTTCAAGTTTACATGTTATCCATACATCATCACGACATTCAATAGAATGCGCTTGGTGTTAGTTTCTTGTAAACAATTATTGTTATAAATTATTGTGATTGTGGCAGCTAATACGAAGGTTATTGATAGTTTAAAGTGGAACGTAAACTTTTCCCGTTTATAATTTATTGTAGTGTTTATTGTAGTATGCATTCTCTGGGGTAAAAGATTCCGGAGTTAAAATAGTCCCCCATTTGGATCTCCGGGAGGGGACTACTTCGGAGGATGCGATCGGAAAGTTAAAAATAAGAGTCGGGAACATTCTGCGAGTCGGAGCGTGGAATGTTAGAAGTATGAAGCAAGTAGGTAAGCTAGAGAACCTAAAAATCGAAATGAATAGGTTATCACTAGGCATAGTAGGGATTAGCGAAGTTCGGTGGCCAGAGGCAGGGGATTTTTGGAGTGGAGACTTCAGGGTAATTCATACAGGAGCAGAGAAAGGAAACTTGGGTGTGGGGATAGTTATGCAGAAAAAGATAGGATACTAAGTAGAAAATTACTTACAAAAGAACGAAAGAGTACTCATGATTAGATTAGAATCTAAACCGGTAAACACAGTAATAATACAAGTATACATGCCCACCTCTAGCTAGAGTGACGAAGAAGTAGAAGCCATCTACAAAGATATCGAAGACATATTAAGATACGTAAAAGGACATGAAAATTTAATAATTACGGGGGATTTTAATGCCGTGGTAGGTGAGGGGAGGGAAGGAGCGGTAGTAGGTTTATTTGGTTTAGGCACGAGAAACGACAGGGGAAATAGGCTGGTAGAATTTTGCGACAAGAACAATTTAATCATCACAAACACATTATTTCAACATCATGCTAGAAGACGATATACGTGGAAGATGCCAGGAGATATAGAAAGATATCTAATAGATTACATTCTTGTTAGACAACGGTTTAGGAATCAAGTAAAAGACTGTAGAAGCTACCCAGAAGCAGATATAGATACTGACCACAACATCGTAATTATGAAGGCGGCACTTAAATTTAAAAATCTGAAAAAAAGGAACGGAAAAAGGCACTTGGACTTAGAGAAACTAAAACATAAAGATATTTAAGTAAAATTCGAAAAAAAGTCAAATGAATTGCTGAATGATATCGGGAAAATATCTGAAACTAAGGAAGTAGAAACAGAATGGAATAACATTAAATCTAGCCTAGACATGGCGGCCAGAGATATTCTGGGGTATACACAAAAAGAAAATAAGAAACCATGGATAACAAAGGATATCGTGAATTTAATAGAAGAAAGACGAAAATACAAAAATACATCAGACGAAACAGGAAAACAGAGATACAAAGCCATAAAATGGGAAATTATTCGCAAAATGCCGGAAAGCTAAAGAACAATGATTGATGAAAAGTGCAAAGAGGTACAAACTAAGATGGAAATAGGAAAGACAGACGAAGCATGCAAATTAATTAGAATAAATTTTAGGGATTTAAAACCGTATCGCAAAAATATAAGGGCCGCACAAGGAAACGTCATTATAGAAGACGTAGAGAAAGTGAGTAGATGCAAGAATATATAGGGAATTTATATGCAGAAGAGGAACTAACTGCATTAGAACAGAAATCATACATTGAAAATGATGACTTGGGATATTCTATACTTCGAGACGAGTTTGAATTAGTATTAAAAAGTCTGAAAAATGGTAAGGCGCCGGGTACAGATAAGGTGCAAGCAGAAACTCTAAAAGCCGCTGGACAAGCAGTAACAGAACGTCTCTTCCAACTTGTAAGCTATATGTATGATACAGGCGAGATACCCAAAGATTTTAAACGTAGCATCATAGTAACTATACCAAAAAAGAAAGGCGCGGATAGATGTGAAAATTTTCGAACAATAAGTTTGACAGCACACGTGTCAAAAATATTAACTAGAATTGTGCAAAGACGAATGGAAAAACGAGCTGAAGAAATACTAGGAGAAGACCAATTTGGGTGTAGGCGAAACAGGGGAACACGGGAGGCTATTTTAGCTCTGAGAGTGATAATGGAGAAAACAATAGAAAAAGGGAAAAGCATGTATATAGGGTTTGTAGATCTGGAAAAAGCATTCGACAATGTAAATTGGAAAAAATGTTTGAAATACTCAAAAAGATTGGAATGAGTTATAGGGATAGACGATTAGTACATAGCTTATACAAAGAGCAAACAGCAGTAATAGAATTAGAGCAGGAACGTAGAGAAGTAAACATGAGGAAAGGGGTGAGACAGGGATGTGCCCTATCCCCATTGATTTTTAACTTGTACATAGAAGAGGCAATGAATACTGTCAAATGCAGGAAGACTTTTGGAATTACTATGCAGGGACAAAAATTGATATGCTTAGATTTGCAGATGATATAGCGGTATTAGCTTCTAACAAGGAAGAGTTAGAAGCTACTCTTAATGAAATGGAAACGGTTCTAACAGAGACATACGGTATGAAAATTAACAAAACTAAAACTAAAGTTCTAATTTGCAAAGGTGAGGAAAATAAATCAAAAACAAGAATACAATTGTGTAACACAAACTTACAAGAGGTTAAGGATTTCTGCTACCTAGGAAGCCAAATAACGCAAGATGGGAAAAGCACAAAAGATATAAAACAAAGATTAGCACAAGGTCGTGCTACATTTAACAAGAAAAAGCAAGTACTGTGCTTAAAGACCACAAACATAGAAACAAGGAAAAGATTGCTTAAAACATATGTACAGCACTGTACGGCTGTGAAGCCTGGACAGTAGGAGAAGCGGGCAAGAAAAAGGTAGAAGCCTTTGAAATGTGGTGCTACAGACGTATGATGAAGATATCATGGACAGACAAAGTTAAGAACGAAGAGGTACTAAAAATGGTAGGGGAAGAAAGAAATATGTGGAAAAAGGTAAAAAATAGGAGAGATAGGATGATAGGCCACATACTACGGCATGAGGGAATAGTGCGGAATATATTAGAAGCAGAGATAGGAAAAAAGAGGCAGACCTAGATTAGACTACTGCACATAGATAGTAAAAGATGTAGGCTGTAGAGGTTTCAGGGAGATGTGTAGGCTAGCCCAGAATAGAAATCAATGGAGGTACGCATCCAACCAATCCCAAGATGGATAAACTAATGACGAAAAGATAACTGTGCTTAAACATGATGATTATTATAAGTAACTACAAGAATTGGTTGGGCAATATTCTCGAATAATGTTAAGTGTGTGAAAAGATTTACTGGAAAACCATTATTTCGGCAAATGTCTAAGTGTTGGAGGATCTTGGTAGCCACAGGTTGCTTAACCCCCTTCACTGAATCTCGGTAAAATAGGGTATAAAATTAGAAAACAATAGAAAGGGAACGAGCTGAATACACATGCTGGGTGAGAATTTCAGGGAACTATGTAGGGTATCTCAGAATATAAATAAGTGCAGGTACGTGTCCAACCAGTTTTGAGACGGAAAACGTAATGACGAAAAAATAAGCGCAGATAAATCTGATGATTAGTATAAACAACTAGTTGTTGGTTGCGAAATACCTACAACTAATGTTGACTGTGCGAAAAGATAAATTGGAAAATATATTAAATCGCCAAATGGTTAAGTGTTGGGGGAACTTGGCAGCCACAGTCTGCTTACCTCCATTCACAACCATTGAAGGTCGGAGAAATAGGGCATATAACTGTAAAACAATAGAAAGTGATCGAACTGCATCTAACAAGAAAGAACAGCGTCTATGAGGAGAGACAACAAACATAGAATAAGAAGAAAATTGTTGAAAGCATATGTGTGGAGCACAGCACAGTATGCCTAAGAAATACGGGCAGTCTGAAACGTAGACAGAAAAACGGTAGCAGCCTTTTGAAATGCTGTGCTTCAGATGTATGAGGACGATAGCATGGACAGACAAAGATAATAACAAATAAGTTACAGAAATAGTAGGGAAACAAGGATATCTGGGGAAAAAGAGAAATAGTAGGGCGGAATACGTTCTAAGGCATTTTTGGGGAATAGTATGTGATATATTACAAGCACAGATAGGAAAAAAGAGATAGATGTAGACCTAGATCAGACAGTTATAGATGCAAACTGTGCATATTTCAGGGAAATCTGTAGGTTACTTCAGAATAGGGAACAATGATGGTACGCGGTCTAACCAGTTCTAGGACTGGAGACCTAATGATGATGATGATGCAGAAACGTCCTTGTGTAGTTTGGACAACTATGGTACCCAGAAAATTATCTAAAATTCCGTCTGATTTAACTGGAAAGTTAATTTAGCACTTAACACCTGTGAAAAGCTTACTAATAATTGCCCCGTACCTAAAATTGCGTTGGTACGTAGTTGAACCACTTAACCCGGGCTCACTTCACAAAATAGCCTCCCATAACAGTTTAATACAGTCAACAAAAGCCCCCAAAAACATACTTTTATCTATAGTGCACGTTGTATATTCAGTAATTACTTACAAAAGTCCTTCTTCGCGTGGTAACATTAGGAAAAATTTTGAAAATCGTTTTTTTATGTTGTTGTTTCTTGATGCCTTTTGTTACTTGTTTGTGGTTTGCACTTTATAACTAAACTTATTTTAAGAAACTTTAATAATAAAATTAGTTAAATTACGGACTACATCGTTTGCACGTCTGTTCACGGCGACATTCGAGCAAAGCTGTATTGCATACACTGCACAGCAGGTCGCGGCGTCCATGTCTATAGGTAATTCGCATTCGGTTTTATCCCTTGTTCACTATTTACGTATTTTTGGGAGTCGCCAATTTTGTTTTTTGAATTTATAAAAATTTTACTATCACACGATATTTTTGCGTCCAAAATTGTACGGTTATAAACAGCATTTCGTAGTTTATGATTAACCCGCATAATATAATGTCCTTACTAACACTATAAATCGCTTTAAATGCTAATAATTTATTTTGCATATTCTTTAATATATCCTACTTTACCTCCTTTAGAAAATCCTTTAGTCTAACTAAATCGCTATTTGTCATAACATTTGACTTTCGATATACGGGTTTCATTAGAAGTAATGTTTTAATTTGTGTTCTTGCCACATGACCCGACTCACAAGATTCTACTACTTGCACGAAAAATTATTAACAGGTACGTTAGTTACAATATTATCAACGCATGATGACTTGCTTTGATTGTGTATACTAGATCACAACAATTACATGTACAGAGCAAGTCTGCAAGTGCTTAACTCTTTTGGTAAAAATACTAAAATCAATTTTAAAGTTGCTTAAAATCGTTTTAAAACTAAATTTATACTTAAGGACTAAAAAGCCAAGCAGTTTCCAACTGCTTCAAAAATACGCAAATGTTTCCATATGTACTTGATTTATAGAGAGAAATAGCGATTAAAGTTTGCTTTTCCATGTAAATGCAATAGAATCCAAAAGTTCAGGTATAACCGAACTCCGAAAATCATTGCTCAGCAAGCATAATATCAAGCTAATTACTTTTTATTTTCAAGTACACATAATTTTTCAGTAAGTCTGGATTGATTAATAAGGACTTTATAAAACAACAGATCTTTAATTAAAGCAAGAAATAAATAAGTCAAAAGGTTAAAACTCAAAATGTAATAAAATACCGGATTAAGAGCATACAGAAAGAGCTGAATGTGTTTGATCTTGTCGGCTATGTGCTACGTTGATTGAGTAAACAGATTATTGATTTAACGTTTTAATTAACGTATATAGGTACCCAATACTCGTGTCTAGATGTTACTAACTGTATCGACACTTTGTGGTGGTGTTTACAATTAGCTGGTAATAAATTTAACTTAGCATAAAGCAAGCTTTTCAATACACAATATCGATTCAACATTGCACGAAGAGTTTAAACTTGAAAAGATTCCTTTTTGTAAGACTGATACAAAATCCTTAGGCTTTCATTTGTGTACAAATTCTAACTTATCAAACTAATCAACACATTAACTTTGTTCGTACATAGACATCCAATCAAAGTACCAAGTCTGTCATTCATCATTTCCGTATTAGTCGAATTTTGTGTAATAACTTGTTTTATTCAAAGCGTTTGTGGTGACAAAAATTTAAAGTTTAATGAACTTTTACAGATATGTATTCTGAATAAATATTAGTACAAGTCTGAAATGTTTTTCTACATAGAAATATTCATTTAGTTTTTAACAAAAACAGATTATAAAGAAAACTTATTTAGAAACGAGAAGAAACTGAAGGAGATTGGTTGAATTATTCACACAAGGTGTCCAAGATAAAGAAGCTATAGGGGTCTCTAGAACCGTAATGGATACAACGCGAGTTAAATGGGAGAAATATTGTGTAATTAGAAGACCAACAATTTGCCGTTTAGGAATCATCCTTAAGATTTTTGGTTTTCGAATTTGTTCGAAAAAATTAAATTTTTGAATTTATTAGTTAATTTTTCTCTAGCGTTATTATCAACATCACAGTAAAAAGAAGAACACTTTTTCATAGCAATTTTTAATATTCTTTAACATAATACGGTCTGACTTTTCATTCGAAGTTTCGTATTCGTGAAACTATCATCAACTTTATTTTTCTTGATTCGATCCTGTATTGCGAATTCTGATAGCATTTTTTATTTCGAATTAAACGGTGTATGGCACTTGATGAGTTAATAACGTTTTGAACATTTTATCGCCATTATTAATGCTATTAATTACCCTATTAAAATACATATTCGGTCATTCTGATGCCTTTTTCTTATAGTTGGCCTTGGAACTTTGACAAGTCATAATTGATTGTTGTCGATACCACGTTTTTCTGGTGGTTTTAAAATTACTTAATGATATTTGGTATTCACCTATTCATAACACGACACTGTTTTCAAATAATGAAAAATTCGATATGTTGACGTGTTATATTTTTTTGTCAGCATAATTTTTCTGAAGCTGAAAGACTGTACTTAAACAAATATCCAGAAAGGTACCAACCTCATAAAAAAACTTCACAAATTGGCAGTCAATCTAAAAGAATATTGTGCGTTCAAAAAACATATGAAGACTCGTTAGAAACCATGCAATGAAGAAAAGCAAATGCTCTATTAGCTGTAACTGACGTTTATGGGTTTATCTAATCTTTGCGATCTTTTAGCGTCATAACGGTCAGGTAGTTTTTTTTGAGTTGCGTTTTTCGTTCGTTGTCTTTTTGTTGTTGTCAGCTTTGAGCCTGGTTGTTCGCCGAAATAAGGAGCCGTTGCCGAAGAAAAAAAGAAAAGATCGGTCGGAGTCCGTCAGGAGCGAGCAGTCGGAGGCTGGGTCGGTGGTGAAGGTCGGAAAGAAGGAGCTCGTGGATAGGCTGTAGAAGTCGGTGTCAAAACCCGATGAGGAAGTAGTTGCGTGGCAGAGGGAGCCGGGGTCTGCGGTGGTGGAATCGGAAGGGTAGGCGTCCTTTGTGTGTGGGGCCGGTTCTGAGTCGCCCTTAACGTCGAGAGGCCAGTGTCGTGGTTCGACTAGCAGCAACGAAAGCGTTGCGGTTAGCGATCTAGATGAACGGATACTCCGATGTTTAAGGCAAGACAGGCGCACGGCCTCGTACACAAGCGGGTCCCTGCAACTTCGGCAACAATCACCGTGGATCACAGGAGGGTGATTCGCAACGCCGCGGACGAGTTCCGAGACGTTACGAATCAGCTTTTAGGGATGATTAGGGGTCATAGGTTGGTGCGGTGCGAGGTATAGAAGGTTGTGGCAGCAGCGCGCACGAGGCAGGTGGTTGTAGGACAGGGGGATCAAGAGGTCGTTTGGTCCCAAAGTAGGTGTCGTACGCCAGTTCAGTGGGGACGAAGACAATAAGGACCAGTTCGCGATTTGTGCAGACGCTGACCCAGGTGTCAAGGAGGACGTCATGGTGACGTTGAAGAAGAGGGTTGATCCGGCCGAGGATGGGCTTGTTGTCGGGCACGGCGGACGCAAAGGGGTGGTGTTGTGGTCGAGTGTGTTGGTTGGGAGGACGCTCGGAGGTTGCAGACTGCGGCAAGCGGGGCTTGTCAGGGTCTCACGGCAAGGACCATTGAGCAGAAGAGGTCGCGCATCGTGCTCCATAAGATAGAGAAGGAGTTTAAGGAAGAAGAGCTCGCGAGGAGGTTGCTTGCTCAGAACCCCAGCTTCAGGGGGCTTAGGTTCGAGAACGAGGTAAAGGAGAAGTCGCAGTTTGGCCGCAGGGAATTCAGGGATTTGTTATCCAGCGTTGTCTTCGAGGTCCCGCCAGAGGTTAGGAGGTGTTTCTTAGCGGATGCAGTCAACTTGGAGTGGTGTTTGAAAACAGCCATCACCAGGAACATCGGTTATTTCTTGACGCAAATTAATTTAGGAAAAGGTAAAGGCGCCACAAATAATTTCGTTATAATAATGAACGAAAACAAAATCGACATCGGGCTCCTACAGAAACCGCATCTATATAGCCACAAAATAACAGGTTTTGGGAGGAGGTTACCGTTTTAAACGCGAATGGCGAACGACTGCGTAGCAGAATAATAAATAATGAGACGTGTGGCGGAATAATATTAAATAATTTGTCGAACGAGTTTATAACCACCTTTGAAATAAAAACCGGGCCAAACACGTTCTACGTAATAAACGCGTACATTCCGCCAGTCGACTCCCGGCGGGAAAATCCTCAAACCAAAGATTTAATAAATTAGATAGAAGGCGTCTTTCGAAAAATTGGTAGAAATAAAAAACTAATAATCGGGGGAGACTTTAATGCCAAGTCGCCTTTATGGGGTAGCCCTGTCGAGACGATAGGAGCTCACAGGTTGCCGATCTTTTGACGGAATGGGATCTTAGTGTGATAAACACTAATGATTTACCTACATTTGAGGGGCATAAAGGCAGCAGTTTTATAGATATTACTGCAGCCTCACACGAGATGTTAGAGTTGATTTGTAATTGAGAGCTTAGGTGGGACGAGGTATCGCTCTCTGATTATAAATTAATTACATGGGATATTGAAACACTCGCAAAAAATTAAACGACGCGGTAGTAGACGCGTCGTCGTACTCCATGCCGCGAAAGAATACATTTAAAGACAGCGTACCCTGGTGGATCCGGGAACTAATCACCAAGCGGGCAGAAACGCATAATCTAAGGCGCCGCTATCAACGAGCCTCGGGAGAAATAAGAATTGAATATAATTAAAGCAACCGCGAATATAAAATATTAATAGAAGAAACGCGTACGAATAAATTTAAAGAATTTTGCACGCGAAACTCCGAGAAGGAACCCTGGGGAATTGCATACCGCGTAATAAGGCGTAAACAACAAAAAATTGCGCACCGTAACATAAGGAAAACAAATGGCGAATACACGGAAGGTTTTAAAACCACGTCAGAATATCTGCTACAGAAATTCTTTCCATCGGATAATCCCGAGGAGGATGAGGGGTCGCACGATTTAGTACGTCGGGAAGCTAAAGAGACGCAAGGGATAGGTACCGATAAGGCAATTTTAGTTCCCGGGGTCGTAAAGGCTCATAGGAGGATGAACCTTTAAGAAGGCACCGGGGCATGACGGAATCACTTCAGATGCAGCTCTGGAGGCGTGCCTGTTAGCCCCGTGTGTCTTTGCCGGGTTATTTAATTTTTGTTTAGAAAGGGGCGTCTCTTCCCGTTGTTGGAAAGTCCAGAACGTGAAATTTATATCTAAATCCAAAAAGGCGAATGCGTCAGACCCGGGCAGCTATCGTCCAGTTAGTTTGCTACCGGTGCTAGGGAAAGCTCTGGATCGCGTTATGACTACGCGAGTTGGGCACTTAGTGCGAGACAGCGGCGGTTTTAGTAACCGACAGTTCGGTTTTATGGAGAGAAAGTCGACTATAGACGCATTAGAGTTTGTTGTCGGGGAAATTAAGCAGGCGAGAGATGCAAAGGAGCATTATGTCGTTGTTGCTTTGAACATTTCAGGAGCATTTAATACTGCCTGTTGGCCATTGATGGTTTGCGAATTGGAAAGTATGGGGTTTTTCGCCAAACTTGATGTCTTTGGTCAAAAGTTATTTCTCGGGGCGATTGGCACAGGTCGAAATTCCGGATAAAATTTTGTCGCGCGAGGTGGAATGAAGATGCCTGCAGGGGTCATGTTCTGGTCCCACATTTTGGAAGTTGTTGTACAAGAGCATTTTTAGGGTCAGGTTGCCCACAGGATGCTCAAACGTTGGGTTTGCGAATGATACACTTTTAATTGTCAGATCGCGATTACAAATGGATATGCGCTCAAAACCGAACGAGGCGCTTTATAAGTTACACAAATGGTCGCAGCAGGCACAGTTAAAATTTAACACGTTGAAATAGGAGGCGCTTTATTTAAGGACGAAACCTGGACAGCGACCCCTTAGGCTAGAGCTAGGAAAGCAGAAAATCCCGTTTAAGAATGCTATCATATACTTCGGTGTCAAGTTCGACAATAAATTAAATTGGAAAGCCTACGTACAGTACGTAAAAAGTAAGGTCAGCGAAATATCAAATAAAATGATGGCGGTGGCGAAAATAAATTGGAGTTTCAAGGGCGAATCGCTTAGGATAGTTTACGCCGGAGCAATATAGCCGGCGATGCTGTACGCAGCATCCGTTTGGGCGTAGGGCTGTAAAGTAAAAAAAAACTTAACAGCTGACGAGCGTGCAACGGATAACCACGCTCAAGGCGGTGAGGGCTTACAGGACTATCTCCACGGAGGCGGCAGTGATTAGTAGGGTTCTCCCCATCGAATATATTGTTCGCGAAATCAGAGATGGGAGATTAGTTAATACAGGAAAAAGACAGAAAATTATAGAGAGTATGAATCTTGCAAATACGGAAGCTTAGAGGAAAATTGTTATGTCGGAGTTAGGGCACCCGGCCGATGTTAGAAGTATCGAATTTGTCGAAGGTGTTGGGGAAGCGGTAGGGATCAGGATTTACACGGATGGTTTGCGTATAAACGATGGGCAAGCAGGCGCGGCGTTTGTCGTTATATATTGAGCAAAGGGAAGTGTTTCGGTTTCAGACCAAACTCGCGAACTGGAGCACTATCTTCCAATGCGAATTGGTTGCTATACGGAAAGCTATCGATTATGTGATAAACCACACGGGTAGAAACACGTATAACATTATCAGCGATAGTAAATCAGCGTTGACGGCACTAACATATATTAACACCTCGACAGACCTCCAAGCGGACGTCTAGAGGGTAGCATATAAAGTTCTGTTAGGTTAGATCGCACGATGGTAGTAACGTAGGAAATAATAGAGTTGATGAATTAGCTAAAAAGGCCACAACGTGCGACTTCTGGATATCGCACTCGTCGATACCGAGGTTTCTGATTAAAACAAAGCTGTGGAAAAATTCATACGACAATGGGAGGAGAGGTGCAACAACACTGCCACAGGCAGGTTAACACATAAATTCATACCGAGTATAGTAGCTAGAGATAAGAGCGAGGTGAAGCTCGACCATAAAATGGTGCAGCTAATGACAGGGCATGGTGCCTTAAATGCGTATTTGCAAAGATCCGGTTTAACCGACAACGACCGCTGCAAATTCGGTGAGAGCGCAGAAAGCGCAGAGCACGTGTTCCTCGACTGCACGCTCGAGGTGGCAAATTGAGGTTTGGCTGATAGGAAGTAAGCTATAGTAGGGCTAGCATGGCTAACCAGAAGGCGGTCTGGACAGCCTTCAAAGAATTTGCGGGAAGGGATGCGAGATTGGACAGTGATAACCGCGCGTAAATCGGGGGCTAGAGGGGTGGGGTGGTAGAGAAAGGATTAAAAAACTTTGACTTGGCAGGATATATGTGCACGATTTAAAACCTGTTAAATAAAAAAAAATAAATAAAAAAAAAAAAAAACTAAAAAAAATTTAAAAAAAGATTAAACGCAAAAATCATTAGCCAAAAATCTATTATGCACGGCGAACCCCTCACACTACTGAAACAATCACTGTCTCTCTTTAAACGCGCGGAGTATCGGGAAAAAATCAAATGTAAATAAATAATAACAAACTAAATAAAAAAACCCTCATTAATTTAAATCAGTAAAATAAATAAAATAGAGTGAAACTGCGCATCCCCCAGGACCTTTAAAGTGATAGTGATCCCCCCCCCATCCGGACACGATTAGTGCATACCCACCAAGACTTTAACAGTGCATATCTATCTCCCCTTGGCAGTAAAATATCTATACAGGTAAAAAAACGACTAGTTTTTCGGATGCTGGACAAATTTATATGCGAGGTAGGAATAAAATTGTGGCGGTTATACTCGCATAAGCATTGACTTGTATTAATAAAAAGATTTTGAAATAATTTGACGGGCATGTTTTTGTGTGTAATCGCGCTAGCCATCACAATGCTTATGCGAATGCAACTGATAATTTGGGTGTTGCTTTTGCTGCTTTATGCACTGTTACATGCTTTTGCTTATTTAGATATTTATTTATTTATTTATATATTTATTTTATGTCTATTTATATATTTATATTATATTTATATTTATTTTGATATTTATATTTTTTCCTGCATATATTGTTTTGTAGATTGATTTAATTCGTTTGACGTCTGCCGCCTATTTCTTGGGCGCAGTATCTATAGAAAAGAAGAATGTAGTTTAAATATGTCAAGTTAGGGAACGATAGGAAATGTTAGGGACGAATATAGGATTGTCTTTGAATAAAATACTTTGACTAGGGAGCACAAATTTGTAAATTTATAGAGTAGGCAAAATAGTTGATATTAAAATATTTGGTGAATGCTTAGAAAATTTGAATCCATTTTTTCTAAATTAGCTAGCTAGATTTGAATAGTTTTAAGACGACTTTTCAGGTCGCACCGGTAACCAGAACGACGATTGCTATCCGGGATTTCGGATCCCTCACCTTTTCATTTTGCTTGTGTCTTGTTGATCGAACACACTTCAAAGTCAACGCTAGATATACCATTATTCAAACCCTAATTTTAATTTTGTTTCAGTGTGTTAGATTTTTATTTAGAATCGATTAATTTTGAAGCTGGATTACATTTGAAACACGTTAAATTTCGCGTTTAAACCCAATGTAGTACCTTTGGGTGGAGCATTGGGGACGTGGCTGCAAGTATAGCTGCCCTTATTCACATTATAATGTAACTGATAATCCAGAGATTTCTACTTAGAATATTAAAGAGGCAATTAGAATAGGCTATTCTACAGTTCAATATGTACTAAAGAATGAAGAAGTACATCTATGTAAATTTAGGATTTACCAAGCCTTCTGTGAATGTTCTACATGCCAATGTCAAGTATTTTTCGTATAAAATAATACGGTCCGATGAAAGTATGGTTTGTAACAATGGAATTTTCATTCGCAGATGTGCTCGTTATTGGGCAAGAGAAAATTCACGTATGTATGAAACGACAAAACATGAATACCGTTTCGGATTTAATATGTGGGCTGCCATATTTGGTATTCGAATTATAGGCTTTTTCAGTTATTAACAGTGGTTAAATTCCGAACGTTTCTTAAATTTACTTCAAAATAAAATAGGGATAGGTTTGAGCAATTTGCATTTTGAAGAAGCTGATGACTGTTGCTTTATGCAGGATGGTGCACCAGCACACAATTTCAGGATTGAGCCAAAATACCTAGACTTCCAGTACGATGTATTGGCACTTATGTAAATGCATCATGGCCGACCCAATCTCCAGACATTGCACCTCTAAATTCTTTTCTTTGAATATACATAAAAAATTACATTTATGTAAACAATATTGTAAACAAAGATATTTTACAAACATTAGTTCTCGAAGCATTTGTTAGTATTACTTCTCGAATGTTGAGGAATGTTTTAGATTCCACAGTTAGAAAAAGCTATTTATGCTTAGAAAAGGAAGGCAATCATTTTGAACAATTTTTGTTAGTTTATTAATCTTTAAACTAGCTTGTTTTTTTAGTTAGAATTTGTTCAATTCTTCATAATACTGTTGAAGTTAAAATATCCAGTATTTGTAGCTAACCTATTCCATTATTTCATTGTTTTGTTTATTTATAAATTAAAAAATCCAATTTTTTTGGAATAAACTCAAAAACCAAAAATCTTAAGGATTATTTATAATCGGCAAGTTGTTGGTCCCTTAATAACACAAATTTTCTCTGGTTTAACTCACGTTGTATCCACTTTTCCGAAATTCCCATAATAGCCTTCGTTGCCTTGGACACGTTGTATAACTTTTAGAAAAAACTCTTAGTAGTTGTACACACAAGTAATTACAGTACTAGATTAAATCTTAGTGAGGAAGGAATTCTTTGGATAGGACTGCAAAGCGAGTACCTCAACCATACTTTACTTTACTGGATTAATGTTTTAAACTAAGCGACAATATATGCTTTCTAACCGGATCCATAAAAGACGGTGTGTGCGATTAATGTTGAAATAGTACTACTTATTGAGTTTGTGATGGTATATAAAGTTTATGGCGTTGAAAGTTATGCACCTTGTGCAACCTAGTTTTGTTCAAGGTAGCCAACTTCCTTTTAAACCACAGTTGTAAATGAGAAAATTAGCTAATGGTGAGTATATTCCAAAAGGTTGGTTATCTTACTCTTCGGAATTAAAAACATTGTTTTGTCCTGTATGCTTGGTCTTTAGCAAAATTAAAAATAATTTTAATGCAGTAGGTGTTAATGACTTCTGACATATTTTTTAGAAAGTTTTGGAGCATGAATCCTCAAAGTCATAATACAAGTGCTACTGATGATTAAATATAGAATGTCATATTCTTTTAGAATTTCAAAACTTGGACAAACTGAAATTGACGATAATAGATTGATAATTAAAAAAATAATTGATATGGTATTTTTTATTGCAAAATAAAGGATTCCATATAGAGGTAAGAATGAAAAAAAAAGCTTTATTGTGAGCAAACGACTATAGTGTTAACGAGGGAATTTTTTAGAACATTGTTTATTAGTTTCTAAATACGATACTGTTTTACGAAATCACGTTGAAAAGTGTATAAAGGAGTCCAATTCAAAAACAAAAAAAGGCAAAAGAAAATTGTCAAGAGTTGACTGGGTTTATTTACCTTTTAAAACTATAGTTGGTCGCATAGTTCTAATTATATCAAACAAAATAAAAGAGAAATTGTTGAAGCAAGACAGTTTAGTATTCAGATAAACTCAAAGTAAAATATTTTTTCTCAGAACAATGTTCGTTAATATGCAGATAGGTATATAATAGACAAGTTTGTAAAAAGTTATTATATCTGACCGAAATAAATAAACAACTGAACCCGCGCTCCATAATTTGTTAGTCGAAGAATTAAAAAAGAATATTCTCTAAGTAGAGAATATTGTAGGTTATTCACTTGAAGGTGCGGCAAACATGTCGGACCAATACAATTGATTACAAATGTATTTGAAAAATTCAAATCAACACTCAGTATTTAAATGGTGCTATGCAAATGTGCTCAATTTAGTCCTTTATGATACTACTGAGTCTTGTCTAGCTAGTAAAAATGTATTGGGCTTACTAAAACGTACATTTTTTTATTGTCAGTTTCCTATAAAAGAAATGTGATCATATGGAGAAAGATAATGAGAAAAAAAATTATTTGAAACGCATAAAAGGATTTGCACTACAAGATGGTGGAGCAACTCAAAAGCTTTAGAAATATTATTTCGTTCTTATAGTGGTCAGAAAAACGAAACATATTCCACGCTATTAATTGTTTTACATACAATCTATACTAGTGAAGAATCTGACAGTAAGACAAGCTCAGGAACAAAAAGTTTATTAGACTGTTTTGTTAAATTTGAGACAATTGTGGTACCGCTCATTTATTTGTACCTATTTCGATATTTAACACCAGCTTCTAATTATTTACAAACAAAAGGTTTAATCTTTCAGCAAGCTTTTCATGTTATTAATAATGCGAAAAAATATAAAATCCATGTTTGATCAGTATAATGTCATCGTCAAGAATGTTCAAAAATTTGTAAATAGTATTAATGGACAAGAAAATAAAATTAATTGTGATATTTTAAAGAATTTAAATTTTCAGTAACGAGATTGGGAAAGACGAAAAAATGTCAGAAAGATCTTGCCAAGATAAAATATCAGTAATACATCAAATGGGGAACGAAGAAGTTTGAAATCGGTAGTTTTAAAATCATAATCATCCAAATAAAACAAAGTTTGAATTTTAGATTTTGAAGTACGAGGTAATCTACAAAACATTTTCTTACTTTGATCCTGCAACTTTACAGATACTGCTAGTCTAGGTGCAAAAAGTTTTTTTCAGGGAGCTTTGTCGTCGATTTCTAATTTAAAGGAGCAACGTTCCGTTCTTGTAATTAAATAATTTGGCGCATAGTTAATTTAAAATTCCATATCTAGTACTGTTTACACAGTTATTTTGCGTGTACAAACGTTTCCAGCTTCCCTCTAAATTGAGATGATTGCTTATTCAACACCCATTAGTACATGCAATCAACATTTGAATATAGCAAATTAATTTTTTAAATATAATTTGGTCTTTTCCTTAGAGATTATAATATATTTAAAAATGTGACTTTCGGTTGTTAAAGCATTTGTTTTGGAAATATTACATTCTTTTAGCGACGTGTTTTATCCGTTTTCTGTTGTTGTTGACTTTGAGTTTGGAATGTGATATTCAATTGATTCGTGGCCAAAATATTATTTTAAATCCATTTTATGATTTGTCATGATCCAAATTACTAAATATTTTTTTGAAATTCACTTGTATTGTAACACTTTTGTTTAAACAAATACGTGATACATTTCGTGCTGTGTAGATTGCATGAATTTAGGCGGGAATATCGCCCCTAACATGCTCGAGCTCAATCGCAGTCGTGGTTATAGGGGATCATGTGCGTTTAAATAGAACCTGAAAGATTCATTCTGGTATTTAGTATGTAGTCGCTAGACACGTTTTTTTAAGAAAGTTGTGTAAATTTTGGAGCCGTTATGACTGAAGATAAACTTTAGTCCTGGCAATTACGTTTAGCTTGGCGTTACAGTTATAACAATGAACTCTGTTAGAACGTGATTCTAATTATTTTTATAAAACGGTTTGTTGTTAAGAATATGGCGTTTTAATTATTGCTAACAGAAGTTTTAATTTTTAGCAAGCAACTTTACATATATAATTAATGGATTAGAAAATCGACATGAATTTTTATTTTAATTTAAATCACCGTAACTCAAGATGTAATTCGTAGTTTTGCTAAACAAACTTTCTTGATTCTTAGAAAAAGATGGCAGACTCTTGATGCTTTGTTAACAGGTGTTTTATAATTTTATTGTTGTTACTTAATGCCGTAAAGCTTTGGTGAGTACAATTCTTTTTTTTTGTGATCCGGACAAATCAACACGAAAGTGATGAACCTTTTGTTTGAAAAGCTGAATTAGTTAAACGGAATGTAATTAATAACGAAATTAAGAATTTTGATTTACAAATTTAAACGATATCTTGTTGAAACAAGTCGTATTTTTATTTGGTGTAGTTTAAATAATTTGGCAAAATTTTTTTGTCCTCATATTCTTTTATACAATGTTTGTTAAGAACAACACTTCAAAGTAACATGTGTTATGATGAGAGTCAAGTTTGACATGTTTGTTTAAAACAGATGACACTTATGTTACTAGGCAACTTTTGCATTGAGTATAACATAAAGTAAATCGTTGTAAGCTAAATCCAAGATCATAGATTACAGCAATATAAATTAGGTATTTAAATTTTTAATAATTTTTTAAGGACAGGTCTACCCTGTTAATAGCTGTGATTTTTGCCAACTGAACATTTTTAATTAACATTCATTTTCATGCTATAATATTTACACTGTAACCCTTTTTAATTTTTCTTGTACATAGTTGAAAAGAAATTTAATTTTATTAGATACAAATCACAACTCACAATCGTTTTATTTCCAACAGCTCAATAAAGGAAATAAGTAACCTCCCCGTTTTGATTGAGATAAAAATAAGTACAGAAATTATGTTCCTTCACTTCTAAATTTAGGTAGATATTATTCCCTTAAGGTTTATCTGCATCTATCTTTAGGATAAATCTTTGTGTTAGTTTTATTGACGCAGTGGCGCCCTAGTTTATTCAAAGACAGGTTTAGTCTCAGAAAGTACCCCGACCGGCCTATGCCTCCGCAGGGATAGACCCCGAGCTTAGCCCGAGAGCATGTTATTTTTTTTTTCGCAACACTAGTTTGGCCCCTACTACATCCTCTATAAAGGCCATCCTCAAGAAATATATTTGGCGGGAGAAAATACTATTACAGTATAGGTACTTAAAATTGATTTCGTGATGGTATAGAAGAAGTACGAAGTCAAGTCATTACGTTTATAAATTTCTTTTGTTGGTAAAGCTGACTAGTAATGGTTATTACTTAACATAAGTTTGTTTTACTCTTTTGGCGGACGTATTGGAACAATAGAGATTATTGAAGAATGGGAGAAAATTTTCTATGAGCGTCCGCATTTTCTTTTTTTTTTGGTCATTATATTGGCGCGTTCTACTACCGAACAATTACCACCACTCTTGAAGAACCGCATTCTTATCTTGGACGGATATATAAAAGATAGCATTCAGCAGTGTAAACGTCATGAAAATGCCTTTTAACGTTACCACAAGCTGCCAAGAGATTTCCACCTGCAAATTGAGTTTGGTATAAAAATTTATCTACAATTCTACTATCATTCTAGCTATTTTAAAGGGAATTCGACGACAGTATTTCTGGTTGGTACTTGGATTTATTGTGTAAGAAAGTTTACCTACTCAGTTTCTAGTTACAAAATTCAATTCTATCTCATTAAAATATTTAGAACACACTAATAATTTAATGCGATATTTTTAACATGATTTCTTTTGTAGCTGCAGCAGAATGTACTTCGATCAGCTAATTTTTTTCCTCATTACTTTTTTCTCATTATAAAGGTGTTTTTGCTTTGTTTGCTAACTTTTGATGGCATATATATATATATATATATATATATATATATATATATTGGCGTGATAAGGGGTTACAAGGGGTCATTGAAACTCAAAACCTAGAAATAAAACCCACCAAAAACAAAAGAAACCGAAAAAAATAGAAATTTCCTAAGATTCATTGTTCCACCCTGTATAATATAAGCGTAGTGTAAATACATAAACATTAATGTAACAAGCGAAAACCACAATTCTGTGCTTGTAAATAATCACTCTTAAATAAATACACAAAACCATTCGTTTGTTACAGAAATGCACTTTCCGTGCATAAGATAAATAATTTTGTGTATAAAAAAAAATATTTTAGTTACCGTAAAAGCAAAACTCACTTCCCGTGTATTTAAAAGCTCCAATTTTAAATCGATGATACAGTCGTGTGCACAATTGTAAGCCGTATATGTAAATATAATTAATCGATAAGAAATACTGTAAAACAAATTTCAATCTTTAAAAGGTGTAAACTTTATACCTTATGCAAATCGATCATTTTCAAGCATTATAAGTACAAAGCCATTTGTTTGTTATAAAAATATGGATTAAAAACACGTTTTGTTTGCCGTCAAAACCGATGTTGTATTATAGTTATGAAGATGCATGTTTTTTGCATGTGCAAAACCCGTTGGTAAAGCAATTAAATCGTAAATTAATTAGCTAATTTGACTTCTGTATAACGTAAGTTCAACTTAAATAAGGAGTTCTCTCGAATGTTCGGGATTAAGAAAGGATGCGTTATCTGTACTTAGAACTACTTAAATAACTAACTAAATAGACAAACATTCATTCTAAAAAATCGCATGATCATTAAATATCCATAAAATCGATAAGAATTATTTATTATCCTTCGCATTTTTACAGGATAGATTGCGACGCCACGATCAATGCGTTGCGTTAGATAAAGTCGTAGAACGTGGCGATTTGAACGCCAAAAGGTAGTAAACTATGAAATTATCTTGCGACAGGTAGGAATGTTATCTTTGGAATGGAATCCCGTATAATCTAGAAAACGTGGGAGAACCATGACGTAATTAGATAAAGATATATAAATAGGCATTTTATTAAAGAGGATTCATTCGATTTCAGTCATTCGGTTTGATTAATTCGGTTTTATGCAGTAATTCGATTAATGTCGATTTACGTAATTGATATTTTAATTTCGCGTCAACCAAGTAAAAGTAACGTTGATTATGACGTTAAAATAACATGCAGAATGCATACAGTGCTTAATATTTAAACTGTGAACAAAAAAAGTAATTCTTAAAACGTAACCCTGCATAAATATGAAAGTTGTTAAATGCAGTTACTTGATTTCGTAATATACAATGAAGATGGAAAATCCTTCGATACGAAGCAGCTGCTTTAAATTAATAATTAAATCAAAGATTCACTTTTCGTAACTGATGTTTTAAATGGAGATTTTAAATAAGGAGAAGCTTGTAACTGATTTTGACGTCAATTTAAAAATAGTAGCAGAAGGTATATAATGCTGTTACTTACAAATTGGATAAGCACTGTGTGGATTTTGCAAGTATTACCTTTTAAGATATTGTTTGTAACTGATATTTGAGTATTTGTTACTTTTATTTAAGGTAGAAAAGGTCTTAATCATTTAATATTTGTTATAAAGATATTTACCAGAGTTTGCGGTCAGAGTTCGAAACACTCTTACCTTTTAAATAGACCGTCAAGAATTTGGTCAAACAAACCTTACAAGCGTGGGAATAAAAGCTAGGTAAACTATCTACACGATAAGAGACTTGAGTTCTGTAAATTTTAACCTAGATAAGGTGAGGAAGATTTTGATAATTAAGTAAATAAATAAGAACTTGTTGAAAATAATTCTGTTTGAAGGAAAATATGCTGTAAATGTTCTATATCCTTTTGCATGAGAGAAAATATTTTAACTTTGCAGATGCTTTATGATATTGCTGTGTTTGATTTTATTTTGTAAATTCAATTACTTCCGTTGAGCTGGCCAGGCAAAGAAAAGTTAGAAAAAAAGGTAAGTGATTAATTTCAAATTTTACAATTTGCTGCGCCTGAATCACAACACCCTTTAAGTGACGCCCAACGCCAGCCGTTGCCACACCACACATTTAGTGGCGCTCCAACGTGCGGGCGTTGTCACAGTAACATGTATATATATATATATATATATATAATATATATATATATATATATATATATATATTAAAATTTCGGTGTTACATAAATACTAATGTAAGGAAACTCGGAAGCTGTTAATTATTATTTGAATAAATTTTTATTTTGTAACTCCGTTGGGATATTTTGTATAAATATTATGTTCGTCGCGGATTGGTTTTCCTCTTCTTTTATAACATATTTCTTTAATTAAAGGTTTTATAAATAAAATTTACATAAAGCTTCTTTTTTCTTTCCGTGTGGTCCACCCACGTTTTTAGCTAGCACTGCATTAATTCTTTGGCTTTTCCTTATTTTCGGTGCGGTACTCGGTGCAGGTCTATTGTTACTTTGCTTATTGTTTTTTACTTTTCTCTTGTTCGCAGGGATCATCGTAACAACGGGCATAGCAGCAGATATATTGGACGAAGAATTATTATTTTTTGCACAAAACTACGACGATTTTAAATTGGAAAATTTTGAAAAATATGATTAAACAAAACGATTGTGTTCCTCGGGCTCAGGATCCTCAGACTCTGAGAAAAGTGATAGTAATAATGATGTTCATCAAATAAATAAATTTCATTTTCGAACTATACCTCCACTTTACAAATGTGCAGAGTGTATATATTGTTGTTTTTGTTTTACATAAATACAACTTACAGTCTTTAACTTACTGCAACTTGTATATTGCTTATAAATATTTACTAACCTTGTCTCTTGTGAAAAAGCTTCTTCTATATTAAAGATTATAAAAGCAAGAATAAGATCTACCCTCCACCAAAATTTACTAAAAGCAGTCGTGTTATTTAACATAGAGATGACATCTTGAAAGATATTAATTTACTCAAAATAAAGACATTTTATTTACAACTTTACCTTTGATAAAGAATAAGCTCTCCTCAGCTTAACCTCAGTTTAATCAATCAGATTCATTGTAGGTTTACAAATAAAATAAGAAAATAATTTTTGATTTACGCCATATACTTAATTTTTTGCTTATATTATTCTAGATCAGTTGAATAGTCAGTACCTTTTCATGATGTGCACAACTCGTTTTTAAATTTGTGATGTAATGTAGGACTAATGTATAGATAATTTAGGTGTTTTTCATGCTTATTTGTTATAAATAAAGATTGTATAGTTTCCTTTGTTTTTTAATGTAAGGGATTAAATGACCTACTGTGAGAACACTGCAGTACCTTACAATAGAATAGGTGCACGGTACACATAAAAAGTAGGCTCTTAGATGGGTCTCTACTACCAAGTGCCTTACACTGGATTTAATTATCACATTCTTAACCTCCAAATTAATTTTGTTTTGATTATGTATTTCATACATATACAAATATTGAAAAACTGGCATACCTGTCAATAGCTGCGCTATCCTGTTATATTTATTAATTATTTTTGTAATTCAATGTAATATAAATCATTAAAATACGCAAGATAAGCCGGCACTAGCAAGGTAATTAAACTACAACCACAAGTCGGTTTTGGTCTAAAAGTTTGTACTAGAAGTCTTATGTAGTGCAGTTTGCGGTACATATTTGGACTACATGCCAGAATTGATAAAAGCGTTGTGTAAATTTTCTTACTAGTAGTCTAAATTAGTATACTTATTTGCTTTTTGTTTATGTTAGACTTAAAATGTACGTCGCCATGTTTTTAACACAAATGTGCACAGCCATTGTATATGAAAATTTTTAAAAATGTAGATTTTCCGTTATTAGAGAAAATTATGATTTTAAACCATATTATGTTGTATCTAAATGTGTCGTACAAGCGTTGCAATATTTTATTTACTCAAAACAGTAAATATTTAACTTCATACACGTACTATTAGTATAATAACCCTTCGCGAATATTTGATAATTTGAAAGCGCTTTAATTTTTTCAACATATCTCACCCAGTTTTATAGGTAAAGTGCCCTTCGTTTACATTTTCATATTTGTCTGGACACAAATTTCATTTTATATAATAGGTAGATTCATCTCGTAAGTAAATAGATTAAAAAGTATATATCTTAATAAAGTAAACCGACTTCTTTTTAGAATACGTATAGTTTTATTTACTATTATTATAAAACTAGTTCTGAAATTTGTACCGATGCCGACTTATTATGTGTCATATTGTGGACTACACGATTACTTAAAAAAAGATCAAAATTTGTATACGTTTGGTAACTACTGCGGTCGAGTACTGACGTCTTACCGGTTCAAAATTTATTCACTAAATAGATATAGAAGTGGGTTGCTTGAAGGTCGTGCCACCGTTGCAATCCGACGTCAGGTACGAAACTACTAACGCCGGCATAACATTAAAATGCAGTTTGGGAAGTAGATTCTATTAAAGAACGATTCTGCTTCTATATCTTTTAGATATGGTTATAGAAATATAAAAAGTTTAAATGGAGCAGAATTCCAATGATCGACTATCAATACGCTGCTCAACACAATACGTTGAAGGTATGTGGGCTAAATTACATATTTTATCTCATTCTATAGTCCATTAGTATATAATCGTTTCCTTTTTATAAGCTGGTGTTTATTTAATTTGATTATTGAGCAATCATTTAAAAACAGCGTTTGCTTTTAATGTATAAAATTTGCTTGCTGAAGCTTGTAAATTTTAACTTGATCTTCGTCAAATTATTATTTTCATTATTTGGCGTCACTTCACAGCTCTTGTCAAACATTAACTTTGAGATTTTATTATAAAGCCATCAATTTCCAATTACTTTGATGAAAGCTTGTAAAATATTGAATTCGCAAAATGTAGACATCAAAAGTAAATTCCTTTTGAACAGCTTGAAATGGTGTCGTACTTGACGCGATTTATAATACTCTGGTATGTTTATAGGAAGTTATATTTCATTACAGCATTTAATCAATTACGTTAACCTTTACCAATAAACGTTACACACACACGTAAGATTGCTTTGAATTTCATTTTAGACGAAAAAGTTTGTAATTACGGCATTTGTAAACAATTAATTAAAGCACCTGCTATAAATGAAATGCATAAAACTACTTTAAACGTATAATTTCATGATTTATAGAATCGTTGGGGTTACTTTTCTGACACCATAAGCATGATTGTTTAGAATACATATTTCAAAAGCACACATAACCGTAGTTAGTGCTACACTGATAACACCGTAGTAATATTGCCAATTTGTTCCTATTCTTAGAATACATGTTTTGCTCCCTCAGACAACTGAGATTTTGGTTACTTAATCATTTGCTTAAATCAATTTCATTGCGGTAGAGAATTTAGCCATGCACTAAATACATCTCTATTTAACACATAAGACGATTGAAGACATTCAGGTGAATTTTGAAAATCAAAAATTCTTTTTTCGGCTAGTAACTTGCAAACCCACCACCAATTGTTTGTATAAAGTAAGTGTCGATTTGTCACTACAAAATTGCAGTTGGCCAAGGAATTTTATCGTAGCGATTGTCTAACCCAAAATCACTGTTTGCTTGTACCAGTTGAAACCACCATAGCTGAAGCGTGTATATAAAATCAAGTTGATTTTTACTCTTAATGAAAGTTACATGGAGTGAACGTATGCTAGATACCAGAATAATCCAAATTTAAACTAGACTTATATTCGTACTGAGCTCAGACTTAAGCGAGGCGCACCGGGTCGCATAAATCCATACCCCTGCACAGTACAACCATACTGGCGATACAACATGGTTGTGCCCGCATTGAGAATGATTGAACAATAGTGGCGTTATTAGTACATTTGTTATTGAAAGAAAAGTTATCACAAACTGTAACATATTGTTTTTAATAAAAAGAAAATCAGAAACGCTACAGTACCTAAAAAGTGTGGAATATTACAAAAGTTCATGAATTCTTGCGTTCGGTTTATTTTTCGAAATAAATATTTGATTTCCGTCGGTCGTCCAGCTTGTATTCTATTGGTTGTTTTTAATAAATTTCTATCCATGCGTTTAGCTATTGATGTTGTTTGCATTCGAATTTGTTGAAACCGAGTAAATGCATTTGCTGCAAAATATAACGCCTAGGTTGGAGTGTAAACTATTTTAACCTTGAATTTAATTTTATTAAAACAGCAATCGCTTCAAGTGAACAATTTCCTTGAAAAGTATTACCAATCCTGTTAAATTCCTCACGAAGTTTTTCGACAACTCTTTTGTGGTAAAAGTGATTGTCATCGTGTAGATTGTGAAAAGGAATAGTTTGTTCGCTGTACGGTGTTATAAGTCTCATTGCAGTTTCTGTATTAAAAGCTTCATCTAGGGGTCTCAATGGTTCCTCACTCTCCATATTTTTGAAAAAATCTATAGAAGCAACTTTCCAAACTGCTAGTTTAGCTAACTTTACTTTGTCTTCATAATATAGAGCCGGAGAATTTTTAAAAAGAAATCGCTTTTATAGCGCTCAAATGTACTTCCAGTGAAATCAACCAGTGCACAACTGTTAAAAGCTTTGCAGCGTTTTAGAATAACGTCTTTAAAAATACGAACATACAGTTCTGTTCGTATTATTTCCTTTTGTAAAGATATTGGATCTATATGTAATATACCGCTCCAATTTCTTTTCCCACAGCTTTATATAGTGCTCTTTTACCAAATTATTATTAGCTATTTTCTCACTAGACATTAAAACACCGAAATGTAATTACGCTTTTTCAGGTGTATCATAATACAATACATCCCTAAACATTTCATAATAATGCGCCTATCCTCTTTGAGCATATTATGATTATTTTGCCACCACCTCCATTGAGCATGACATATATGAAAAGTACAAAGTAATAAAGTAGATGATGGAAATACTGTTTTAATGCATTTTGCTCTGCTACACTATCGTCTGTCATGATCACTTACGGTGAAAATGCTTTCCCGCTGAGTTCCAATGTTTTATTAGCCGCAGAAAACGCCAAAGCGTAGTTTGGTTCGGTTTGAACAATGCCGAACACACTACAGGTAATGCCCGAATTGTACTAGCTGTGAACATAAATGTGACACATGTATTTGATTGGTCACATACCTTCTGGAGTCTGTGAACATAATTTCGGTAGAAAATTCTTCAGCCACCGTACGTTGCATAATTGACGTGACAACAACTATTAGAAGAGGATTTAATCGTAAAATTATTTTAACACCAGTTTTTGAAATCCGTAATTTTTGATCGTAGTATTTCTAAAACGCTAGTTCCTTCGCGACCCCCATATTTAGATGTCTATCATTTAGCGAGAGATATTTCACTTGTCTTTCTGTCGGATTGATTTGCGCGATTGGCTAGCACAGATAATCATCGTTTTCCTCGCTTTCGAGTATTTTTATTTCATGATATGCTTTAGATGCCGATGGTGTCATTCCTGACTTAAAATAGGAATTAAACGTCTCTATTGTTTGTATCGGTGTTCAAATGTATATAGCTATAAGCTTCGGTAACGTAAACTTTTTATGCGAATGAGAAAAATTAATATTTGTGATTACATTTTTACCCTCTTTTAACAAATAATAGTTTTTGATTGTGCCTCGCTTAATTTCTATTTAAGTTTAAAGTCAATTGTAGCGTTACATTTCTTATTCCTGTTCCTAGAATCTTTTGTTCGCCGCTGAACTACTTTATTTAATTCTGCATACTGGCATGAAAATATTTTACGAAATATGTAAGGTGTAGGATTTGCAAAACATCTTTTAGTAATCCAGAATTCTCTCCTTATATGAATTTACATTGCAGTATAACTCGAAATTATTAGTTACTTGTCACTTCTATAGTTTTAATATACAAGTCTGTACACAATTTCTCCAGAATATTTTTTACAGAATCTGTACGCAAGTTTTTGTATCTGTATTGTAAAAAAAAATTGCAAATATAACAACTGTAAAATGTATTTTGTTATAATTAACTTACTCTAGTAATGATTTTACCAAGGAATATAACTGGTAAAAATATCTATATCAGTATTTTTTAGACAGATACTTTTACACGTGTACCACAGCGACCAATTATAAACAGGCCTGCATCAGCAACTGCCAACGGAAGCCAAATAACAGAGAGAATTTTAGAAAGGGGGTGATTGTGACCGCCGTTTGTGGTTATACCGCACAGGATTTTGTCTTCGCTAATTCTTAACAACCAGCGGCATTCACCTATCTGCTACAACACGTTCCTACTGTTCTACTGCACAAGACAATGGATTTACGCCACCGGGTCTTGGTGTGTATTTGGTTAGAACGTTGAGTATTGCGAACGTCAACCAGGTTAATTAGTGCACATTTTAAATCAGTAGCGTCATATCCGAGCAAATGTGCACACACACACACATTGGGTAATAAATTATTATTCTTACAATACGGAAATTAGCACTTACATGCAGACGACACATAATTATAGAGTGTATGCCACGAAAATGAAGTATATTTAGGAAATCCCAAGCAATTGATCATCATCAAAGGGAGGGGCATGTAGCAGGTTACAGTCCATCCTTTGGCTCATAGCATTTTACTTTCAATTGCCGTCATGCAACTCTAGACGATAGAGCAACGCATAACTGCTTATGGTTATTTTGTTAGAAGTGGGGGTTGGTAACTGCGGATCAGCTTGAGTTCAGTCGCAGATTTAACATTAATGGGAATAATTCTGTTCCCGCTCGTGACAATCTTACGTTGGTATAATATTCTTCCCATAGAAGGCTCAATAATGAGGAAACCCACCCGACTCCTAACGTACTGTATGTATTCCAGAGAACGTTGAAAGGGTCATAAAAGTGCTAGAGCAAAACCCAAGCTGTTCTGCTTGGAATCGTGTTTTCATCCATACAAGGTAACTGTGATGCGGCAACGAATGTAAGGGATTATCCCCAAAGATTTAATTTCGCCACAATTGTACAAAAAACCCCTGCACAGCCCTTAGATAACAGTTTGTTGGACGTTGGAAAAGTTTGGCGTATTCGGTCTATTTTCTCCAACAAGATGGAATTACCATTACTGTAACACTGTACGTTGCGATAATATGTTGATTACCATTTACATCCCTGCGTTTCAAATACTAGGTGTGAATCGTCAATATTTGTGGTTTTAGAAATACGGGGTCACGGCACCCGCTGCGAGAACGTCGGTGGATATTTTTAATCCCTGTTTGCAAACAGTCTCATTTCAAGTTTTAATTTTCCATTTACGATTATTATGAAATGCTGTGTTTCTACATTTTATAGCGAAGCGTCAAATAGCCTACACTTAACAAAGCGCCAAGAAATCTACCTTTGGGTACTCTACGGGGTCTTTATGCACAAAGATGATTGACATTGACAAAAGGACGCACTTAAGTCACTATAAGCTCACGAACGGAATGTTTTGGTAGTGAACTTGAATAATTTGGGAGGCTTCTGATTTGTATTTAGAATTTTCCAAAACAACTGAATTAAATATATAGAGGTCTCATTTCGCATGGATTAATCGGTTCCATTCGAAGTCTTTGTTAATAAAGTCATCATATGTAATAAGTTATTGGGATTAGTGATTAAATTAACATAAATTAACAGTTTTCCGATTGTTAAGTAAACGTGTATAGAGTAGTAATTGCGAAGATAGCATTGTCGCCATAAGAAGTTAGTATTGTTAGTAATTAGCTGAAAATAATTGTTCTAGCATATTAGAATTTCACTGCAGCTAGGAGTAGAAAGGTTTGTGTAACCATTTAATAATAATAAACCGTTGTTGCAAAAGAAGCTTTGGTTACAGTATATTGTGCACTGATTCTGCCTCCACAAGCAGCTAAAAAGCCGCTCATATGTGACGCATAATCATCTGCCAACTAAAATCAAGACTCCATGCTGTATCTTACGAATCTATTAAATTTCCTTAGGAAACATCCAATTTATGTTGATGAGCGAGTCATATAAAAAGCACTTAAGTAGACACGTAAACGATATATTACCTTCATAGTAACGCAAAACTATAAACATGTGTCTTAGGCGTATTACCTTACAATAAGCGGTTTATGATAAACTATTGATGCCCTAAACTAGGCAAAACCTCCAGTTTGGTGGAAAAACTTGAATTTTTTAAATCTCTGCTTATACCACGGTCTTGAAAAACAGCAGAACTTTTTAACTAAAAGATATGTGCAGAAGTGTCCCATTCATCATAAAAATCTTATTCTCAATTTCTTTGTGTTCGTTTTACAACTGCGGAATAACATAACTTTTCAACATTTGCAGGAACCGTTCAACGGTGATAGTTGCAGATACGGTTTGTCGGTTTCACATTATTTCGATAAAGTATGGTCCAACAATAAAGTTAACTGTGAAACAGTACCAAACCTTGACCTTTTTAGCGAACTTGCTAAACTATTATGCGGATTTTCAGTTGACCGATTGCAACGGGCGGCTCCGTGGCGTAGTTGGTATGCATGTTAGGCGAGCATTTTTCACAAAAATATGCCTTCGTTCGGATGAAAGGTAAAATGGCGGTCCCGTGTATGAGTGTTGTTATCCACGTTAAAGGTACCTACCTTGCTTGGAACAGCAAGGGTTCGGCAAAATTCAAAAATCTTCAGGCAGAAAAAACTCGCTTCCTGGCCAATGTAGTACCTTCGGGTGGAGCATTGGAAAATCATATCTAATGTGACCAAATTTAATAAGAAAGAATGTGGCATAATCTGTCCATAAAAAGCGAAGAAATCATTCAGGTTTAATAGCCATCTGGGATAACACTCAATATGTAAAATGATAGGTAGCAGTAAAACTTTTCTACGTTAATTCAAATAAGAAATGCAATTAACGAAGGTACATTTTTAAGATTTTGTGTAAAATTTCCAAGCAGTGGTGAATGACATCTGCAATTGTTTTAATAGTGTATTTATATTATTGATTCAAAGCGGATTGTTATTGGCTATGTTTTGATTTTGATGAAGGACTTCTACAACTCGACGTACTTACAGTTCGCCTACCAAATCTCAAAAGGTTACTTGCAGATCCCGTTTTTCCAAATTTTCTAATAAAATTATTATACGCCTTTATTTGATAGGATCTTGCTACTGAACCCACCTTCGTACGATATATTCGTATTACAACAGTGTAATTTCTACTGTTTTCATAACAATATTGTACCAAACCAGTCTTTGTTTGATGAAACAATTTAAAATCGTATGAGTTTACACATGCGGGTTAGTTTGAAAACACGAGCATTCAGATCTTATTTCCTTTATGTTACCAGCTTACCTCTTTAGAATTGCGTGCTTCTTTACATGTCCTCATACATATCCTTCCTCAGTATTAATGGTATGGTTTAATAAAATAGTAGAACTTCACCCCTTGAGAGTGATGTTCTTGGTGGTTGTAGCTATCACTAGGAACCCTCGCATTACCTTGTAAATTCAACAACGGCTTAATTGTGACAATTTTACTTTTGCAAAGAAATGTATTAAGGGAAGGATAGCTGTGCGTTTCATTGGTAACTATAATATTTTTGTTTTGTAATAAAAATTAATTTTAATTGGCGAAATTAAAGACGGACCTAAAACCCCTTTTAGTGAGTAGAGAGCATTGGTGACAAATGGTAAATAGTTTTAGAAAAAAGTAATGCGCAATCACGGCATAGCTCTGGCACGACCCCTGCAGTAGACACTAGAGTGATCGCAGGTTTACTGTTTACATGGTTAGCTAATAAATGTATGGGGAAAGGAAGGGCCGCTACTATATCTAATACTGCTACACAATAGATGCAAGAGTGCATAGAGGGAGAGGTGGACACCCTTATGCTTAGCACAATAGAAAAAACACCTTGAGAACCCTCAAAAGCGGTTCCCACTAAGAGGGACGATGATTAAATAAAGAATATCCCAATTTAAGGAGTGTAACAAATAAACTTGCTACCATTTTATAAACAAAATCATATAGAAACGGTAAATCTTGATTAATTAGTAATTGGGAGTTCAACACGCTGAAATGTGGTATGAACTAACTTAGTTTGAGACGGCGTGAATTAGAACCGTTCTGAAACAAGCACCGAAGTCTGGATCTCTAAATTAAGACGCTATTTAGGGTCTGGAGGGCATATTAAAATCATTTTCACAATATATTGCACTATAAATAAAACTTTGTTGTAATTTGGAATTACTAATGGCATACATATCTTAGTGCTCGACTCTCCGTCGGCACTAATACAACTTCACACCAATAAGGTGCACTACCCGGGGTGCACTTGATACAATATCGTTGTACATTTAAAACATTTCTATCCTTATTTGAACATATAACTACATACTAACACAGCACTAAGCGCTGAAAGACATTTTAATGGGAGAGTTTAAAAAATAGTACACTTGACTTAAAAAGTACTACTATGTATCAGAGAAGAATTGGAAAACAATTTTTTTACCATATGACCCGCTGATCCGAAGAATACACTATCCAGATAATCCCAGAACCATATAGATCCGGTGACTCTCAATGGGTGACCCAAATTGATCGAAACGACACAGTAATTCAAGCTGATCCAATGATAAGAACTTTCCAGGAACCTTAAATTAAATAGGAAACTTTAAAGTATCAAAGTAATTCTAACTTGTTCCCCGATGATATATTAATTTTATATGCTGTATTTCATTCTTAAATCTTAATTTGTGTAGAATTTTGTTCAGAAATATCAAATAGCCACACTCAATCCTGAACTATCTAACTCGAAACCGTTCAATTGATTTGCTTGTGTTGTCATTGTGATCAAAATAACCATCGTTTATATAGCACATTTATCTAAACTACTCAATATTGGCACCAAGCGTTAGATGTCAAAAAATGAATGCGTATCATTGTACATCAATATCAGTAGCATATTAAGGTTGATGCCGAAAAATCTGGTCAGAACAGAGTTACCTGGTCACTGGTTCAAAACCCGACTGAGTCGGGTCACCTATGTAACACGGTGTACCAATGATCAAGTAAAAGGTAACCCGAAATAACGAATTGCGATGAGGTAGCATGGTACAATTCTGCTATATACAGCACGATCTGTGAATTGGCAGATTACATTTTCATATTCACCTAGTTTCTATTTTACTAAATACCTCGACGGTTATTTTAATGATTATTATACCCTTTATTTAAGAAAACCTTCAGAAAGGAATTGTTAAATCCAAAGTACATAATGAAAAGTTATGTTCAAAAACTAGAAGTAGATATTCAACAAGTCTATCTATTTTTGTCTAACTGAATTTGTTTAAAAATACTTTTGATTTGCAGTAATCTCTTCTAAAAATTTCTAAATGAAAATGCCGTTTAAGCTTTGCTAAGTAATAAAGATAAAATCCGTTAATAAATACAAAAATTATGTTGCTCACTTCCTTACATCGAATAAAATCGACTCGTTTGCAGGATGCAATTTTTATTTTATAGGGAAACAGCAGGTTAATACATTTCCTGTGTACTTAATGGAAGGCATAAGCTGAGCGTGAATTTTATTTTATTACTGCTGTTTTGCGAAGATTTTATATTTTAAAATTAATTAAAATCCACGGCAACCAACCAGCTACATCCTATAAAGAAATTGAATTTTCTACAAACATTTTCACGCTTTGAAGTATGTTCAAAGATAATAAGCAATAAGGTACTACTTTAGCTTGATGTGAAATATATTATTCTACCCTCTTCTGATATTACTTCATTTTTTTTAGTGATTTCGCATAGTAATGCACTGATTTCAAAAAGCATTTGCATTTAGTACCTCCACCATCATTGCCGAAGGGGCGTACAACTCTGCAACGTCGCCTACAATAACGCTGGTGTTACACGATATTCAACAGTGTCATGTTATTAAACAAAAAGTATAACAACTGCTACATTCTATTCTTTTCTATGACAATAAAATTAATGACTATGAAGCCACACTGTCTAAAATGACACATAGATATATGGAATTTGAAACGTTAAAGTTTGAAAACGATTAAATTAAAAAGTCACTGCTGACCTCTTCCTACGCATCTAGAAACTGGAACAATACTCAAGTAAGTATAACTTATAAATACAGGGCGATTCAAAAAGCTATATAAAAATATAATTTATATAGTACATAGTAACTCTACAGAGACCAAACACACACACGCACACGCATGCGCACGCGCACAGGCACACACACACACCACAGAATTGATGTAAGTAGTTTTAAAACTTTGTATGTATACCTGCTTAAAGGGTTAACGAAACAATGCAGTATTAAAATACATTCAGGTAACGTAGTAAATAGAAATTTTGTGTGTTTATTTACTCAAACATACAAGTAGCGTGTTGTAAAAAGATCTCCATTTTACAAGGAAGTTAACGTAACTACAAACCGATGATTACTCGCCATCCACAGGAATATCCTTAGACCAGACGAGTTGGCACTTATAAATTTGACAGTATTGAAGGCCTTTCAAGGTATGGTAACGTAACTTGAAATTGCACGTAAGTAAATTTTATTTTTCTAATTTTTTCATTTTCTTTTATTGTTTCTATAGGGACCCACTCCCACACCACTATGTTAAGCCGGTGCACCCTTAATTTGTTGCGGGAAACCCACGCCTTTTGGGTAATTCCAAATTCAAGAATTTAATGCTTCATTAACCCGTATCAAAACGTAATGCTGAAGTGTGTTGATCTCAACGGATTGTGGTGATAAACTATATTTATGTTGTGGGTATATACATTCTAGGGATATCAGCGCATTAAGTTCATTTTTCAACAAACTTATCAGTATCCACGAACAAATGTTCAGACAATGTGTTTCTTTTTGTGGTGACCGACCTCAATTTACCAAATATCATATGAGATCTGTTAAAATTTTAGTAGTCATAATAATTTTTCTGCAGAGAACATTAAGCTCTATCGTAATTCTTTTACTATTGTAAGTATTACACTCATCATTTTATACCGTAATATTTTATTATAAAATAAAACAGTCAATTATTGAACCGCTAAAACTTAATTCTGCTCCAGAGCACTTAGTCTTTAACCGCGCCTGCTGATATGACAACCTAAAAGTGATAAAAATATTCTTCGTTGTTTTTCCTCTGCATTTCCATACCGAATAATTAGCAACGCCTGTGAACGGTAGTTGAAATGTGAATATAATGGTGTATTATTTGCCTCACATTTTTCTTAGTCAGACATGTAAAATCTTTTTTGCTTGCAACATTCTAAAGCTTATATTGCTTTTTATCCAAACGCTTTTCCAATTGCTATTTTTAATTTGCGCCGCCTGATGCAATAGGAAAACCGAAGTAACTCCACCATTTATTATCTAGTGCTGCGTATTCTGGTGTACACTATCATTGTTACCTTTTAAGGTTGTATATTTCGTGCCTTCTATAAAATAATGTCTTTAATAAACTAATAACAACGTTATCGCACGTCTCTTATGCTTAACAAACAGCTTACAACATGTTACTTTTTGGATTCTTTTGCCATTCTAAAAGTTTGAGAAGTGAACTATTTCCACTTTGCGAAAATTTTTGCTCTTCATGCAAACCCATTTACCAATTTGCAAAGACCTTGAATATTTAGTTAACGTTGTTTTCGATAACTAATTAAATACCATTTTTTATTGCCGCTGCCAAATTTTACAAATATAACACCAAATCTGCAAAAAACGTTTATGATTAAGGTGCGCTCGGAAGATTAAGTTGTTAATAAACAAACCCCATAATTGAATAAGCTACATTCGTATTAAGTAACCTAATTGTACTTTAGATAAAAATAAAGTATATTTCACGTGCAAAAGAAAGTTGTCTTTTAAAAGATCCATACCAAAAAAGGATTTGAGAACAAAAACGACTATTACAAAAGATTATGAAGTCGCGTAGTCAATACGTATTCTAAAAGAATTTCAGTTTGCTGGAAACTGCAAACATTAAAATTTTATTTCATAACAATCATATTTAAAGTCTTTAGAAGTGTGTATAATAATATTAAACATACGGTTGTATTCATTTTGACGAGGGTGCGTATACAATACTTAATTGGAGGGTAATAACTTGGTTCATTAAACTTCGGGAAAAATCCATACGTAAATGGTATCGTCCATATTATAAGATAAGGAATTTATTTAATTAAGGTGAACTATAGTAATAAATTGAGCGGCAAGGGTAGCAAAAATGAGGGAATGACAGCGATAAATCATGACGATAACGCGTCGGTGAATGTATTAACTAACGGTAGCTCAGATGATTCTAGATCCTACGTAAGCGGGCGGGTCTCTAAACTTCAACGAATAAGGACGTATTAGTAGCACCCAGACTTGACGAAATCTTTTTGGATTTGTGACGCAGCAGGGCTGGACTCTATATAACCAATTAAAAGATGCAGTTAATGGCCAGTAGTTTAATACTCGTCGAAGATAACACAATACCCTTGAAGTAAGATATTATGTACGTTAAGCTTTAATAGTCGAAGTTTATAGTGACGGAAAAATACTTGAAATGTACAGTAGTAAGAAGGACTTTGAAGTACATTGAATTTGTTTCAAAAATGGAAAATACATAAACGATATTAAACCACAGCAAAATAAAGTTTGAATTTTAATGGAAGCACATAGGAAGCTGGAATGGATTTATTGGTAAATTCTAATAATAAGATTTTAAACGATTTAGACAATCTCGGTATATGAATTTGAAATGCAATTTTTATGGTACTTTTTTAACGATTTTGGACATGGATGCAAGCTTTCGATATGAAAAATTATGACCAACCTAATTTACATGATAAAAATAAAATACAATTTTTTTAGAATCTTTTACAGTGCATTTTTAGTGAAGTTAAGCTAAGTAGGGTTTGTGTGCAAATCTTTGTGGGAAAATGGATAACCGAAATTGAGCATGGCTGACTTAGGTAGGTTTAGACATTATATAATGAGAATTACTTAACATAACTGATCAGTTACGTTTAAATCCGGTTTAAAGGGCAGGTTACTAAAGTTATCTAACTTATCTTCTAAAGTTACGTATTTAGTAAGTTTCAAATAGGGAATGATTTGTGAATGAAAATCCTTATTAGAAAAAGATTCTATTTTAGTATAAGCGAGTGACTATCTTAGACTTAAGATATTATTTAAACGAAAAAGCTGTTCTGCCAATATTGGAAGGTATCGTTGGATTTTAATATTTGTATGAAAATATTTTTTTGAGGTTACACGTACTATATTGTTTCTTAAAGAAAAGCTATATGTGGATGTAGAAATTGTTATTTGAAAGATAGCTTGTTAAAGAATATTTCATGTCATTATAAGTTTGATGTCTGATTCCAGTAGTTTTACTTAAACTGAGCTAGTACAATAGTTAAGACAACATTTTTACTAAAATCACCTTTACGGTCCACAGCAACGTTTATTGACGCCCTACGTCGGGCACAATCAGCTACGGTTTACAGCAATAAATACATGTATCCATATATCCACCTAACTTTCAGTTACGTTTGGCATTTTTGTCAATCAAATTTGATAGTGTCAAGTGTTAGACATATGTAAGATACAGAGACGAAGCGACGCTCAGAATTACAGCTGGAAGCCTATTTCTAAATATACATATTAAGCAATTAACTGCAAAAGGCAAGTTGATAAATATAAATGTATTATAGTTAATAAGATGAATTAATAAATTAAACTGATATGCAAAGCCTAAATAATCCTTTCAAATCGAGCTAGTAATTGAAAATAGAAAATATAAGGTCCCATATAAGATTCGAACTTGTAACTTCTGTTTTGGCGGCTTATATATATATATATATATATATATTGCTATGATGTTCTGACCTCACATTGTTGCGTCAAATTAATTTGCTGAAGTACTCACCCACGCTTGAACAGCTGGATGTAATGAACGTCTAGTTTCCTGCTAAACGCCACCGCTCTGTGTTTTTTTCTGAATTTCTAATTTTAATTATGCCATGGCTAGCCCAGTTTATTTTACACAGAGTGCACAACGTTACGATGATCAAATTAATTTACCCCTTTAATTCTTATCTGTTTGAATTGATAAAACAAAGTCAATCAATTTCGCATAATAAATGGAAATAATATCTACACTTCACAATTTCTGTAATCCCTTAAATACACCCTTCAATCAATTAATATTATTCGGATCATTTATCCCAATAATTATATTCCTTTAATTTAATTTAAAGTTACCAAAAACGACACCTTTTACCAAAAAATCTGGAACGTTCAAGACCTTTTATCCTTATCACGTAAATTTCAACGTATTAAATCTTTTTGTTGACTTCTTACAAATTTGAGAAAAAATATATTCAGTGTATAAATTTAAATTTGAAAGGATTCCTTATCCTAGTTAGCCCTGACCTGTGATATCCTGATTTGCTGTTGCTTATCGTGGATCAACACTCCCTTATTATCTTTAATCGAAAACCAATGCTCTGCTTTGTACTCCTTCACGTGCTTTGAATCAATAGTTTTGTTACTCCTTATTTTCAAAATTCACCTCGTGCTTTACTTTATATTTTTCTGGATACGCCTTAGACCTCTTTACTTAATTACAAACTGGATTCCGAATACCACTCAGAAGTTCTAAATACCAAACTTAGATCCTTCTTAATATCACACTTAGAATTCGTAGGCTTCTTAGATACACCTTTGAATTTGTAGGTTTCTTAGATACACCTTCGAAGCCCTACATTATTATAAACATTTAATTTAAATTGATTAACAAATTTTTACTCACGTTTTTTGCAAAAAGGCAAAAGCTTTTTCATATATCTTCAACGTAATTCGTCATCAACTATTATTACACAACACTACTTTTTACAATAATATAGATTAAAATTTATTTATTTGACGCGTAAATATTAGAGCAAGAGTGTTGCAGTTTTGACGTGCTTCAAATTAAGACTGCCCTTTTTTCTCAACTCTGGGCGTTATATAGCTTTTGCTATCTACATTTGGATTGGTTTGTCCAAACAGCCTTACAAAGTGTTGTAACCAACCATGTTTGTTTTGGACTTTCCTAGTAGTTTTCAAGCTGATTTCTGACGAAACTATTCTGAAGTTACATATCATGCTGGTATTTGCTATTGTTTTACGACCTTTGACCGCCTGTTTTGTAATTAATGTTGGACCTTCATTTAGCTTATGTCTGTTGTTTATGTAGATAAAGCTTTTGGAGAATTGAACAAAATAACTGATGTAACATGAGTGATGTTTTCGTTTACGCCTCTATTTAAAACTTATCTTTGAAAGTGCGTTTCTTATCAAAGTGCTTTGTTGTTCCTTCTTTCTTACAAGCGTAATTGCAAAAAGATTTACTAGGTTTTATCTTATCTTATGCGTATCTATTTTATAAACTTATTGAACGCCCCTTGGCGTATTTTAATTACATGTATAATTATTTCTTTGCTGAATACGTGTTCTCTTATTGAAAGATATGTTTACTGGCATTGATTAAAGTTAATTGCGGTCTATATATAGGGTGTTAAATGTTTACTATTTACATAATGTGCGAATTATTTATTTTTCTGCTAAATAAATGCAGTTTTCTGATTCCTATCGCTATTTACAGTTACTACGCGACCCTTACGACTCAATACACCCCATAAACAACCCCTTATCACAGCATTATATATTACATATTTTAAATATAATTACGTTTAATACATAAAACTATATATTAAGAAGGTGTTCATTTATCATTAATAACAGAAAGTTATGTCTACGTGAAAGTGTTGAATTTAGTTAGTGTTGAGATTTACAGTTATTGCGACGTTCAAATTATTAAATTGAAGCGTGTATTCTATTTCAAATGTATTGGAAGCAAACACGAAATGCTGTAAGAAACGATGTATATACATATATATATATATATATATATATATATATATTGTTGTGGATTCAAAGGGTTAAATCAGTGGGCAACAATAAAATTTCAACAACCCCTGTATAGAGAAACGAACAAACTATTTACGCGCAGAATTTATTTAATTTATTTAGGGAGAACAAACAGGTATTGACGTATTTTTATAATTAATAATTGAAATGTTAAAATTACATCAAGAAAAACAGTTTTAAAGCAAATAAAAGTTCATGAATATGCATAATTAACCAAAAGTTATTTTAATTCAACACGTATAAGCATAAGGGAACCTACTGTGTAAGAAAATCAATAATTCCAAGGCAAATGTATTCGTTTTATCAGATACGGAGAAATATAAAGTCTAGGAATTGTTATGTGAAACGTTCGATAATTAACAAACACCTGCGTTTTAAAAAGGTTACATATGACGAAATTATGAGCATATTGCGATAGTTTTTCATAGAAATTATGTTCAACCGTCAGTTTGGATAAACAACAAGGCTAACAAACATCCTAAAAAGCGAGGAAAATGCACTATCGGTTATATACAACAGATTGAGGCAAATATAAAAGCGTTGGAATTGAGAACGCACGTAACGTATACACGTAAAGTGGATATGAGTGTCATCGATATCAATTTTCTGTAACTCAAGTGGAGTTTTGAACAAGACAGCAGACATGCATAAGACAGAGATAAATATAGTTTAGGCGGAATTTGTGACGACAGAGAATTTTATCATTGGTTAAAAACAGACAATTTTCCAAACGTGCGCACACGCGAAGGTTGAAAGCGAATCGGTGATACAGCACGTAGCGAGTTACAAAATTTTACGAATTTCGAGACGGGTATATTCAAAATTTTTGGAATTAGATTTGAAAATAAGCTTTTCGCTTGAAGAGCGTCCACTAAGGGGGTTTTAAAGGCATATAAATACTCAACCTACATTAATAACGCTCTCTTGTCTTCTCTTCGTTTCTAGTTTACTTTACTGCGATAAAGTACTGAATGCTGACCACCATAACACTAAAGCTTTCTTGTAAAACAGTAGTAGCGGACATCTAATTAGTGACGTGAAGTACGAGTAGTGCATTTTAAATTAATAAAGGTCCGGCTACTACAAAACAAAGCACGAAAATCAATAAATGAACGCATGATATATGTGAGGTAAGCATCACAAATAATCAAGTTTTTTATGCATGATATATGGAATGGTACTGTGAGGCGCTTGGCTCGCAGAGGTGGAAGATGGTGGATGCCTGTGGATCCGCTGAGTAATACGGTGAATGGAAACAAAGCCGAGGTGTTCTGGCAATCATCTTCAAAAGAAAGAAGGCCTGAAGAATTTTCCAGACAATTTATTTGAAATTTCTGTTGTTTGATAAACATTTGTGAAATTGTGTGCTGTGTTGTTGACTTTTAGGGGTATATTTATGGTTGTAGAAACTTATTGAAAAAGAAACATGTATTGAACAATTTATTGAAGTTAAATATTGAAAAGGGATGCATTTAAAACATTCAAAATTTTATTCAGGATATAAATTGAATTGTAAAGGGTAAACGGGTCTGTTAATTTTGTTCTAATTTATGCAAGGTGTAAAAGGCATATACAAACTAAACTGGGTTATTATGAGCTCACGATACTCCAGTGTGCAGTCAATTTAGTCTCATTGAATTTGTTTGAAAATAATTAGAAAAATCAAGGACTTTAAAAAACATACCATATTTTGAGTAGTATAATTAGTGTATCAAACTGTTTTTAACACATGTAAATATAATTTGTCTGTTAATAGCTGTAAATAAAGGGTTGTATGATGGTTGTATTATTTGGTGATTTTATTGAATGGTGTGCGATTGTGAAAGAGGTATGGTTGTAAATATAGGTATTCGAGAAAAGGCACAGCTGAGATAGCCAGAAAAGCCGAAGGAGTTTGCAGGCGAAATAAAGGGGTAAGAAATATTTTTGAAAATTTGAATTTTTGAAAATTAAATGTTGACCCTGGTAAAGCTTCAATTTTTTCTAAGGTTCCACGGCAATTTTATGACGCCCAATTCGTGGGGCTCGTATGAGTTAGGTGAAGAATCGATGTTAAAAGCTTAATCCCCGACTTCCACGGCTATATATATATATATATATATATATATATATATATATTGCTGTGATAAGGGGTTGCTTAAGGGTGCACGTTATAGTAAAGGTCGTTCGGGAAGGAGTAATTAGAATAGGCAGCAGAAAACCACACTTATTTAAGGAAATAATTAAGAAATAGACATAGTTTGTAGATAGTAAGTAGTCAACACCCTGTATATAAAGTAGAAATAGTTTTTGGGCGACGCAGGTAAACATAGGAAGACGCATGGTTGGCGTAGGAATGAGAAATACATGTATTAAGTAAATAGTAAACATTAAATACCCTGTAGATAAAGTTTAGTTAGTTTCAGGCAGTTAATATAAATGCGTACAAAGATCTAACCATTTTGATAAGAGAAATGATTAAAAATTGCGTGAATCACATGTAAACATGAAAATTTAAAGTCGGGTTGCATCAGTTGTTTATAGAAAAGCAAGTAATCTATCAAAATACAGCATGTTGATAATGAAAGACAGCTGCGGGCAGGTGGTGATTATGGGAAAGCGTGGAGCATTGCATCAGAAACTGCTCTAAAAGCAATTATTTGATTGGTCAGAAACAAGCGACGAGTTCTAGACCAGACCCACGGATGGAGTCGGAATTCGAGATTATATTAGCAAGCACCTTGATAAGAAAGTCTGTTTTGAACTCAATGAAGGCCGAAGTGCATTGCCATTAAATAAAGTAATACGTAATAAGTATAAAAGTGAAAAATAAAATGAGTGCGAATATGAAGATTACAATTGCCGTTTAAACGTAAGTACGTTTTTAATGAATTTATTGTAAACTAAGACATAAAAATAATAGGGTTTCGAGGTCTGAGGGAAATAGACTAGGATTCTGATGTTAAGAAAAAAATACAGTAATGCGATTTAAATGTCAAGGGGAAAAGAAGAATAATACAATCTTGAAGTACAGGGATGAAACAAACTACAATTTTAAGTCTGGGGCAAGAATGATGAAAGTCTAAAGTTTGAAGAATTGAAATAAATTGGGGTATATAATCTAATGGTGGTGGTCCATAGTGTAATAATTTGAATGGAATCCAGAATTGGGGAAGATCATTTTATTGGAAGCGTCGATGTGAAAAAGATAAAACCAGGTCAGATTTTTAGTTATAAGACATTTGTTTTTCTACATGAATTTTTATTTTATCTTTAATATTGAATTTGCTAAATATGATATGCTTGTGAAGAAGTCAACAAAAGAGGTTGCGTACGTATTAAATGAGTAATAAGAAAACAGGTTTAGAATATTCTACACTTTGTTGGTAAAGATAATAAATTTTCTTTGGTGACTTTGGGTTTTGAGTACATACTAGATGGTTGTTAATAAATGAAATTTATAAGAAATGTATTACAAATAATTTCAAAAGCTGTACATAACATATTGGTTTCATTATATAAAATCTAAATTTACTGAATTTTATAATTGCAAATAAATGCTAGCCGAGGTCATAAGATTTAAATAGTACAAAGGCGGAGCCACAAGTTGAATAGGAAAGTGATAACCCGCAAGGCGGTAACGTGTCGAATTTTGCCATTGGTAGATAGAGTTGTTTAATGATAAAGTCCAGTTGATAGCAATATTAAGGAAACAGCTGGAGGAGGAGATAATTACACTTAATAGTGAATATTAAAATGAAGGTCTAATAATTTAGTTTACGTAAATAGCATAGCAAATAAATAATGCAGCACAACGTAGGGGCATGATGAGTATTTAATATCATAGCAAAATAAATAGGTCGCCCAAAGTAGAGGCTCGATAATCCGCCAATACCATAGCAAATAAATATGGCTACCCAAGTTGGGGCATGAATTAAACCACAATAAAATAACCTGAGATTAGGAGGCGCGAATTAAATTAAAATAAATTTTAAAATACGATTGCGAGAGTGCAGATAAATTAATTAAACTAAACCGGGGATTTGAAAAGTTTCAATTAAAGGAAAATAGAGAAATGTGTACAGTATTTAAAGTTAGGTAAATTTATTTAGTATTTAAAAGTTTAGAGTAAAAATATAATAATGGACAAGAGAATACGGGAAACACGGGAAGCTTTAAGGCAACAAGGAATGGAGATAGGATCCCAGGAGAGCGTGATCATTCAGGAAACCAGTTCCAGTGAAGAAAGGCGAATTTCACAAGAAACCAAAATGTTGGATATCTTAATGGCATTAAATGATAAAATGGATAAGAGTGAACAAGCCATAAATACAGTTAAAACAAAAATGGAGGAATACAGCGAGAAATTGGAGAGTGAAATTAAGATTCTTAGGAATGATTTGAAGGAAACAAAACACACTATCGCTGAGATTAAAGCACAGTTGAATGAAAGAATTGGGAGAGTTTCTGAGGAAATAGACGGTTTATGGGATCATATTTCTTTAATCAAAACGAAACGAGAAGAGTACGAAAGCGAGTCCAACAATAAAATTACGAATATAAATATTAAACTAGGAGAAATTGAAGAAAATTGCGAAACGGAATTCAGAACAATAAATCAAGAAATGAATAATTTAAAAGGTAATCCAATAAATTTTAATAGAGAATCAAATAGGTTAATTCAAACGAATCTTTCAATTGAACAGTTTACGAAATCTTACGGGGACAGAAAATTAAATCCTAAGATATTTCTGAAAAATTTTAAAATGTTGATACAGGGATCTACAGATGAATTATTGAAATTAAATTTAATTAGGGCAATATTAAGAGGGAATGCTGAAAGATGGTACAATTTAGTTGAGAGTGAAATAGAAACGTTTGAACAGTTTGAAAGCAAATTTTTTACGTCAATTCTGGAATGACAATCAGCAAAATCAAATTCGAAGTAACTTATGTATGGGAAGATACGATTCGGCGAAAGGGATAACGCGAGAATCATATGCGATTGAGAAATTTACTGTAGCGAAGCAATTGGATCCTCCTTTAGAAGATAAAATTATTATAAGGTATTTAGCAAGTCATTTTAACGCTGAAGTAAAGCGATACATAACGACGCAAAATATAGTGGATAGAGATACGTTTATTGATTATTTGCAGAGATATGATGATTTGGAAAATCATTATGAAATTGAAAATAATGTTAGGGATCGACGCACGAATTTTATAAGGAATACGGAGACTCGGAATAATTATCGAAGGAACAATTATAATTATGATCGCGGAAGAAATTTTAATAGGGGGAACTATGGAAACTTTAATAATGATTTTAGGCAAAACAGGAATAATGGTCAGATACCAAGGCAACGAATGGAGAGAACGAATCATAAGGGAAATAATAGAGTAATAAATAGACAGGAAAATGATGATCGACGGACGCAAGCTAGAAATATTAATAGTATGGAAATAAGGAATATGAATTGCACAGATACAGGAATAATGAGTCAGGCAGGACCTTCGATGCGAAATCAGGATTTTTGAGTACGGACGAACCAAGGAAAATTATACGAATTAACGGATATGAACACCAGCGCGAGTTTATTAAATATGAAATGGATAATGAATTAGGAAGATTTGAAAGAAACTTATTACCAATAATTAATTTAAAGGTGGAAGATAGAATAGTTAAAGTGTTAATTGATACTGGAGCAGAAGCATCACTTGTTGCGGAAGAGTTTGTTAAACGAGAAAAATTGGGGGATAAAGCGATAGCTATAGCGAGGTGTAATTTAGTGGCACCAAATAATAAGAGATTTAGTGTAATAAATGAAATGGTAATTCTGAGATGTGAAATGGGGGATAAAATATGGGAAAATGAGTTTATGGTAGTACCTGGACTGAAGATAGAGGTTATATTTGAAATGAATATGATAGATAAGTTGGGGTTGAAGATAAATGCGGAATGCAAAGAGATTGAGTGTAATGGGAAATATATTAAATGGTATGAAGAGGGGAATATAGTAATAGAAGACGACTGCGTAAATATTAATCAGTTTAGTGATGAGATAAATAATGGGAGTAATGAAAATGAAGATATTAAGTGTCCAGATGATTTGAGAAATAGGGTGAATATATTATTGAATAAGCATTCAGAATTAATTGGGTCGAAGTCGAGAATTGCCACGGGTTATGTGCACAAGTTGGAAGTAACGAATACAGAGCCGTTTAACAATAAAGTATACCCTATTCCAGTAGCATATAGGAATAGAGTGAAGGAAGAAATTGAGGAAATGTTACGTGAAGGTATTATAGAAAACTCCAGTACACATTTTGTGAATCCATTAGTCGTCGTGAAGAAAAATGATGATAGCATTAGGTTATGTTTGGATGCAAGAAAGATAAATAAGCGAACGAAGCCGCAATAGAATTGTCCACCAACGATGGAGAGCATATTAGCAAGAATAGGTAATAAGAAAATCTATAGCAAATTAGACTTAAAGAATTCATTTTGGTTGATTCCATTAGCGCGAGAATCAAGGAAATATACGGGTTTTTCTGTAGAAGGAAGAATATATCAATTTAGGGTGGTCCCGTTTGGTTTGTCCTCGAGTACGGCTGCATTGGTGAAGGCGATGCAGAATATTTTGGGACCGTATGAGAAATTTTGTATCCACTACGTGGATGACGTGTTAATATTTAGTGATAGTGTGGAACAACACTTAGTTCATTTAGAAAGAATATTATTAGAATTAAATATAGCAGGTTTAAGGTTAAATTTAAAGAAGTGCGAATTCTTTCAAGATAGAGTTAAATCAAATCAGCACGGAGGGCATATTTATAGATAAAAATATGATTGAGAAATATAGATTAAAAGGACCCAGATTTAAGAATAGAAAGGGGAGGCTAGAAATAAATAAGCTTAATTGACCCATGCAAAGACAGACGAACAGATAAAAGGAAATGTAAAATAAATTATGAATAGGTATACATAGAAAAATAGAATAGGATGTGAATATAAGAATAGGTATAGGTATAAATAGTATAGTATAATAGGACATAGGCATGGGATAGATAAAATGTAAATATGAGTTTAATAAAGAAAAAGTTGGATTTCAGAATGGAAATAAAAATATAATAATTTCATACCAATGTGAGTTCAAGTTCACGTTGGGCGCCAAAAAGGACATTGATATAAAATTTTATATTTTAATTTGGGGGAATTATGCTGTGATAAGGGGTTGCTTAAGGGTGAACGTTATAGTAAAGGTCGTTCGGGAAGGAGTAATTAGAATAAGCAGCAGAAAACCACACTTATTTAAGGAAATAATTAAGAAATAGACATAGTTTGTAGATAGTAAGTAGTCAACACCCTGTATATAAAGTAGAAATAGTTTTTGGGCGACGCAGGTAAACATAGGAAGACGCATGGTTGGCGTAGGAATGAGAAATACATGTACTAAGTAAATAGTAAACATTAAATACCCTGTAGATAAAGTTTAGTTAGTTTCAGGCAGTTAATATAAATGCGTACAAAGATCTAACCATTTTGATAAGAGAAATGATTAAAAATTGTGTGAATCACATGTAAACATGAAAATTTAAAGTCGGGTTGCATCAGTTGTTTATAGAAAAGCAAGTAATCTATCAAAATACAGCATGTTGATAATGAAAGACAGCTGCGGGCAGGTGGTGATTATGGGAAAGCGTGGAGCATTGCATCAGAAACTGCTCTAAAAGCAATTATTTGATTGGTCAGAAACAAGCGACGAGTTCTAGACCAGACCCACGGATGGAGTGGGAATTCGAGATTATATTAGCAAACACCTTGATAAGAAAGTCAGTTTTGAACTCAATGAAGGCCGAAGTGCATTGCCATTAAATAAAGTAATACGTAATAAGTATAAAAGTGAAAAATAAAATGAGTGCGAATATGAAGATTACAGTTGCCGTTTAAACGTAAGTACGTTTTTAATGAATTTATTGTAAACTAAGACATAAAAATAATAGGGTTTCGAGGTCTGAGGGAAATAGACTAGGATTCTGATGTTAAGAAAAAAATACAGTAATGCGATTTAAATGTCAAGGGGAAAAGAAGAATAATACAATCTTGAAGTACAGGGATGAAACAAACTACAATTTTAAGTCTGGGGCAAGAATGATGAAAGTCTAAAGTTTGAAGAATTGAAATAAATTGGGGTATATAATCTAATGGTGGTGGTCCATAGTGTAATAATTTGAATGGAATCCAGAATTGGGGAAGATCATTTTATTGGAAGCGTCGATGTGAAAAAGATAAAACCAGGTCAGATTTTTAGTTATAAGACATTTGTTTTTCTACATGAATTTTTATTTTATTTTTAATATTGAATTTGCTAAATATGATATGCTTGTGAAGAAGTCAACAAAAGAGGTTGCGTACGTATTGAATGAGTAATAAGAAAACAGGTTTAGAATATTCTACACTTTGTTGGTAAAGATAATAAATTTTCTTTGGTGACTTTGGGTTTTTGAGTACATACTAGATGGTTGTTAATAAATGAAATTTATAAGAAATGTATTACAAATAATTTCAAAAGCTGTACATAACATATTGGTTTCATTATATAAAATCTAAATTTACTGAATTTTATAATTGCAAATAAATGCTAGCCGAGGTCATAAGATTTAAATAGTACAAAGGCGGAGCCACAAGTTGAATAGGAAAGTGATAACCCGCAAGGCGGTAACGTGTCGAATTTTGCCATTGGTAGATAGAGTTGTTTAATGATAAAGTCCAGTTGATAGCAATATTAAGGAAACAGCTGGAGGAGGAGATAATTACACTTAATAGTGAATATTAAAATGAAGGTCTAATAATTTAGTTCACGTAAATAGCATAGCAAATAAATAATGCAGCACAACGTAGGGGCATGATGAGTATTTAATATCATAGCAAAATAAATAGGTCGCCCAAAGTAGAGGCTCGATAATCCGCCAATACCATAGCAATATATATATATATATATATATATATATATATATATATAGTGAATAAGATGAAATACTAACTTAGACTTTTATGCAAAGCCCAAATGATCATTTCAAATCGAGCTAGTAATTGAAAGATGAAAAATATAAGGTCTTGGACAGGACTTGAACCTGTATCCTGGTTTTGCCGGAACTATACGTTTACCAATTACGCCACCGAGACCGATGACGACAATAGGGAAATTTGCAAATTTAAATCGTGTACACAACTATACATAACCCTAAATTTTAATTGGTAAACGCATGGTTCCGGCAAAACCATGATACAGGTTCAACTCCTGTCCAAGACCTTATATTTTCCATCTTTCAATTACTAGCTCGATTTGAAATAATCATTTGGGCTTTGCATAAAAGTCTAAGTTATTATTTTATCTTATTCACTGTAATACGATAGTATTTATCAACTTACCTTATGCAGTTAACTACCTAAAGTATTTATATATTTAATACTTGGCTTATAGCCGTAATTTTGAGCGTAGCTTTCTATCTATAACTGATATAAGTCAAAAACTTGACAATGTCAGATATGATTGACAAAAATGCTAAACGTAATTGAAAGTTAGGTTTATGTATAATTGTGTACACGATTTAAATTTGTAAATTTCCCAATTGTCGTCATCGGTCTCGGTGGCGTAATTGGTAAGCGCATGGTTCCGGCAAAACCAAGATACAGATTCAAGTCCTGTCCAAGACCTTATATTTTCCATCTTTTAATTACTAGCTCGATTTGAAATGATCATTTGGGCTTTGCATAAAGGTCTAAGTTATTATTTCATTTTATTCATTGTAATACGATAGTATTTATCAACTTACCTTATGTAATTAACTACCTAAAATATTTATATATATATATATATATATATATATATATATTTTATATATACATATATATATATATATATATATATATATTATAGATTATATTATATATATTTAAACGGGTGCGCAGACCATAAAATCAAGTAGTACATCTTGGAACGTTGTCACTAGCATGTTATTATCCCCACTTGATATACCTTACGTAATTAATTTCGGACGTAACACAGACAATATTTTGCTGCAAGTTGTTACTTAAAGTACATTACTTTAAAATGCACAATCAACAATTCGATATACTATAAAACAATTGCTAAACTTATGTTTGATTCATGAAATCCAAAATTTGAAGATCAATTTTACATTTTAAAAATGGAAGTTTTACAGCTTTAACAGTGTTAAGAGAAAATGGATCATTGATATTGATATATAAAAATTGGGTAATTGTTATATTTCGTTTTTTCAGGAGTGGGTCTATTATTAGGTTAAGAATTTAATTTTCATAGTAGATTTTTGTGTAAAAGGTCAATCAAAATATTTGATTTGGTGTTACAAATACACGTAACGAATTTGTGATTACATAATATATAATACACATACTGAATTCAGCAAGTTTAATAGGTGTTTAAAAAGAGATACTAAGTTGGATGATTTTCTATAGGACTTATTTAAGAGAAGTATAAATAGAAAATAACTTGTGTAAATAATAATTCCAATAAAAATATTTATTTAGGGATTTCTTGATACATAATAACAATGTGTTTAAAATTTGTATGTTACGGTCGTATTGTAGAGAATAATAGAGAACTATCTATTTTAAGTGTTGTTTTGAGAAGGCTATTTTGGACTCATTATATTTGTATTTGTCTTATTGGTGGTATTTAATTCTGGTATTTGATAAGCTAGTTGAGAGGGCTATAAAGCATACATTAGGTATTGACGTTTAACGAAAGGGTTATTCAACAAAAAGTTTAGCAGGGCAAAGAGAGGTGGAGCACACAATATATATAATCTTCTTAAAATCCACTAATTCTATGCCCTGTTAAGACGAATCGTCGGCAGTATTCAGACTTCCACGTACCATTTATCAAAATTCCATGTTGGAATTTTAAATAATATCGTTAGGCAAAAGAAATATAATGTCAAGAACAGTTAGAACTTTCAAAAGTTCATTACAATGCAAACAGCACCAATAGAACACGTACTTATTTCACTTGATTTCGAATCCTTGTGCATTAACAACCCCAGCAAACTAGCATTAGACATTATAAAAAAAATGATCAGTTTTCAAAATATTTACCTCATCATCTATCATGCAATTTATACTAACCACTAGGTTACCTTCAAACACCACATACCAAATCCAATAATTAAATATTGACACAAATATACAACATGGCCGTGGGCTCGCCAGCATCTTCAACTATTGCTAACCTAATACTAGACGAGTTGGAAAATTCAGTTTTCAAACAATGCAGTCTTAAGCCAGTCTTCCTCACACACTTCGTAGACATAGACGTATTACGTGCTTACTAGCTAACAAGATTGAAGAAATCGTCAATAAATTCAACTCGCTCCATCCACATTTGAAATTCTCCAAAGAACTATAATTTAACAGAACAAAAACTTTTTATTCTTCTTAATCTTCTTTGGGAATGAAACCACTCATAGTTTTTAAAATCTATTTTATTTACGTTTCGATCCATGACCTAATTGATATAACAAAATAACGTGGAGCGGTAAATACTTAAATTACAATTGCAATATTCATAAACAATATAAGAAAGATGTGATAAATAGCTTAGTTGAACGAGCGATTGGACTGTAGCATAGTAAACATATACCCAAAAAATTAAATAGTACAAGGTGTCTGAGAAAATAATGTATGTCCAAAGAAGTTGTATGAACCCACAATCAGAAATAAAATACACAACATTTTTAACAACGTAATCAACACCAAAGAAACAAACCCTAATAAAACAATAATTGCAATTGAGTACACACTTGAATTATCTAAAAAATTAAAAAATATTTAGTGTTATAAAATGCACGTGGCGTATATGCCAAATAACTTCTAAAAAGCATTTTTAACCAACCTTAAACTTAAAGCAGAAACATAATGAAACACATTCCGTGTATAAAATTAAATGCGCAAACTGTTCCGAATGTTACATTGGAAATACCAAACAGTACCTCCACAAAAGACTGTATGAAAGTGGCTACTTAATCAATACTGATAACAAAAAGTATACTGTACTAGCCACACACGCCATATAGCTATTATATCACTTCGACAACAAAAACATTAATTTTCTAAGTACCGAGAGAACGACAATAGAAGAGGAATATCAAAAGCAATTCATATACAGTGCGATCAAAATTCAATAGATACTAAAGCCGACCATGAACAATGGTAACGTTTATTACAACATATTACGAAAAGATTAGGTATACAATTGCATATCAGCAAAGGTAACTTTTATTATTTACTATTCAGTTATTATAAATATCCCCGCTTATAGTATATAGACCCTTACCCACCACTTGATTAAACTATTACCCTACAATGTAAGAATGTTCTAACATACTACAAACAAAAAATTTTATTATTGTAAAGCAATAATAATTTTAACTTGCCTGTAATTAGTCATAATCTCAAGTTAATTGTTTTTAACCAGTTTAGTTTTATGGAATTTAATCCATACGAAAGGGTTGTTCATGTGTGTATTTGACTACAGGTATGTAAAATATTCTATAACTTATTCATCATTGAAACGTTGATTACTGCATTTCTAAATGTGCACTCATTTTAGCATTACACAAATATATAAAGAGGAACGAAGATGTAGTTTCATATTGTTCAACCAACATTGTTCAAATACAATACCTCCTTAGTATGATGCTTCCGTCTGGAATATTACGATAAGAAGCCTCGCTTTGTTCACTTGAGAAATCATTTCTACAGCCCACCTATGGGATTGTATTGTATGCAATTCCTGAAATTACCTTCTGGGTAAAACGATTCCTCTACGTTGTTCTTTACATGCTTGAATAACTTTAAGTGTTCTACTTTAGCAATATATATATATAATAAACAGAGTTTATTACAGCAACTGAATGGAGATTACCGCTAACAACAGTAAGGTTTTCCTGGATATTTAATACAGCCTCACTTAGTATTCCGCAAATCTCAAAACCATGCGTATAGGATATCACACATTACAGTTAGTTTCAGTAAAATCATAGGACAAGGCGTTTCTCTTATAGTTGTAGTTGATTAGATTGCAAAGTCGACTGACAACTTTTACACCAACTGTTCAACGAATCTTATCAAATAAAAATAAAACCCCGGCTGTTAGCAAACTCAGCTGAAGTCAAGTCAGTGCCATCGATTTTACGTAATGTACCTTCACTGTATATGATACTCTCTCAGCGTAACGTATAAGCATCCTCATCTTCTATTGAAATACTAATAATATCATTTTTTGTGAACGTCGTTACAATGAGTATGTGTATGCTTTTTAGCACTAACGAGGGTCAAAAATATTGTTCGTTACGTACCATTTAAAATATCTCTGTCAGTCATAGAAATAAAATACTTCCAACGTTAATTTTATGAAAATGTATTGACTATTGCACAGATGCTGTGCTACTGGTTGAGCTGACAGTCTTCCATCAATATGTTCATATTTATGGCTTAAAGACGCTTTATACAGAATTTGAGCGTGATGGACCCTTGACAAATAAATAATGAGGTTACCGTTTTTTCGAGTGTTTTAAAAATATTAACATAATTTTTTTTAATAAACTTTATTTCTTATTAGTCTGTTAATTAAAAAATTAAAACAGACCTGACCTGTTCCCTGACTAACCTGTTGTTGAAAGTTAAAATGAAAATTTATTGTTGTTATTGGTGTTTGAAACCACCCTGGTTTGTGTGTGTGTGTGTGTGTGCGCGCGCGTGCGTGCGTGCGTGCGTGCGTGCTTGCGTGTGTGTGTGTGTGTGTTAGTACAGAATTGTGTGTATGTGTTTGTATGTAGTGGTGTCATAGGACCGCTTCCTCTCCGGTTCCCGACGGTCGGCAGTCGAAACTCAGAAACAGAAAAGTCCTCATTCCTGCACGTGTCCTGGTCATCGGCAGCCAGAAACCAGGGAGATCACGTACAGTTCCAGTGTGTTTACGTGTTAGTGTATTTGTGCTGGTAATGTTTGTGTGTGAGTGCGAAACTGCATGTGTGTTTGTCTGTATGTAGTGGAGTCATAGAATGGTATCATGGGACTGTTTCTCCAGTTTTCGGCCGTTGGCAGCCGAAAATCAGAAACCGAAAAGACCGCATTCCTGCACGTGTCCGAGCTATCGGCAGCCGGAAACCAGGAAAGCCACGTACAGTACCAAGTGAGGTCGTGTCGTCAGTGATATTGCCAGGGTGTTTTCAAAAAGCTAACATTAAGATTATTTGCAATGCGGGTTAGTCAGGTTTCGAGTTATTAATACATCTGTGTTTGCTTTCTTGTTATTTGTTATTTAGCATAGGTACAAAATTTAAGTGTTAGTTTCAAAAGTCTTAATCTATTGGTTTACAACTAAATTAAATACTAAACTTATTCTACATAGAAGTTCATCAATACGGGCGAGACTTGTTGTTTATGCACATGCACTTGTATCACTGCACATATTCACTTAAATTAAGTTGAATTGTCTTTTATTATATGATTTAGCTCATGGTGCCTTAGCGGCCCAACCCCTGAAAAGTTGTCAGTGGGCGGGTCTCTGGTAGTTCCAGGAGCGTTTTTTTGTTGTTATTGTAATCTCTTTCGTTGTAGTATTTGTTAGGCTACGTGTTGTCATTTAGACGCTCGAGCAATTTGTGTATGTATTTTGTGTGTATTAGTTTCGTTTCGTTTTGGTGTTTGTTGTTTATTTGTTTGATTGTTTGTTTGTTAGTTAGTTAGGGTCTTTATCTTTTATGTCTTTCGCGTAGTGTTTTTGTCATGTATTGTGTAAGTTGATTTAGATGCGGGAAGAGGTCTTCGTCCCACATTATGTCTGTCATAGTTTGTCCGCTGTTAAGTGCGTCTTGTATTAGTTTCTTTGTGTGGTGTGCATTATCATGTGGGTCCCAGACGTTGAAATAGGAAGTAGTAACAGTGCATTATTTGAGGCGGCTCCGTGAAGTGGTTGGTATGTGTGTGACTACTACGTCCAAGGTCCCGGGTTCAAATCCCGACACGGTCCGCTTGAAAAATGTTAGACGAGTATTTGTCACAAAAATACACCCTCGTTTGAATAAGAGGTAAAATGGAGGTCCCGTGTGTGATTGTTGTCACGCACGTTAAAGATCCCTATCTTACTTGGAACAGCAAGGATTCGGCAAAATTCCAAACTTTTCGGGTAAAGAAAACTCGCTTCCCGGCCAATGTAGTACCTTCGGGTGGAGCATTGGAAAATCACATGTAGAGTGCATTATTTGACAAACCTGGACGGGAAATGGAAGAGGCCGGAAGTAGTATGGATCAGTCGAAGACGGAGTCGGGAAAACAAGGGACTGAGTTGATGATGGGAATGCTAGAAGAAATGCGACTAGGTAGGGAAGAGTCAAATAAGAAATTTGAACGAATGAGTGAGGAATCAAATCGAAAGTTAGAACAAATGACCGAAACTTTAAGTAAAAAATGGATAAATCTACTAAAGAACGGAGTTTAAAAATAGTCTAACGATAAAAATGGGGGTTGAAACCAGGATAGAAAAACTAAGGAAAATATAATAGATCTTAGGTATGAAATGGGACAATTGAACACCGAAGTTAGAATTCTTTGTGAAGAAGAGATAAATGTAAAATGACTGAGGTAAACGGATTCGTGTAGGGATGAACTAGGAAGGGTTGAAGTAGAGTTAAGCGGCATTAAACAAAATATGTCGACCTTAACGGAGTATGGTTCCAGATTTTACACAGGAAATATGTCATTAGATCAGCAAATGAAATTTTATGGGGATAAAGTGTGAACGCTAAATTTTTATAAATAGCGTTCCAAATTTAGTTGGTAATCTATTTGATGAACAAGCAAAACTGAACACGGTAAAAGCTTTGTTGAAAGATAATGCTGAGGCTTGGTATAATTTAGTAGATCATGAGATAGAGTCATATAGTGAGTTCGAGGAAAAATTTTTGAAACACTATTGGAGTGATCATGAGCAAGACCAGATGCGAGACGATTTAATTACAGGAAAATATAAGGATGAATTTGATGGATCGAGGAAACAATATGCAATTCGCAAGTACAGCATAGCAAAACAATTTAGTCCACCTTTAACGGACCGACAAATTATCAAGTATCTTTCGAGACATTTTGAAGTTGAGGTTAGGCAACATGTGCAAAATATCGTTGAGAGAGAGAGAGAGAAAGGAATTCTTAGAATACCTGCAGAGGTATGACGATGTTAGCACAGGTCGACCTAGAGAGAATAGGAAGGGAAACGTTAATTTGGTTAGATTCGAAAACAGGGAGGAGAATTTTCAACAACTCGCGACAATTTTCAACAAAAATTTTGGACACAACTGGGAACCTAGGGGAACATTTTACAGAAGTAATAGTGCAACCAGAGGACCAACGCAGAGACCAAGGTTACATAGACAGAATAGCTCACCAGATATGAAGAGGACCAGACGGCTACAGATGTACGGGACAGTGAAAGGAGTGCTAGAACAGAAACTACATGACGGACATATGCGGAGGTAGTTAAAAGACAACCAGACCCCAGCGACGAAAATAGAAACAGACAGGATTTTTAAACAAAGACAAACCACTAGAAATAGATGTGTATAAATACGAACATCCGTGAGAATTTTAAAATTGACGAAGAGGTTTAACCAGAAACAGTGGAAAAATTGTGTTTGCCAGTAATAGATATAAAAATTTTAGATCATAATATAGGATCGTTGCTCGATTCCGGAGCATTGGTATCGGAGGAATTCGTCAGCGAAATTAAGGAAAAGGTTTGCGATAGGATTATGCCAATGAAGGAGAGTCATTTGGAAGCTCCAAATAAAAGGAGATTTGCTGGGATGAATAGCGTTGTGGTACTGAGAGTAGAGATAGGTTCAGTAAGCTGTGAGCAAGAGTTTTTTATCATTCCTTGACTGAAATTTAAGGGTATTTTAGGTGTTGATTGTATGATGAAGTTGGGGTTAATAATAGATATGGAAAAGAGAATAGTTAGAATTAGGGACATGATATTGCCCTGGAAAGCGAGTTATGATTTCACAGGGGATAACACGAGTTTGATTATTAATGTTATGGTATTGGACGAAGGAGAGGTTAAAGAAATCTACACAATTAAATGTCCAGAGGAAAGGTTGGAAGAAGTTCAAGCTTTGTTAAATAAACTTTCTGAATTAGTAGGTGTAGAGGCGACCACAGCGTTAGGTTACGAGCATGTTTTAGAAGTAAATAATTCTGAACCGTTTAATGCAATAATTTATCCAATACCTGCAGCATATAGGAAACAAGTAAATCAAGAGCTAACTAAAATGTTGAATGATGGCATAATTGAATTTTCAAACACACATTTTCTGAATCCGTTGGTTGTGATGAAAACGAAAGATAATAGTATTCGTTTATGTTTAGATGCAAGGAAGATTAATCATCGGATCAAACCGCAATTTCATTGTCCACCTTCCATGGACACCCTTTTAACGAGGTTAAGTAGCAAATTTATTTTTAGTAAATTAGACTTAAGGAATTCTTTCTGGTTAATTCCATTACACAAAATTCTAGCAGGTACACAGGGTTTTCCGTCGAGGAAAAGTTTATAATTTTAAGGCGGTACCGTATAGTTTGTCTACGTCGAGTGCAGCATTAATTAAGCCCATGCAAGCAATTTTATGGTCGTATGAACAGTTTTGTATACAATACGTCGATAATATTTTGATTTTTAGTGAGACTTTCAGTTAGAGAGGATTTTGTTAAAACTTAAATTAGCTGGATTAAGGTTGAATATTGACAAAGGTGAGATTTTTCAAAGACGGTTAAATTTTGGGTTATGTAGTGATTAACAAGGGTATGTGTACAGACAAGGAAAGGTTGTCGGAAATTCTAAAATATCCGAGGCCGAACAATATAAGAAAATTATGGGTATTTTGGGTGTTCTTAATTCCTACAAAAGATTGTACCTAGGGTAGATGAGTTCCAACAGTTATTAGTAGACGTGAGAGAAAAGTTAAGAAGACGAGCGGAAAAATGTCTGACGCGTGCGTATTTGAAAACACGCATTGTTGTTTAGGGGGTGAAAAGTATAGTTGACGAAGTACCAAGTTGTAGCGTGCGTATTTGAAAACACGCTAGACTTGGTGTTGACTTGTGTATGCCGATTGAATGAAAGGTTAACAGTGTAAACGACCAGCGAAATAATGGATAAACAGATAACCATTATAACAGATTGCTTGGTAGTATAAATGATTGGATAACTAACCTTGATTTAACATGTGGTGTAGTTTCGACTATATTCTTGTCGTTTGAAGTGGCAAAACGGCTTACACTTTATGTTGAATTGTCTCTTGTTTCAATGTTCACTTTGTCACGCACTTCAATGTAACATTTATTAACTGATTTATGCCTTTTAACGCGGCCAGATGCACGGCATACCGAAGGACGCGTGTTGATTGCTCTCAACTGTTAACTATTCTTTTGTTTTTGGTTAGTTTATTGTAGGTAAAGATAATGTATAAAATGGATTAGGTATGCAGGAGTATTTTATGATATATACAAGGTGAATTATAAATAGTGAACGGTTACGGAACAATGTCCAAAAGATGAATGCCAGAGTTAGAAAAAGAGTGATAGTAAAAAGTCTCAGTCTTGGAAAAAGGAAACGTATGACATGTGCTAAGCTACATTTTCCTTACGAAAGACCGTTTGAAATTGGTGAGGTAGTGGGGGGATGTACTTACCTGCTACGGGATGTGGAGACCCAGGCAGAGCGTAGAAAATTTCACGTTAGTCTACTGTGTCCGTATTTACCAGAGGATAGAAAAAGATTAAGAGGATAAAGGTCAGGATAAAGAAGAAGATTTTACTCAAGCAGCGAATAATTGTATAGACATTAGTGACAGTTGTATTTAAATATCAAGTATAGAATAGTGTATAGGTATAAATAATACTTTTGATAGGTATTAAATAGGGATAGTTAATAGGAAAAATGCATATTGTTAAAATAACACATTTCACAATACATTTTGAAATCCATAATTACACAAATAAATATTTATAATTTTATTATATACAAAAAGTAACAGGGCTCTCCACAGTCTTTACTTCACCTCCGGTTTAGTACGAGCTCATAATAATCCTTTAACTCTTCGTGCAAATACAGCACGTCAATCCCCAAAAGTACCCTTTTACCTTGTACATACCAAGAATTATTAATATTATCAATTATTTCTTAAACCTAAATTTCCACAAAGAAATAAAGTGCAATAATGTAACAGCAAAATTTCACTTCATAACAGTTCCCAAGGTTATTTTTAGTTCATAACAGTATACCCATAAAGCACAAAACACCTGTTTATACACATATGCAAACAAAGCAACAGTTACCTGGATTCTATTGCTGTTCCCAGGACCGACATCATACCATCAACGAATGCTGCCTACAGAAAGAAACATCCAATCTGGATAGCAATCATAACGACTGCTAACTGCAACCATATTAGCAAAGAGTTATCTCAATTTCTACCGCCATACTGCATTCTAACTCTCAAATCTCTTCTATAATGTGTATGTAATTAACCAGTACGATAAATACTATCTTTTATTCAATTGTATACAAAGAGAAAAGAGAGAGAGAGAGAAAGCGAGAGAGAGAGAAAGAGAGAGAGAGAGAGAGAGAGAGAACCTCACCACCGTTCGTTAGAGCTTGTATATCCATCGTTTGCGCCTCTAAAGCATGTCAATACAAACATTCAATTCCTGAAATTCCCAACGGTTAGATGTTTCTACAAATTCTAGCAATAACAAGTCTACTAACGATACTCAGAAAGCTTTATTCGAAAATAACTGCTAACGGTTTAAAGTGCTCAAGCTATTTTTCACAAGCTACACATCCCTCTTTACAGTAATTTAATTTTTAAAGATTACCTTGATTTAAAATATAAAATTTGCAATGCTTTATACTTCTTAAATACAACAGTAAAAATATGTTTATGATATAACACACGCAATTCTTATTTAATATTAATAGATGATGCTATTTGACTTTTAGCTTACTGAAATTACCGAGAGAACGACAATAGAAGAGGAATATCAAAAGCAATTCATATACAGTGCGATCAAAATTCAATAGATACTAAAGCCGACCATGAACAATGGTAACGTTTATTACAACATATTACGAAAAGATTAGGTATACAATTGCATATCAGCAAAGGTAACTTTTATTATTTACTATTCAGTTATTATAAATATCCCCGCTTATAGTATATAGACCCTTACCCACCACTTGATTAAACTATTACCCTACAATGTAAGAATGTTCTAACATACTACAAACAAAAAATTTTATTATTGTAAAGCAATAATAATTTTAACTTGCCTGTAATTAGTCATAATCTCAAGTTAATTGTTTTTAACCAGTTTAGTTTTATGGAATTTAATCCATACGAAAGGGTTGTTCATGTGTGTATTTGACTACAGGTATGTAAAATATTCTATAACTTATTCATCATTGAAACGTTGATTACTGCATTTCTAAATGTGCACTCATTTTAGCATTACACAAATATATAAAGAGGAACGAAGATGTAGTTTCATATTGTTCAACCAACATTGTTCAAATACAATACCTCCTTAGTATGATGCTTCCGTCTGGAATATTACGATAAGAAGCCTCGCTTTGTTCACTTGAGAAATCATTTCTACAGCCCACCTATGGGATTGTATTGTATGCAATTCCTGAAATTACCTTCTGGGTAAAACGATTCCTCTACGTTGTTCTTTACATGCTTGAATAACTTTAAGTGTTCTACTTTAGCAATATATATATATAATAAACAGAGTTTATTACAGCAACTGAATGGAGATTACCGCTAACAACAGTAAGGTTTTCCTGGATATTTAATACAGCCTCACTTAGTATTCCGCAAATCTCAAAACCCTCCGGATAGGATAACACACATTACAGTTAGTTTCAGTAAAATCATAGGACACGGCGTTTCTCTTAGAGTTGTCGGTGATTAGATTGCAAAGTCGACTGACAACTTTTACACCAACTGTTCAACGAATCTTATCAAATAAAATAAAACCCCGGCTGTTAGCAAACTCAGCTGAAGTCAAGTCAGTGCCATCGATTTTACGTAATGTACCTTCACTGTATATGATACTCTCTCAGCGTAACGTATAAGCATCCTCATCTTCTATTGAAATACTAATAATATCATTTTTTGTGAACGTCGTTACAATGAGTATGTGTATGCTTTTTAGCACTAACGAGGGTCAAAAATATTGTTCGTTACGTACCATTTAAAATATCTCTGTCAGTCATAGAAATAAAATACTTCCAACGTTAATTTTTATGAAAATGTATTGACTATTGCACAGATGCTGTGCTACTGGTTGAGCTGACAGTCTTCCATCAATATGTTCATATTTATGGCTTAAAGACGCTTTATACAGAATTTGAGCGTGATGGACCCTTGACAAATAAATAATGAGGTTACCGTTTTTTCGAGTGTTTTAAAAATATTAACATAATTTTTTTTAATAAACTTTATTTCTTATTAGTCTGTTAATTAAAAAATTAAAACAGACCTGACCTGTTCCCTGACTAACCTGTTGTTGAAAGTTAAAATGAAAATTTATTGTTGTTATTGGTGTTTGAAACCACCCTGGTTTGTGTGTGTGTGTGTGTTAGTACAGAATTGTGTGTATGTGTTTGTATGTAGTGGTGTCATAGGACCGCTTCCTCTCCGGTTCCCGACGGTCGGCAGTCGAAACTCAGAAACAGAAAAGTCCTCATTCCTGCACGTGTCCTGGTCATCGGCAGCCAGAAACCAGGGAGATCACGTACAGTTCCAGTGTGTTTACGTGTTAGTGTATTTGTGCTGGTAATGTTTGTGTGTGAGTGCGAAACTGCATGTGTGTTTGTCTGTATGTAGTGGAGTCATAGAATGGTATCATGGGACTGTTTCCCCCCTCCAGTTTTCGGCCGTTGGCAGCCGAAAATCAGAAACCGAAAAGACCGCATTCCTGCACGTGTCCGAGCTATCGGCAGCCGGAAACCAGGAAAGCCACGTACAGTACCAAGTGAGGTCGTGTCGTCAGTGATATTGCCAGGGTGTTTTCAAAAAGCTAACATTAAGATTATTTGCAATGCGGGTTAGTCAGGTTTCGAGTTATTAATACATCTGTGTTTGCTTTCTTGTTATTTGTTATTTAGCATAGGTACAAAATTTAAGTGTTAGTTTCAAAAAGTCTTAATCTATTGGTTTACAACTAAATTAAATACTAAACTTATTCTACATAGAAGTTCATCAATACGGGCGAGACTTGTTGTTTATGCACATGCACTTGTATCACTGCACATATTCACTTAAATTAAGTTGAATTGTCTTTTATTATATGATTTAGCTCATGGTGCCTTAGCGGCCCAACCCCTGAAAAGTTGTCAGTGGGCGGGTCTCTGGTAGTTCCAGGAGCGTTTTTTTGTTGTTATTGTAATCTCTTTCGTTGTAGTATTTGTTAGGCTACGTGTTGTCATTTAGACGCTCGAGCAATTTGTGTATGTATTTTGTGTGTATTAGTTTCGTTTCGTTTTGGTGTTTGTTGTTTATTTGTTTGATTGTTTGTTTGTTAGTTAGTTAGGGTCTTTATCTTTTATGTCTTTCGCGTAGTGTTTTTGTCATGTATTGTGTAAGTTGATTTAGATGCGGGAAGAGGTCTTCGTCCCACATTATGTCTGTCATAGTTTGTCCGCTGTTAAGTGCGTCTTGTATTAGTTTCTTTGTGTGGTGTGCATTATCATGTGGGTCCCAGACGTTGAAATAGGAAGTAGTAACAGTGCATTATTTGAGGCGGCTCCGTGAAGTGGTTGGTATGTGTGTGACTACTACGTCCAAGGTCCCGGGTTCAAATCCGACACGGTCCGCTTGAAAATGTTAGACGAGTATTTGTCACAAAAATACACCCTCGTTTGAATAAGAGGTAAAATGGAGGTCCCGTGTGTGATTGTTGTCACGCACGTTAAAGATCCTATCTTACTTGGAACAGCAAGGATTCGGCAAAATTCCAAACTTTTCGGGTAAAGAAAACTCGCTTCCCGGCCAATGTAGTACCTTCGGGTGGAGCATTGGAAAATCACATGTAGAGTGCATTATTTGACAAACCTGGACGGGAAATGGAAGAGGCCGGAAGTAGTATGGATCAGTCGAAGACGGAGTCGGGAAAACAAGGGACTGAGTTGATGATGGGAATGCTAGAAGAAATGCGACTAGGTAGGGAAGAGTCAAATAAGAAATTTGAACGAATGAGTGAGGAATCAAATCGAAAGTTAGAACAAATGACCGAAACTTTAAGTAAAAAATGGATAAATCTACTAAAGAACGGAGTTTAAAAATAGTCTAACGATAAAAATGGGGGGGTTGAAACCAGGATAGAAAAAACTAAGGAAAATATAATAGATCTTAGGTATGAAATGGGACAATTGAACACCGAAGTTAGAATTCTTTGTGAAGAAGAGATAAATGTAAAAATGACTGAGGTAAACGGATTCGTGTAGGGATGAACTAGGAAGGGTTGAAGGAGAGTTAAGCGGCATTAAACAAAATATGTCGACCTTAACGGAGTATGGTTCCAGATTTTACACAGGAAATATGTCATTAGATCAGCAAATGAAATTTTATGGGGATAAAGTGTGAACGCTAAATTTTTATAAATAGCGTTCCAAATTTAGTTGGTAATCTATTTGATGAACAAGCAAAACTGAACACGGTAAAAGCTTTGTTGAAAGATAATGCTGAGGCTTGGTATAATTTAGTAGATCATGAGATAGAGTCATATAGTGAGTTCGAGGAAAAATTTTTGAAACACTATTGGAGTGATCATGAGCAAGACCAGATGCGAGACGATTTAATTACAGGAAAATATAAGGATGAATTTGATGGATCGAGGGAACAATATGCAATTCGCAAGTACAGCATAGCAAAACAATTTAGTCCACCTTTAACGGACCGACAAATTATCAAGTATCTTTCGAGACATTTTGAAGTTGAGGTTAGGCAACATGTGCAAAATATCGTTGAGAGAGAGAGAGAGAAAGGAATTCTTAGAATACCTGCAGAGGTATGACGATGTTAGCACAGGTCGACCTAGAGAGAATAGGAAGGGAAACGTTAATTTGGTTAGATTCGAAAACAGGGAGGAGAATTTTCAACAACTCGCGACAATTTTCAACAAAAATTTTGGACACAACTGGGAACCTAGGGGAACATTTTACAGAAGTAATAGTGCAACCAGAGGACCAACGCAGAGACCAAGGTTACAAAGACAGAATAGCTCACCAGATATGAAGAGGACCAGACGGCTACAGATGTACGGGACAGTGAAAGGAGTGCTAGAACAGAAACTACATGACGGACATATGCGGAGGTAGTTAAAAGACAACCAGACCCCAGCGACGAAAATAGAAACAGACAGGATTTTTAAACAAAGACAAACCACTAGAAATAGATGTGTATAAATACGAACATCCGTGAGAATTTTTAAAAATTGACGAAGAGGTTTAACCAGAAACAGTGGAAAAATTGTGTTTGCCAGTAATAGATATAAAAATTTTAGATCATAATATAGGATCGTTGCTCGATTCCGGAGCATTGGTATCGGAGGAATTCGTCAGCGAAATTAAGGAAAAGGTTTGCGATAGGATTATGCCAATGAAGGAGAGTCATTTGGAAGCTCCAAATAAAAGGAGATTTGCTGGGATGAATAGCGTTGTGGTACTGAGAGTAGAGATAGGTTCAGTAAGCTGTGAGCAAGAGTTTCTTATCATTCCTTGACTGAAATTTAAGGGTATTTTAGGTGTTGATTGTATGATGAAGTTGGGGTTAATAATAGATATGGAAAAGAGAATAGTTAGAATTAGGGACATGATATTGCCCTGGAAAGCGAGTTATGATTTCACAGGGGATAACACGGGTTTGATTATTAATGTTATGGTATTGGACGAAGGAGAGGTTAAAGAAATCTACACAATTAAATGTCCAGAGGAAAGGTTGGAAGAAGTTCAAGCTTTGTTAAATAAACTTTCTGAATTAGTAGGTGTAGAGGCGACCACAGCGTTAGGGTTACGAGCATGTTTTAGAAGTAAATAATTCTGAACCGTTTAATGCAATAATTTATCCAATACCTGCAGCATATAGGAAACAAGTAAATCAAGAGCTAACTAAAATGTTGAATGATGGCATAATTGAATTTTCAAACACACATTTTCTGAATCCGTTGGTTGTGATGAAAACGAAAGATAATAGTATTCGTTTATGTTTAGATGCAAGGAAGATTAATCATCGGATCAAACCGCAATTTCATTGTCCACCTTCCATGGACACCCTTTTAACGAGGTTAAGTAGCAAATTTATTTTTAGTAAATTAGACTTAAGGAATTCTTTCTGGTTAATTCCATTACACAAAAATTCTAGCAGGTACACAGGGTTTTCCGTCGAGGAAAAGTTTATAATTTTAAGGCGGTACCGTATAGTTTGTCTACGTCGAGTGCAGCATTAATTAAGCCCATGCAAGCAATTTTATGGTCGTATGAACAGTTTTGTATACAATACGTCGATAATATTTTGATTTTTAGTGAGACTTTCAGTTAGAGAGGATTTTGTTAAAACTTAAATTAGCTGGATTAAGGTTGAATATTGACAAAGGTGAGATTTTTTCAAAGACGGTTAAATTTTTGGGTTATGTAGTGATTAACAAGGGTATGTGTACAGACAAGGAAAGGTTGTCGGAAATTCTAAAATATCCGAGGCCGAACAATATAAGAAAACTAAGGGTATTTTTGGGTGTTCTTAATTCCTACAAAAAGATTGTACCTAGGGTAGATGAGTTCCAACAGTTATTAGTAGACGTGAGAGAAAAGTTAAGAAGACGAGCGGAAAAATGTCTGACGCGTGCGTATTTGAAAACACGCATTGTTGTTTAGGGGGTGAAAAGTATAGTTGACGAAGTACCAAGTTGTAGCGTGCGTATTTGAAAACACGCTAGACTTGGTGTTGACTTGTGTATGCCGATTGAATGAAAGGTTAACAGTGTAAACGACCAGCGAAATAATGGATAAGCAGATAACAATTATAACAGATTGTTTGGTAGTATAAATGATTGGATAACTAACCTTGATTTGACATGTGGTGTAGTTTCGACTACATTCTTGTTGTTTGAAGTGGCAAAACGGCTTACACTTTATGTTGAATTGTCTCTTGTTTCAATGTTCACTTTGTCACGCACTTCAATGTAACATTTATTAACTGATTTATGCCTTTTAACGCGGCCAGATGCACGGCATACCGAAGGACGCGTGTTGATTGCTCTCAACTGTTAACTATTCTTTTGTTTTTGGTTAGTTTATTGTAGGTAAAGATAATGTATAAAAATGGATTAGGTATGCAGGAGTATTTTATGATATATACAAGGTGAATTATAAATAGTGAACGGTTACGGAACAATGTCCAAAAGATGAATGCCAGAGTTAGAAAAAGAGTGATAGTAAAAAGTCTCAGTCTTGGAAAAAGGAAACGTATGACATGTGCTAAGCTACATTTTCCTTACGAAAGACCGTTTGAAATTGGTGAGGTAGTGGGGGGATGTACTTACCTGCTACGGGATGTGGAGACCCAGGCAGAGCGTAGAAAATTTCACGTTAGTCTACTGTGTCCGTATTTACCAGAGGATAGAAAAAGATTAAGAGGATAAAGGTCAGGATAAAGAAGAAGATTTTACTCAAGCAGCGAATAATTGTATAGACATTAGTGACAGTTGTATTTAAATATCAAGTATAGAATAGTGTATAGGTATAAATAATACTTTTGATAGGTATTAAATAGGGATAGTTAATAGGAAAAAATGCATATTGTTAAAATAACACATTTCACAATACATTTTGAAATCCATAATTACACAAATAAATATTTATAATTTTTATTATATACAAAAAAGTAACAGGGCTCTCCCACAGTCTTTACTTCACCTCCGGTTTAGTACGAGCTCATAATAATCCTTTAACTCTTCGTGCAAATACAGCACGTCAATCCCCAAAAGTACCCTTTTACCTTGTACATACCAAGAATTATTAATATTATCAATTATTTCTTAAACCTAAATTTCCACAAAGAAATAAAGTGCAATAATGTAACAGCAAAATTTCACTTCATAACAGTTCCCAAGGTTATTTTTTTAGTTCATAACAGTATACCCATAAAGCACAAAACACCTGTTTATACACATATGCAAACAAAGCAACAGTTACCTGGATTCTATTGCTGTTCCCAGGACCGACATCATACCATCAACGAATGCTGCCTACAGAAAGAAACATCCAATCTGGATAGCAATCATAACGACTGCTAACTGCAACCATATTAGCAAAGAGTTATCTCAATTTCTACCGCCATACTGCATTCTAACTCTCAAATCTCTTCTATAATGTGTATGTAATTAACCAGTACGATAAATACTATCTTTTATTCAATTGTATACAAAGAGAAAAGAGAGAGAGAGAAAGCGAGAGAGAGAGAAAGAGAGAGAGAGAGAGAGAGAGAGAACCTCACCACCGTTCGTTAGAGCTTGTATATCCATCGTTTGCGCCTCTAAAGCATGTCAATACAAACATTCAATTCCTGAAATTCCCAACGGTTAGATGTTTCTACAAATTCTAGCAATAACAAGTCTACTAACGATACTCAGAAAGCTTTATTCGAAAATAACTGCTAACGGTTTAAAGTGCTCAAGCTATTTTTCACAAGCTACACATCCCTCTTTACAGTAATTTAATTTTTAAAGATTACCTTGATTTAAAATATAAAATTTGCAATGCTTTATACTTCTTAAATACAACAGTAAAAATATGTTTATGATATAACACACGCAATTCTTATTTAATATTAATAGATGATGCTATTTGACTTTTAGCTTACTGAAATTATTTAGTACAATTATTTTTACTCTACAAAAAAAGCGTTTCACTTTGTTATTTGTATTTCATATACAGAATCCTTAAATAATTACCAAATTGAATACAAATGCTGTTTTTAAACCCCAAATATCACAGAAATATATATATATATATATATATATATATATATATATATTGCTGTGAAACCTCTCATATCTCTAGGTACTGGCCCTTTAAAAAAAAACATTCGAGCCCCACAGTTTGGGCGTCAAGAATGCTGTGAAACCTTTTAAATCACCTGGTCCGTTGATTCCTTCTGTTAATCGCCTCGGCTGCTCTTCTAGATAACTTCCATTCTCAATCATAAAAATTAAACAACACATTCCTACCACAAACATCAACGTTAACTCTATTTACATCAATATTCAGAATACATTAAATTTTCAAATTAAATTTGAACATAAAATTCAGTTTTAAAAAGAATTTCCGGATTAATTTTATTATCATTTTACTGTGCATCCAAAATTAAAGTCCTTGTTGGATGCCTACTAATTAATATAACAATATAAGCAGACCGGAGTCTGAGTATAAAGGAGCATCTACCACCCCTTTACGTTAATTAACCAGGTTTGTCTAATTGAGCTCAAAGACCTACCCAAAGTTTCATCCTATTCCCGAACATCAAAACAAAATACCCCTTTTACTTAAACAAGCAAATTTCATCTTAAAATTAAATTTTATGGTTAGAAAAATTCCACTAATGTCCATTTAAAGTAAATCAATTATAAAGTCATTCAATACACACAAAAATGTCAAACAAAATAGTACAATTTACCTGAAGGTTATTGTCCTCGTAGCTTCAGTGTAATCGTCCCTTTGTAAATCACACCATTCCAACCGGATTCTATTTACAGCTTCAAGTTGTCAACGCTTTAAAATGTTCTCCATCACCATTAATTTAAAGTTGTTTCTAGGCTTTTCCGGAACTCATCTGTGTATATCTGCCTCTGGTTCAGTGGATGCAGACACATTTACGAACCATTTAGTCATTAACACCCCCGCAAAATAGCAAAGAAATTCATACTTCCTTTTACCAATATTACCAATATACGCCAAAACTGCCTACTTTTGGGTATACATTTGTCGTTGTAAATTTTACTAATTGGTACCGTGATAATAAACTTTTATTACCTTGATCTAAGTGCACTGAAGTACATTCATGTTAGCACGTAAAATAACCAACTATTTTGAGTCACTAAAATATACTAGCACACTTTAAATTATTTAATCAAACTAAAATGCACTGTTTAATATCAAGTCGCGGATGCACGAGCTTTTAACGCATCTAATCGTCGAAAGTCTAAGAGTCTAAGAGAAAACACATATTCCCGCCTGTATATATAACGAATAGCCGACACGTCGCTTTGTTCCCTAAAACGGGTAATTCCAACGAATTCCTCATTCTACGTTCCCAGTCTGTAGCCCACGTCGATTTTATGAATTTAGTACTCACCCATTGAGATCTCAGAAAATTTCAACACGGCTCGCAAAGTTGTCCGAGAAAAACTAATTACTTTTATACAGAAATTGTTGTTCTACCTCTGATATATGCATCCTATTTTTAACCAATCGCAACCCCTTGACGTTGCTTAAATCCCGCCCTTTTACAATATGTGTCTTTGCTTGACGCATTTTCTTTCCTTCTCTAACCTGTTCGTATTTGAACACCTCTTCATTATCGATTATATTTAGTCCACGCGGACTGTTATCTGGGTTTAATAAACCCGTATCGCACATTCTCGTAAATACTAAGTCCCGGTTTCTCCAAGATTCTTTGAAACATTAATTATTTGCCAAATTTACGCAGAATGAGCTTTTTAAAAATACGCAGGTGTTCTGTATTTCCTGCTAAAGCATCTGATCGTTTCCAATATCCTTAGAATCAACATGTTTATCCAAACAAATTAACTTGAAATTGCCTTTTAAAAACACGCAGGGTGTTCAAACGTAACATTTTAAATAACCTTCCTACGATTTGACTATTATTGGGTTTTCACAAGCCTTTTATGCTTATTATATGTTATTAACGGTTTAATTAACTCCAATTAAAATTGATTTCCATCCTTTTCATTTTTTAGCGAATACACCTTAAATATTAATTATTATATGTACACTTTGTTTTACTACCGGTTACTTAAAATAGGGTTAATTAATATAAACTTTGCACGTAATTTCCATTTGTTTAGGAATAATTAAATTATCCACTGCGCTTTTCAATACTGCTTCTTTTGATGTAAAGCGTCTTATAGATAATTTAAATTTCTTATTTTACTGAAACGACCGAGTTTATTTATGCTTCAAGGTTTTAATAAAGCGTATTATTTAATGAAATTCCTTATACACGGTAATTAAAATTATTTGATTTGATTATTTAATTTTCTACCCTGGTCTAAATATGAGTATTTTCCCCCTATTTGAATACAAATAATCCCACTTATTTGAATGCAAATATCAAATATTTAGACTGTCAAAAAAATCTTTACAAAATTTTGCCTATCTCTCTCTATCCTTATCTATCTAACTTAACTACTTTGTCTCCAATCCAAAAAAATATTTACACCTATCCTATATCCCTATCCTATTCCTAACTCTCACCTACTTCTATAAACTGAAATTATCCCTAACTTCATCCTACTTATCCATCTAATCCTATATACATCCTATATACCTATCCTATTCCTAACTTTTAACTACTCTTCACTATACTTTACTTCCCCCTACCTAATCCTATATGCCTATCCTACTTTTACTCTATTCCTAACTCTCCACTAATCTTATATGAAATATCTATACTTAACCTATCTTATTTTCTTCCTACATTTAATCTTTATTCTCATCCTAAACCTATTTCTAATTATCTCCCATATTTATCCTATACCTAGCTTTATTTTCTATAAACACTTACTTCTACTTTTCTATATACACCTATTCTATCCCTATTCTATTTAAATCTAACTCTCTTCTTGACCCTCCACGTCTTTCTTCTTACCATCCTAATACTCTTCATCCCTATCTCTCCCCTTCTATATCTATACTTATCATCCCTATTATCTCACATACAATAAACTTATCATCCCTATTATCCTGATTTTTACATATTACTTCTTCTTCAGTCCCTATACTTGTCTGTTTCTTATTTATTCTTATTTCCTTTTCTGCCGACAAACCAAACGATACTACTTTACAATTATCGATTTTTCCTCTATGGAAAATCCTATGTACCTTCTAGAATTTTGTGTAATGGAATCCGCCAGAATGAATTCCTTAAATCTACTTTATTAAAACAAACTTGCCACTTAACCTCGTCAAAAATAATTCTGCCTTCACCTGCTCCGATATGCTGCTTCTACCCCCACTAATTCTGCATTTTCTTGTACTAAAGCTTGAACCTCTACTCTCCTATCCTCTGGACATCTTATCGTGTTGATCTGTTTACCTTCATCATCCTCTACCTCTACTACATTAATACTAAACCCCGTGTCATCCTCTGTGACTTCATAACTGCCTTCCATGGCACTACCCTATCCTTAATTCTTATTACCTTCCTTTCCATATCTATCAAAACCCCTAACTTCATCATACAGTCAACACCTAAAATGCTCTGAAACTTCAGTCCAGGTACAATTACAAACTCCTGTTCACAGCTTAAACCTCCTATATCTATCCTAAGCACCACAACACTATTTACTACAGCAAACTTCTTTTTATTTGGAGCTACTAAATGGCTACGTTTTATAGGCATAATTCTATCACAAACCTTATCCCTAATTTTGCTGACGAATTCCTCCGATATTAAACTCGCCTCTGCCCCTGTATCAAGTAATACTTCTACATTATTCTCAAAAATTTCTAAATTAATAATTGGCAAACATAATTTTTCCTCAGTTTCTGGCTCTACTTCCTCCTCAATTTTGAAAAATTCACGTGGATGTTCGTATACATTTACACAGAAATCTAGTGGTCTGTCGCGTTCTAAAAATCCTGTCCCATCCTGTTTTCCGTGCTTGGTCCTGGTTGTCCTTCTACAACCTGTGCGTACGTCCTCCTCGTGTTAATATCCGTTCCCTGTCTCTATTCGGCGTGCTGGTCACAGTCCTGTTTACCTCCGGTAAACTGTTCTGTCGCGTGTAATTAGGTCTTGGCGTCGGTCCCCTAGTCGCACTATTGCTCCTGTATTCCTGTCCTCGTCGTTCCCAATTCGGTCGAAAATTTCTGTTGTAGTCAGGCCGTCTCGGATAATTCGGTGTCCTGTTGTCAAACCTAACTGTGTTAACGTTTCGTTCTCGTATCTCTCTTGTCCGTCCAACACATACATCGTCATATCTCTGTAAATACTCTAAAATGTCTCCCGTTCTGTGATGTTTTGTAAGGCCACGTGTTGTCTAATTTCCTGTTCAAAATGTCGTGATAGGTACTTGATAATCTGTCTGTCCGTCAATGGTGGATTCAGTTGTTTGGCCACACTGTACTTGCGGATGGCATATTGCTCCCTAGATCCTGCAAACTCTCCCTTAAATTTTCCTGTAATCAAGTCGTCCCTAATCTGATCCTGTTTGTGATCACTCCAGTAATGTTGTAAAAATTTGTCTTCAAAGTCCTGATACGTGTCTATGTCCTGTCCACTAAATTGTACCATGCTTCCGCGTTGTCCTTTAATAAAGCCTTTATCGTATTCAGTTTAGTCTGTTCGTCAAATAAATTTCCCACTAGATTTCTTACACTATTAATAAAAATTTGTGGATTTACCCTGTTATCGCCATAAAACTTCATGTGTTGGTCCAATGATACTCCACCTGTAGAAAATCTGGGACCATCCCCCGTTAAATTTGACATGTTGTATTTAATACTACTAACTTCGCGTTCTACCCTGCCTAACTGATCCCTACATGAGTCCGTCACTTCAGTCATTTTTACATTAATCTCTTCTTCACAAAAAATGCGTACTTCGGACCTTAAATGTCCCATTTCCTGTCGAAGACCTGTAATATCCCTCTCATTTTTATCAACCCTATTTTCAACTTCCCCCATCTTTACGGTAAGACTATTTTTAAATTCTGAAACTTCTTGATTCGTCTTATCTATTTTCTGACTAATTTGCTCAAACTTACGATTCGATTCCTCACTCATTTCTCTAATCTCTTCTAACTTCCTGTTCGATTCTTCCCTAGCTCTATTAGATTCATCGCTCAGCTGTTCTAATTTTCTATTGGACTCCTCCATCGCTCTATTCGATTCTTCACTCATCCTCTCTAACATTCTCAATATCATCTCGTTTCCTTGATCCCTGATTCCGTCCTCGACTGATCTCTACTGCCTCCAGCTTCTTCCATTTTCGATTTTTTTCACCCAATGCACTATCGTCACTTCCAATTTCCCTCCTTGACTCCTTAACCACTCCTTTCTCTGCATACGTTCTAATCATTCACACACACTCTAAAATACTCTTAAATTTATCCACAAACAGAAACTCTCTCTCAGATCGCCAGTTTCCTGGAATAAAATAACAAAATTTTATTTGGAACTCGAGCCTCACTTTTGGGTCGCCAAGAATGCTGTGAAACCTCTCATATCTCTAGGTACTGGCCCTTTAAAAAAACATTCGAGCCCCACAGTTTGGGCGTCAAGAATGCTGTGAAACCTTTTAAATCACCTGGTCCGTTGATTCCTTCTGTTAATCGCCTCGGCTGCTCTTCTAGATAACTTCCATTCTCAATCATAAAATTAAACAACACATTCCTACCACAAACATCAACGTTAACTCTATTTACATCAATATTCAGAATACATTAAATTTTCAAATTAAATTTGAACATAAAATTCAGTTTTAAAAGAATTTCCGGATTAATTTTATTATCATTTTACTGTGCATCCAAAATTAAAGTCCTTGTTGGATGCCTACTAATTAATATAACAATATAAGCAGACCGGAGTCTGAGTATAAAGGAGCATCTACCACCCTTTACGTTAATTAACCAGGTTTGTCTAATTGAGCTCAAAGACCTACCCAAAGTTTCATCCTATTCCCGAACATCAAAACAAAATACCCCTTTTTACTTAAACAAGCAAATTTCATCTTAAAATTAAATTTTTATGGTTAGAAAAATTCCACTAATGTCCATTTAAAGTAAATCAATTATAAAGTCATTCAATACACAAAAAATGTCAAACAAAATAGTACAATTTACCTGAAGGTTATTGTCCTCGTAGCTTCAGTGTAATCGTCCCTTTTTGTAAATCACACCATTCCAACCGGATTCTATTTACAGCTTCAAGTTGTCAACGCTTAAAAAAATGTTCTCCATCACCATTAATTTAAAGTTGTTTCTAGGCTTTTCCGGAACTCATCTGTGTATATCTGCCTCTGGTTCAGTGGATGCAGACACATTTACGAACCATTTAGTCATTAACACCCCCGCAAAATAGCAAAGAAATTCATACTTCCTTTTACCAATATTACCAATATACGCCAAAACTGCCTACTTTTGGGTATACATTTGTCGTTGTAAATTTTACTAATTGGTACCGTGATAATAAACTTTTATTACCTTGTGTCTAAGTGCACTGAAGTACATTCATGTTAGCACGTAAAATAACCAACTATTTTGAGTCACTAAAATATACTAGCACACTTTAAATTATTTAATCAAACTAAAATGCACTGTTTAATATCAAGTCGCGGATGCACGAGCTTTTAACGCATCTAATCGTCGAAAGTCTAAGAGTCTAAGAGAGAAACACATATTCCGCCTGTATATATAGCGAATAGCCGACACGTCGCTTTGTTCCCTAAAACGGGTAATTCCAACGAATTCCTCATTCTACGTTCCCAGTCTGTAGCCTGCACGTCGATTTTATGAATTTAGTACTCACCCCATTGAGATCTCAGAAAATTTCAACACGGCTCGCAAAGTTGTCCGAGAAAAACTAATTACTTTTATACAGAAATTGTTGTTCTACCTCTGATATATGCATCCTATTTTTAACCAATCGCAACCCCTTGACGTTGCTTAAATCCCGCCCTTTACAATATGTGTCTTTGCTTGACGCATTTTCTCTTTCCTTCTCTAACCTGTTCGTATTGGTGCAACTTGACACTCTTCATTATCGATTATATTTTAGTCCACGCGGACTGTTATCTGGGTTTAATAAACCCGTATCGCACATTCTCGTAAATACTAAGTCCCGGTTTCTCCAAGATTCTTTGAAACATTAATTATTTGCCAAATTTACGCAGAATGAGCTTTTTAAAAATACGCAGGTGTTCTGTATTTCCTGCTAAAGCATCTGATCGTTTCCAATATCCTTAGAATCAACATGTTTATCCAAACAAATTAACTTGAAATTGCCTTTTAAAACACGCAGGGTGTTCAAACGTAACATTTTAAATAACCTTCCTACGATTTGACTATTATTGGGTTTTCACAAGCCTTTTATGCTTATTATATGTTATTAACGGTTTAATTAACTCCAATTAAAATTGATTTCCATCCTTTTCATTTTTAGCGAATACACCTTAAATATTAATTATTATATGTACACTTTGTTTTACTACCGGTTACTTAAAATAGGGTTAATTAATATAAACTTTGCACGTAATTTCCATTTGTTTAGGAATAATTAAATTATCCACTGCGCTTTTCAATACTGCTTCTTTTGATGTAAAGCGTCTTATAGATAATTTAAATTTCTTATTTTACTGAAACGACCGAGTTTATTTATGCTTCAAGGTTTTAATAAAGCGTATTATTTAATGAAATTCCTTATACACGGTAATTAAAATTATTTGATTTGATTATTTAATTTTCTACCCTGGTCTAAATATGAGTAATATATATATATTGACGTGATAAGGGAGAGGTTTATGAAATCCAAGTTTTACAAATAAATCCCACCAAGACTTAAAAGAATTCGAAAAAAATGGAAATTTCCGAAAATCCATAGTTACACCCTGTATAATACAAGCTTACTTTTTGCCAAGTAAAAATGCAAGTCCGTGCACATGAATTCATCCTGTATAATCATCACATTGTACATATATGGCCATTAATGTACAATAGCACAAACACAAATTTAAGCCGTGCTTGTAAAATATCACTCTAAGGTAAATACAAAGCCATTTATTTTCACTTATTAATTATTATCAATACATTTCTGATGTATATAAAAATAAGCTTTATTTTTTGTAAATAGCTTAGAATAGTGCTAGCTTTACGCATTTACGTAAAACGAAACTACAATTAATCTTTATAAGTATAAATTAAAAGGCACGTTTTATTTGCCGTGAAACCAACCTTTTATTACAATTATGAAGATGCGGGTTTTTCTGCATGTGCAAAACCCGTTGATAAAGCAATTCAAGTTTAAAATCAATTATCAAATTTACTTTTGTATAACATAAATTCATTTTAAATAAAGAGTTCTTTAAAATATACGAAATTAAGAAGGAATTTTTGTGAGAATACGTCAGTTAATAAGAAATATGGTATAAACTCATTAATAAACAAAACATTTATTTTAAAGAACATTAAAAACCTATAAAATGTGATAAAAATGTTGATAAAAACGCGGTTTATTAGCCTTACGTAATTGTGAGGGAGACCGCAGATCATCAACATTATGTGTTAAACAAAGACGGACGGCACACATAAATTACGCTAATAAGGTAATAAAACGCGGAAACTTGAACGCTAATGAAGAATTTCCAGAAACTTGCGTCAAATAAGCATGTGGTCTTTGGAATGGAATCACATAAACCCTGGTACATTCTAGAAAAGAGATAATTTTTATATATAAAAGGAAGGAATCGACATTAGAATCAATTGATAAATTCGCGTCGACCAAGCAATATGTAAAGAATTTCGAAGATTTTATTTTAGAATATGCTGTACGCATACCGTAATTTAATAATTACAATGTAATAGTAAATATAGAGGGCATGCTTAAAATGCAGTTATTTAAATTTGTAATATACAATGAAGATGAAAAATTCTTTATACAACGCTCCTTAAAAATGAACTTAAATAATTAAATTGAAGATGCATTTTGAAGGCTGATGTTTCTAAATGATGAGTTACGCAAATGGTGATTTTGTAAACTGGGATTTGACGTTATTTACGTAATTTACACAAACCTTCCCTTCGCGTATAGAAAACTAATTAGAAACTAATTCCGGCGTGTCAAGTATCCCATTTACATACTAACTTCCGGTGGTTCTTTTAAAATCGAGACGAATCTAAAAGTTTGAGTTACCACACGAGTTACCTTGCTCAATAGAACTTCTGGTGTTAATGGTTAGTCATATTTTTATCTCGATTTACGTAAAACGTTTATTCTAGAACGTTGATTACTCATTATCCCAGGTGTGCATGCGCCTGCAACATTCGCGATGCAGCAACACAACTCTTGATGTTGTTTATACCAGATGACCCTGGTATGTGGCACTATGTTAAAATAAAATATGATGTGAGTCTTGTAAAAGACTTTAAAGCAACGATCACATTTTAAAGTAAAAATACTCACAAATTTAGGAAAGTGAAGTTACGGTGTGTTTGTCAATAAGGCTAAAATAAAAGAGTTATGAAATTTTCACTTTGAATTTAATCTACACTTGTCGCTATTAACACAAATAGGCGGATATTTTCTCTAAATCGGTATTAAGAAAATGTATTCATTATTATTATACTGAATGGTATGTCATATAGTATTAGTATTATATGTATTTGAACTAATGTAGACCAATGGGCTATCAAAATCCGATACGTTAGTTCTTAATCTTAACTTATCTATTGTCGGAACTTTGCATTTCTGCTTTAACACATAACCTTCTCTGTTGTTTTCTCAGATGAACGTGTTTTTGTCTTTACTTAAAACATGCACAAATCGTATACGTTTCTTTACCATATACATGGTTAAGCGTTTAAAGGACCTTCAAAGTATGTTGTGAATTTAGTCAGATACCTATGATGTAGTTGTCTGTTTTCCTGGTTTCTTATTATGCAAATACATTTTTAAACACTTTGCATTGTGGGTTATGTAAGTCTGCAAATTTATGACGAACACAGAATTTTATTTTTCAGGACCTTATTTTAATTTCACTGGCGAAAATTAAAGTAAATTACTACATTTTGCTGCTAAAGTGTATCAAATCCAATTATAATACTGGAACTAAAATTATTATAAGAAATGTAATTGGAAATTCAGGTTCAATATATTATTTTAAGTTAGGTCAGTTATATATTAAACTCCCCATTAGCATTACTAGGGCTTTGGTTTGACTAGATTAAATATACGTATTGGAAAGCAAATTGCGTATTGAACGCTAGTGCTTTTACTTGCCGTGAGCCTAATTAAAGTTCAAAGGTGAATTTTGAATATTTCTGACTGCTGCCGAATTAATTATGTGCTTGACGATAAATTGATTATGATGTTAATTGCTTCCTTATTAGTAACTTGTTTGATATAATGCTTTAATTTAAACAGGGTAGTACACATTTCGGCAAGATAATCGTAGTCGTAGTACAATGTTAAATACCGTTGTGTAGGTCATGTGTAATCAGTATAACGGTTTGAAGTTTCGTAAAGGAATTTTGCCTATTTCATTAAAATTAAACGTTTTGTTTGATATTACAGCTGAGATTCTAATTTCGTGCGTTTATTTCAAAACTATCGATCAACCTGTTACGTTTGTGAAAGGCAGAACACTTTTGATGATTCTTCTTAAGCTTCTTTGGGAATTAAACCACTCATAGTTTTTAAAATGATCTTTATTTACGTTTCGATGTATGACCTAGGTTCGTTGTCAAAATAATAAAAACTTCAAGTTTGACGTTTATAACATAAATTGAAGGTTACTTTGATTTATATTGATGTTTGAAATATTTGGTTTGAGTACATTAAGCAAAAATTTTTAAAGTTTAAAAGAATGATTGCCTTCAATTTGTGTTGCGACCTGAGATCGACTTTCCTAAGGTAGCCAATACGCTTAACGTGAAATCACAATGTATCAAACTAGGAATTATCAAAACCATGTATGATAGAGCAAAATTAATATCATCAAACGAAGAAATTTTAAAGAAAGAGAAAGACCAAATCAGATGTACACTAATAGAAAACAAATATCCTAAAAGAATAATAGAGAAAGAAATGAATAAAAACCCTAAAAATAAAGAAAAGGAAAACAAAAACAACGATACACACCACAAAATACTCTCAATACCATACATAAAAGGATTCTCCGAAAAAATTCAAAGAATAGGAAACAAATTTAGAATTAAAACAGTATTTAGAACCAACAATACACTAAGAGCACAATTAACAAAAACAAAACCCAAAAACGCAATACAAAGTTCAAAAAACTGTATCTACAAAATACCGTGCGAATGTAATAAGTTTTATATAGGGGAAAGTTCCACACCATTTGAAGTTCGATTAAGAGAACATAAATCATATATAAAAAATAGAAAATTTGAAAAATCCATGATTTGCCAACATGCATGGGACTTCAGTCATAAAATAAAATGGGAAGATGCAAAAATTATCGACAAAGAAGAAAACCACAAAAAACGCAAAATCAAAGAAGCTGCCTATATAACCCTACATAAAAATAACTGCGTTGCAAACGAATCCGTGACTTTCAGTAAACAATGGATTCCATTACTAAAAAAAATAACAAAAGAAATAACAAATGAAGATCAAATGCCCACAATATCTAGGTAGCATTGCAAGTTTTTCCTGGGTTTTCCTTGCGATATTAACATGAAATACAGCCTACATACATGATTTCTATTTATACATACAATAACTAATTACATAACAATAAGCCTATTAACTAGAAAACCATTATTTCAGCAAATTATAAATGTTGGGGGATCTTAGTAGCCACAGGTTGCTTAACCCCCTTCACTGAATCTCGGTAAAATAAGACATAAAATTAGAAATCTCTCAATTGTATAAATAGAAACATGTTAAAAAATGTTTCCCAAATTATTGAAATTATATAAAATTCACCAATAAAAATTAATCAGCTGATTTCACGTTAAGCGTATTGGCTACCTTAGGAAAGTTGATCCAAGGTCGCAACACAAATTGAAGGCAATCATTCTTTTAAACTTTAAAAATTTTTGCTTAATGTACTCAAACCAAATATTTCAAACATCAATAAATCAAAGTAACCTTCAATTTATGTCATAAACGTCAAACTTGAAGTTTTTATTAATTCTGACAACGATCCTAGGTCATGGATCGAAACGTAAATAAAGATCATTTTAAAAACTATGAGTGGTTTAATTCCCAAAGAAGCTTAAGAATAATGCTAAACAAACCACAACAAACATACAGGGAGTATTTACTTTTGATGATGATATAGTTTGTTGTCGATATCTAATTGAAACAATTTGCAGGAATGTATTCAAAGGCCTTTCCGAAACGCTTTATTCAATAAATAAAAATGCGTTTTCGTATACCTATTTTTCATGATCAGTCAATACTAATGTCATCAGTTGTACTGATTTGTTTATTTTTCTGTAATTGTATAATTTTGAGGATCATCATGTATAAAAAACGGCAAGGTATCGATTTTACTACAACAACTTGCTACGTACCTAGACGTAGCCGGGAGAAAAGTAAATACCAGGCTAACTATCAAACGCGGAGGGTGGGCGGATTCGCCTGCGTACCAAAAAGACATAAAAAAACACGTAGCTCACGATTTTCTATTAACACATAAGCATAAATAAAGGATTATGTACAAACAAGTAAAAAGGAAATAAATTAAGTGTTATTATTTCACAGCAATCAATTATATTGTATGGACAATTAAAAAATTTAGATACGAAGTGCGCACCTCGTATTTCACACAAAATAAAATTAATTTGTAGTAAATAAACCTGTGAGAGCTTTTGTCAAGCGTTTTTAAAATTTCACCTAATACTTTTTGTAAAATAACTAATTAGTGGGAAAGAATTAACGTGTGGGAGTTTTTGTCAGACATCTTTTAAATCGTACATAGTACCGTTTGTAAGATAAACCAATCAGTATAAAAGAGTAAGCGTATGTATGTCCAACATTTTTAACAAAGGTACCTCACACCTATAGAGCGATAATATCGATTAGCAGCAACGAACAATAGTTCTACAATGTCACATAACAACACCAAACGTTAATACGGAATATGTCATTGACACACACAAAAGAAAACGAGTTGCAAACCTGTAGGTGTTCGGATACTTAGCTCGCAAGCCGTTGAGGGTGAGTCAGTACAACAACGCCATGGTCGACAAGATCTATTTACCCTGTTACCATAACTGCAGCAGCGGTCTACGGACACAAGCAGTTGGTCTACAGACAAAAGCAGTTGGTCTACAGAAACAAAGAACCCATTTGGCCTCCAGCTAAAAAAAGCTAAAAAGAGAATCTGATTAGAATGGGTACGCGCGACGGGACTCACCAATACACGCAAAACACCTTCTAGTTGTCGAACAGAAAAAACAAACGTGCATTGCTTTTGAAATACGGTGACGAATAATGCAGAAAATACTTTGACGTACAAGCTGTAGAATCAAATTCAACAATGATTTAAATAACACGAATTCGAACTGCAAATCCTCGCTTATCAAAACGCGATTAAAACTGGAAAACTCCGATTTTATCGGATAATGCGCGACTTTATTTCAACAAGGCTTTACATCGGAACAATAGAGAAAACCATTATACGTGGTCGTAATGTATACCAAGATAACGGGTACCTAAACAGGATATAAACTATTTAATTGTAGCATAAACTTGTCGTTTCTAGCAGTATCATCTTCTGTTCTTAAAATGGAAGGTCCAGAAAGCCGATTCTGTGAAATAGAGCTTCTAAAATAATTTTGAGTTAGCTTGAGTTTAGAAAACGATCTCTCAACCGATACAGTTTTCACTCGCAACGTTGTAAATAACATGTATACTGTACAAACGTCAGTATAACTGGCGGACAAAGTAAATTTTCTACATAAAATATATAGTGCTAATTGTTTAGTGTTTTTGAAACTAGAAATTATTTTTATCATAACTGATCGAAAGCTAACCTTTGTTGCGTAAAAGATTCTATCAAATCTTTATCATATTCATAACTGATAGGTTTGACAAATTATAGAGTTCATAATCATTAACGATGTATAAAGTTTTTCACGTTAAACTTATTTACAATCGATCTAAACGACTCAAACATTTGCGAACTTATGACATCAAACAGTTTAAGATAAACTTTTACTTTAAATTTTCTTTTGGTATCTCGTATACTTCCGTAGTGACATCTCTCATCAAAGTGTATCATTGCACGTTGAAATCTCTTCCTTTGGAGGTATGATTCTATTTTCCAGAAATAAGTAAGTTCTTCGCTAGTCTTCTTGATTTCTTGAAATGAATCTCTTAGTTGCCTTAATTAGACATGCACAGTTATCGTTCGGATGGGTGGCGTCTGAAAGTATGTAGGCTTGGCTTGATTATTTGTTTAATAAGTATAAGTAAATACAAAAAAATAAAAATAAATTAGTTAAAATTGAAAGATTTGAAAAGTTTGAAGAAGTTAGGAAGTTTTCGAAAATCTTCGGAAGTTATCGTGGTTTCTTGTAAAACCAAAATAAGCATAAACACTTATCGAATGAATGTATATACAGTTTAAAGGGGTGTAAAAATCTTCGGTAGTCTTCGGAACTCTTCGGAACGTTTTGAAAGTTGCTTGTGAGGTCGAGTAGGAACTTGAATAACGGTAGTTAGAAAATATTTACATTTTGAAGAGGTCCAGACGTATTTGGCGGTCTTCGCAACTCTTTGGAAGGATTCGTGTTTTACTTGTGGGATAACGTTAAGTTACAAAAGATTATGATATGAAATTAAAAACTATTATTTGAACATATATACAAGTATAGACGGGTTTGGAAGTCTTCGGGATTCTTCGGAAGGTTTCGGAATTTATTTGTAAGGTCCTGTATAAACTTGAACAGCGATAGTTAGAAAATATTTACAGTTTTAAGACACCCAGACGTCTTTGGTGGTTTTTGGAACTTTTCGGAAGGCTTCGTGTTTTGCTTGTGAGACAACGTGAGGGTATGAAGAATTATGGTGTGGACGTATGTACAGTTTGGAGGAGTTTAGAGGTCTTCGGTGATCTTCGGAAGCCTTCGGAAGGCGTTGTGGTAGTGGTTCCTTAAACCTCGTCGAGTGCGACGCCATTGAACTATACGGTGGTGCTGTCCCGGAAGTAGAGTTGATAGACGTAATCACAATAATGATTTGTCGGTGATGGGTGGAACGGAGTTTATAGCCCATACGTAGTTTATTAACTATTGCTTGATGAATTATAGTGACGTGCCCTAGGTACCCGGACAGCGTCACTGTCGGAGAATACGCAGACTATAGAGAGCACTGCGCGCCAAAGTATAGCACACTATGGAGAGCGCTGCTGGCTGTAGTGTTAGCAAACTATGGTGAGCACTGCCAGTTGATTCTTTAGGTTATGGGGAGCACTAAGCAATGTCTTTCGGAGAATTTATAATTATGTTTATACACTTCCCTTTCCTATGCTTCCTGTGTTGAAAAACATTAATGATGTCTTTAACCAATTAAATCGTTTGCTTCAATTTTTGAGTGTAAAAGAATCTCCAAATTTTGTTTGACCAATGAGCGTGCCGATTTTTGGGTACCACAAAAAATGAGTTGGAAATTTTTGCGATTCTTAGTTTGTTCTGTGTTCAGCTTAGACATGGTGATATAGTCAACAGCACATTAGTAAAGTACGTTTCAATGTCTTTTATTTAATTGATTTTGACTGAAAATGTTTACTAAATAGGTTAAAAAAGAAAATAATTTAAACCACCCTACAGATAATAACATAAAATTAAATCTTCAATCTGATTATTGTCTTTTTGTTTGTGCATGTTCATCACAAGCACTTAATTTTAAAATAATTTTAGTCAATGATTTAAGTACTCCTTTGTAGAGAAAATGAACCGCAATCAAGGCTGTGTCTCATGAAGTCCAATTTGTTTGGGATAAACGCTTAGGAATCCGCGAAGGAATATCATTTTTATATAGCGATCCTTATCTTTTTATACTGGCCCGAAAGAACTCTTAAAGATATTCTATGGTGTCAAAAAATGCAGTCACCTGAGAAATGCATTTTCCTGCATCATTCACAACATAATTAAGTTTGTGAGGTGCATAATGTACAAATTTTGCATATTTTGTAAGTTTAAAATTTCTGCCCGTGTCCGTTATAAACACCTAGCATAACACTTGCGCCATCATAAGCTTATTCCCAGTATTTGCCAAAGTCTATACCATGTATTTCTAAAAAATTGATTGTACTAGCTTTTAATCCAGTTACTGAATGGTTATACAGGATTACTACTAATTCAATGCTCGTCATGGGGATCTGGAAAACTATAGAAGATACTTGTTCGGTTAGATTAGACAAAAGTTGCGCTATTTAAGGGCATTTTAGTATCTGCAAAAAAGTATGAATATTTTAAGTGGTTTCCAGGATACAGGGTGAAAACTAAAATACTGCATTTTCCTCTATGTTTAATTATTTCTCTAATTTTCAACGAAACTTAATAAAATTGGGTATTGATTGGTACATAAGTCGATATGGTCTTTCTGCCGAAGTTGTTTAAAATTTCTAGGCCTACTATGTTGCGCGCGTCCGAAATTAACTTTTGTTTTTCTTATAGCCGATATATTAAATTTTTAGTATTATTAGTTAGCTTGAAAATTAACAATTTCAATAATACGACACACTTCATATTTTTTTAACTAATAGTGCAATTTACAAAAAAAAACAACTTAAATTTCGCTATTTTGGTCGGTTCGTTATTTGGTACAAAATCAAGTTGCCATGGTTTGGCTTGTTTTTTTAAAATATGGTTAGTTCTGACAGCTTGGCTTCAAATTATGTATTTATTTTTGAAATTTTTTAAGTGAATCACAGAATCTGTTAAATGGAAATATTAATTTATAAAAAACAAAGTACCTAACACAATTAAAATCTAAATAATTTAATATTTGACTATTCATAAAAGTCTGTGTTTAAATGTTCAAAATGAAATCTATTATTAGCAGTGTATTTTAATATTTGCACAGAAATATCGTGAATTGCCCTAGCTATCATATCTAGTGGTATTGAACGTATAACATGACCAATTATTTCTTGCAATTCTTCTACATTATTGTAACTATGAATACAAACTTAATCTTTAACGTATCCCTAAAAAAGTAATCAAGTGGGTTTAGATCAGGTGACCTGACAGATCAGTGAATAAGACCTTTATTTCTAATCCACTGCTCTCCAAATTGCCTATTTAAATATTCTGATATAGCTGCAGTGTTGTGTGCTGGCCCACCATCTTGCTGCAGCAGCCACAAGTTTTGTTGATAAAGTAAAGGAAGCTCATCTATCGTGTTCTTTAAATCATTTTCTAGAAATCGTAAATAAAGTACATTATTGAGGGTCCTGTTTAAAAAATATGGTCCCTAAATTTTCTTTTTTAGTAAACCACAACACATGTTTACACTAAATCGTGTTTGGTTTCGTGAATCAAAAGTAAGATGATGATTTTCATTACTCCAATAATGAAAATTGCTGTGATCAAACACTCCAATATTCGTAAACGTACTTTCGTCCGTAAACAGTACATTTTGATCAAACTCAAGATTTTCTTCCGCTTTCGTAAAAATCCAGTGGCAGAAATTCAACCTATGTTGAGCATCTTCTTGCCTTAATTTTTGAACGACCTAGTATTTGTACGGGTGAAACGTACTTTTTCTTAATATTTTGGAAGTACTTTGTTGACTAATTTCACATTCACAGCATATTTGATTAGTCGATAAATTAGGATTAGCATGAACTTTGGCCAAGACATTTTTAGTAATGTTTATTCCACGTTGTACATTGTATTTACCTCGCTTTTCCAAAATTCACTATTATTTATGAGACTTCTTTCTTATCGTTTAAAAATCGCTGTATACGGTTGGTGCCTTTCCGAATACAATGGTAGATATTGTTCAGAGGCAAGAACTGAGTTCCTATAATTGAGGATGTATACATCGCGTAAATCCCCTATTTCAAATAATAAGAACTTGCCATTGTTAAAAACATTTATTTAATTATAGAATTTAAAACAACTAAACTAAAAATCTCGTAACCACGGCAACAAAACTTTAAACTTAGTCAATCTGTCAAAACTGACTTTCCATGGCAACTATGATGAAAAGAGCGGAATTTAAGTTTTTTGAATAAATTGTACTTTTTGTCAAAATAAAATATGAAATGTGTGGTATCATTGAAATCGTAATTTTTCAAGCTAACTAATGAAATACAAATCCAATATGTTGGCCATAGAAAAAACAAAAGTTGACTTCGGCCGCGTGCAACATAGTAGGACCAGAAATTTTTAACAACTTCGGTAGAAAGGCCATATCGACTTATGTACCGATACCCAATTTTATTTAGTTTCTTTGAAAATTAGAGAAGTTATTAAACATAAAGGAAAATGCAGTATTTTAGTTTTCACTTCGTATTCTAGAAACCACTTCAAATACTCACACTTTCTTTGCAGGCTCTAAAAGGTCTCTAAATAGTGCAACTTTTGTCTAATCTATCCAAACATGTATCTTCTATAGTTTTCAAGATCCCCATGGTGAGCATTGAATTAGTATTAACCCTGTATACGGGAAATGATCCAGTAAATGATCCTTTTCCTTTTCCGCTCTGATCATTAATAACTTTGACATAACGAAAACAATGCCCAACTAATGAATTTTTGGCATATCCGCTGTTGTGTCCAAACTCCATAAAAAAACGGAGCTTCTTTGGGTTCAGAAATTAGATTAGCGATTTTAGCTGAATGCCGTGGCTTAAGTATTTAATTTCGTTTTTAGGATTTTTCTAAATTCTTTTAGAACGGGATCGTATAACACCACAAGCTTAATTACAGATATAAAGTTACCATTCTCAGCATTTCCATCCCTCTAAATGCCAATCCTGCTGAAAAAGAATAATAGAGACGTTTATTAATCGCCGTAGAACTTGCCTTAAAAATGTATTTCTTTTCTAATTGTTGTCTCCAGTGAGTTTTCGATTCACGTTACATACAAAACACATGACTCCAAATGTAGTGTAGATCAGCGTTTCTCAACCTTTTTTGGCCTGCGGACCAGTAAACTTTGTAAAAAAATTCACGGACCAGTGATATTTTTTTAACAACAAAATTTTACTAGGGATTAAAGAACTAGGCGGCTCCGTGACGTAGTTGGTATGTGTGTGACTACTACGCCCAAGGTCCCGGGTTCGAATCCCGACACGGTCCGCTTGAAAAATGTTAGGCGAGCATTTTTCACAAAATACACCATCGTTTGAATGAGAGGTAAAATGGAGGTCCCGTGTGTGAGTGTTGTCACGCACGTTAAAGATCCCTACCTTGCTTGGAACAGCAAGGGTTCGGCAAAATTCTAAATTTTCCAGGTTTTAAAATACTCGCTTCCTGACCAATGTCATTTACTTACAATAATATTTAAATGTAAAGATAATTATAAAAAAAAAAATAATCACAAACTCGTGGACATAGGAACAGAACAAAAAATATTACTCTTACGATTACTAAAAAATTAAATCAAAAGCATTTTAAAAAAATATAATTTGTTGTATGTTTGTAATAATAATTATTAATAAATAACAAACCCTTGACAAAAATTACAACAAAAAATGTCAGAGATTATAAAAATAATCACAAGATCATTGCATATGAACACAACAGAATAATCCAACATGTGATACTACACTAATAATTAAATATCTATAATTTTAATATTGGCACGTATGTTAATGAGAAGATTGCGGCTGCTCTTCTTCAATCAACTTTTCAGTTGTGGGTTCTAAATTAGTCAAGCTAAGTCGAAGCGGTGAAATAACCGAAAGAGGATTTCTAAATTAATGTTTTATTACCGTCATAGATGAAAATCCCGCTTCACATAAATATGTAGTTGCGAAGGGGACTAACATTTTCATTGCTTTCTCGTATAGAGATGGATATTCATTTTTTCAATTTGATCCAAAATTTATCTATAGACATAGTTTAAAAACTAGCTTTTAACATAATATCTGTACTAATCTCAAGGAGGGACTCATATTCTCTGTCACTTAAATTTAACTTACTACTGTCATACGGTATGAAGGCGTTTGATTGATTAAATTGGGAAGGGTGACTTAAAGCCACGCGCACTTAGGCCTCCTAGTGGGCCCATTGTGCTGCCTTCTTTGCCCTAGGTTGGTGCTTCATAGCTCAGCCACCCGACCTTGCAGGTGAATTTGAGGATGTCGGACCAGGGGGGTGTCTCGAATTTCGGTCTTCTCGGGCCAAAAGTCCCCCAGCATGGATCCTCGAGGTCGGGCGAGTACCGGATAGGTGCACAGAATGTGCTCCGCCGTCTCATCCTCCTGTTGACAGCCGCGACAGGTGGGGTTGTCTGACAGACCCATCCTGTGCAGGTGCTTCCTTAAAGTGCAATGCTCGGACAGAATACCTACTAGTAGCCGTAGTTTCTGTCTCGGGAAACGTATGGCAAATCTTTCTATTTTGGTCATGGGAGACCTTATGAACATTTTTGCCTGCCGGCAGCTTAATGTATAAGCCCACCTATCCTTATGACGGCGGTGGGTTATTTATCTTATCATGAAGAACACCACTGATGGCGCAATAGCAACCGATGGCTCAGGGACGACAAAACTCCGAGCCGCTCCCTGCCTCGCCAAAGAATCGGCCTGTTCGTTACCATGTACTCCTGAATGCCCTTTGATCCAAACCAGCTCAAGGGCGTTTGTATTAGAAGCGAGCTCGAGAACACGATGGCATTGGTATACCACCCCCGAGAGAAGCTTCTGCTTGTTTAAGCTCAGAAGAGCTGCTCTACTATCGCTCAAGATGCGTATAGCTTTGTTTTGGATTCCACGTTCCAGTATGGCATTAGCGCCATGCATGATGGCTATGATCTCCGCTTGGAAGACAGTTACCAGCCTGCCCAGCGCAACACTTTCATGAAGGTCTAGGTCATCGGAGAAAATGCCTGCCCCGGTACCTTCATTTGTTTTGGAACCATCTGTGTAGATGGAGATCTCCGTTAAGGAGGCGTACTCAGTGTTTAGGCAAACCCCAAAGCGCTTCCTGGACATCATTATGGGTGGATCGAATCAACCACTCCTCTCAAGCACCACCTCTCTTAGTATGTTGTAGTGTCTACCACCGCCTCCCTTATCAATTCATAGACCTTTGAACCGCAGCCTCATTGCCGCTCTCAAAGCCATCTCCTCCACATGTAGGGCCAGCAGAGTGAGGCCTAGGATGGCTTCTAAGGCTGCAGTATGTGTAGAACGCATTGAATCTGTAATGTTTAGACAGGCCACTCTTTGGATATGAGTAAGATCTTTGACTGTATGGGACAGTCTGGTCCTGGGCCACCAGACTACAGCGCCATAGCAGAGCATCGGCCTTACTACCATGATGTATAGCCACAGGACACCCTTTGGTGGAAGACCCCAAAGTTTGCCTATGGCACGTTTGCATTGCCAGAACACTTGGTAGACTTTGCTAGTTTTCATTTCTAGGTGTTTGGCCCAGTTCATCTTCTTATCAAGTATAATGCCCAGATACTTGACTTCTTCTGATAAGGGCAGATAAGTTTGGAAGAGCAATGGCAATTTGGTTACCGTCAGCTTCCTTTTATTGAAAAACAACACCAGCGCCGTTTTGTTGGGGTTGATGGTTAAAAACTTATCGGAGCACCAGAGCTCCGTGATCCTTAGTGCTGCTTGCATCAAATTACACAGCACTTGTTCGAATTTGCCGACTACTAGAATAGCTATGTCGTCGGCGTAACCTATCGTGAAACCTGCCTCATTAAGACGTTGGAGAAAGCTGTCCACTACTAAGTTCCATAGTAGCGGTGACAGCACGCCCCACTGGGGACAGCCTTTACCTACCGCCCTAATTACTGAGGTTTCCACATTGATGTGTACCCGTCGACATCGCAGAATCTGCATGGTAAACTGCCGAAGGGTGTCTTCAGCTCCATGTGTCCGTAGAGCTCTATCGATGCTTGCGAAAGTGGTTTCGCTGAACGCACCCTCAATATCAATAAATGCGCCTAAGGCGGACATGTTATTATCTAGGGTTTTTTCAATCCGTCCTACAACAGCGTGGAGGGCAGATTCCGTCGATTTTCCTGGTATGAAGGCGTGTTGATTTGAGTGAAGTGGATAAGAAAGCATTATCCTCTCCTCATATCATTGTCGCACAGTCTCTTCAAGGTTTTAGCAAAAAGACGTGAGACTGATCGGTCTGTAGGATTTAGCCTGGGAGTAGTCCTTCCGGCCTGGTTTAGGAATGAAGACAACTCTAACCTTTCTCCAACTGCTGGGGATGTATCTAAAAGCAATACAGCCCCTAAAAGTACCACAAGGAATGGTGTCAGCCTCCACTCCCCACTGTAGTAGGGCAGGGCAGATGCCATCCTTCCAGGGGACTTAAACGGTTTGAGAGTTGAGATAGCCCATTTAATTTTCTTTTATCCACTATCCGGTTTGAAACCTCCCAGTTATCCACACATTTCTTTTACACGTGGTTTCTTCAGATGGGAAATATTTTCGAAACTATTTTTAAAGATTCTAAGTGATGCCCAATGATTATATTTAATTTTGATAAGTTTAAATCTTGTTGCAAATTAACAAAATCAAAATAATCATTAAATACATCAATATTATTGTTATTTACTTTATCCACCCAAAAATTAATTTTTTTCTTAAATCCATCTATTTTATTAAATAAATGAAACGTATTTATAGAAGTTCCTTATATGAAAATATATCACTTAAATATGCTAGTTTTATAACCCATTCTACATCAGACAAATGCATACTTAAAGGATTATTCTTTTCTTTTAAAAATATTTCTACTTCCGTCTTTAATTCAAAAAGTCTGGTTAAAATCTTACCCCGCGAGAGCTATCGAACTTCTGTATGCAGTAATAACTGCTCATGTTCGGCACCAACCTCCTGACAAAATATTGCGAATAATCTACTATTTAAATCGCTTTTTTTGATAAAATTAATAATTTTATAGATTCCGCTAAAACCTTCATATAATTCTGTGGATAAACTTTTCGCTGCTAAATGTTGTCTGTGGATTATACAGTGGGTAATCAGTAAATCAGAATTAACTGCTTGCTAAATTCTTTTAGTAACACCACAATGTCTGCCAACCATACTAGCCGCCCCATCGGAACACACACCTTTGCAATTTTTCCATTCTAAAGAATGTACAATAACATAAGAATTAAGTGCTTTAAAAATCTCATTACTTGTTGTATATGAAACCAATTCTATACAACACAAGAATTCTTCTCTTATTTCTTCCAAAATAAAATTAATATATCTAACACAGCAAATTAATAACGCTTTTTTAGAAATATCCCATGATTCGTTGATTTGTATTGCAAAAGTTTTATTCCTTTATCTTTGTATTAATTGGTATTCCACATTCTCTGATAATTTTTTAATTCTTCTTATAGTATCATTAGATAAGGGAATCAACAGCAGATAGTCCAAACATCTCTAAACAAACGTCTATTAAAACTGGTTTTATTAAATTTTGCCCAGTAGTAAATGATTTTTTGGTTTGCGCAATCTGAAAGGCAACTAGGTACGAACATTTTAATAGTGACTTATTCCGAATAAAATTTTGTTTAAATGTTTTTTGTTTGTAATCTTAATTCTTGTTTTTACGCTCAAAATATTCACGCGGTTTATTTCCAGCTCGGAATGTTTAGCCTTCAAATGTCGTAACATTTTCGATGGTTTCATAGCATCATTTACTACAACTTTATGGCAAATGATACACATCGGACGTACATCTTCTTCCGTAGATGTGGCCAAAGAATAAAACCATATTTTAAATATTCATGGTTGTAGTGTCTGATAACTGGTTTTTTTTTGCTGGTGGACTTCCTGTTTCGTTATCATTTTCTTGAGACATTGAACTGGTATTCAAAAACTTAAATAGCGTGCCTTGTTTAGGGTTCATGTTACTAAGGGTTAAAAATATTTTTTTATTAGCGCCTACATAAATATATAAATAATCAATAAACTTACTTTTATATTGGTCCAATCCAGTTAAACATAATTATTATAATAATGTTTTGTTTAACAATAACTTAAAATCACCCAGACTATACAATGCGAAAGCTGTACCAAATCACACATCAAATCTATATATTATAAACGGCTTAAGTGTCTGTCGCCGATAGAGAGTCAGCCGGTCAGTGTTTGCGCGTCGCACTCGCGCGCACTTGTAAACATTTCGGGAATTTTTCATCAGTGCCGTACTAATAATAAATTATATAGAATTAAAATTAGTTTAAGATAATTGTAATTTGTAATTTTATAAATTAATTTTTACTTATTTTTTTTATAAGTAAATTTTATTCGCGGATAGAAAAAATTGTCTGCGGACTAGTAAAATTTCTCCGCGGACCACTGGTGGTCCGCCGGACCAGCGGTTGAGAATAGCAGGTGTAGATGATTCGCAGATGCTTATATTTTCACTTTCCCTTGCCAGTCATTTATGCAATTAATCTAGGTATACGAAACCGATTTTCCCCTAGCTGCAAATATCCAACAAGGTTCACAATAGCTGCTATTTAGTTTTGGAGAATAACTGAGACATTCGTTGAAACTAAGCCACAGATTTAGATTCAATTGTGTAATAGTGTTCACTAAACAAACGTTTTTCTTAATTTTTGACTTTGTCATTTAAATATGAGCCCCGAGAACATGATGTTATTTTTGGACTTAGTATGGTTCGAGTGTAATATCCTCGATCGGTAGAATATTTCTCAAAAAGCCACAATTCATAAAAATTTTGCATTTTCTGTTCCTTCTCGTCTTGATGATCTAATTGGATTGGCTTTTACTGCGTGAAGGTATAATGAATGAGACTATGATTTTAATATGTGCAATTGCGATGGTAGTTACTACGGGTGGTGGTATACTAGCAGGGTTAGCAATATTTAGAAAATCAGTTTTGGATTCAATAACAGTAAAAGTTGTTACTAATTCTAAAAATTCAATTATGCCATCTATTTAAGAAAAAAAAGCGCTTTGTTTAGAAAATTTTGTTATTTGTTCCTCCTTCTCCTTTTTTTACAATACTCTGAGCCACTCAGTTTTTTATTGTACGGCACACCGTTCTAACAGAAGAAAGTAATCTTCTTTTACCAATACCATATCGCTCACCTTTAAGCTTGTAGGCATACTCTTTCATTTCTAACGAAGCTGTGGCTGATTTAAATAGTTCCTATACCATCTTTTCCAGAAGCTTTGTCGTAGTTTTGAGCAATATTGTCAAAGATTTAGCCGGTTTTCTGAAATATTTAAAATATCCCTTTCTATAAAACAAGTCAAAGCTTGACCTACTAAAAAATGTCCCAGTGTTAAGAGTTCAAGATTATTAACTGCCGCAGATGTAGACACTGATGGTTTGACGTTGAATATGGCCTCAATTTGAGCTACAACTGCAAACAAATATTCAAATGGTTATACAGAATTTTCCTAAATCTCTTTCAACTGGTGTTTTGTGCTTTTGATACCTGCCTTTCAGAACCTTTTTGAATGAAGACTATTTTTAGGAATAAACTTCAAATCAATCTTTCCAGTTGACAGAAATCTTGAATTTTACAATTATAATTTTGAACAAACTTCTGCATATCATTTAAGGTGGTATTAGTACCCTTGAATTTTTTTACCATATCTGTAATAATTGAGATTGAATTACCTAGTCGTGGAACAAACCCTTTCAATGTCAGAAAGAAAAACTTAAAACCAAATCGATGCGAATAACCTTGGCTGCCATGCGCATAAGTAATGTTGTGCACTTCTGGAAACTACTGACTTACCTAATTTAGATTCATTGGTCATGATTGTATCACCTATATTCATCTCAACGTGTAAAAAATGAAAAATTACATGAATTCTATCGATGGGCAAACTTCTAATCAACCGTTGTGAAGCAAAAAGTTGGAAAGTTTTACAGATCTAAATCACGTATCTCACCATACATCAACCTAACGTCCAATTACTTTTGGCATTTTTGTCAATTATATCAGCAGTGCCAAGTTTTTTACATATGTTAGATATAGATAGTAAGCAACGCTCAAAACTACGGCTATAATCCAACTATTAAATATATACATATATTAGGTAAATTAATTACACAAGGTAAGTTGATAAACACTAACGTATTATAGTTAATAAGATGAAATAATAACTTAGACTTTTATGCAAAGCCCAAATTATCATTACAAATTGAGCTAGTAATTGAATGAATAAAATATAAGGTCTCAAACAGGATTTGAACCCGCATCTTCGGTTTTCGCGGCTAACGTATTTACCAATTACACTACCAGGACTAGTAATCAAAATTGGAAAATTTTACAAATCAAAATCATGTATGTCCCCATACATCAATCTAACTTTCAATTACTTGTGTAATTAATTTAGCTAATATATATATATATATATATATATATATATATTGCTGTGATAAGGGGTTGTTTGGGGGTATATTGTATAGCAAGGGTCGTGTAGTAACCATAAATTGCGATAGGAAGCAGAAAACTGCATTTACTTAGCAAAAAATTAAATAATTCATACATTATGTAAATAGCAAGCGTTCAACACCCTGTATATAGAGCATAATTAGTTTTAAGCATCGAAAATAAACCCATCTTACAACAATAGGAGGCATATTTAGCATAGAAATAGGTAATTCATACATTAGGTAAATAACAAGTATTCAACACTCGGTATATAGACCTTTATTAGCTTTAAACAATGCAAGTAAGAATATCTTTCAGTAATAGTACGCTTATTTAGAAGAAGTGATAGTAAATGTAATTAAACACGCATTGAAGAGAGTTTTAATTAGTTATAATATAATACGGAGATAAGAGATAAAACTTAACAAAGCTTTATGTAAGTACGCGGAAACAATCAACATTTTTGATAAGAAAACGCAGTTCAAACACGCGTAAAATAAACGAAAGTAAAATTAAAATTCATTTATTTATATGTACAATATGGAAAAGGCGACATCCACACAAAACAACGTATGGCAAGATAACGAGGTATCTATAAGCAAATAGGTATTACACGGAAAACCAGTAATATTACATCAGAAATCACTTCAAATGCATGAAATGCAAAGACTTTATTGGTTAAGATATCGACAGCCTTTTTGAAAACCCAGCCTACATGCAAGTGGGATGAGCCTATATTAACACCGAGCAATGATAAGACAGTTCAGTTTTAAACTCAAGCAGGGCCAAGCCGTGGTACTGTGAATTAAAAGTCACGCATAATTTTAAATATTTAATAAAATATCAAGTGATTAAGTGCTAAAAGTATAAAGACTTCTTTTGTCGTTTTACGGCTCCGAATGTGGTATAATGATCCGAATGTATGGATAATTCTAATGTGGGGATACTTCGAATGCATGGATAATTCGAGTATATGGTATAATATTTTGAAGGTGTGGATAGTTTAAATGTGTTATTATAATACTTCGAATGTTGAGGATAAGAATTCTAATGGATGGTACATTTTTTTATATAATTCAAATTCGAGTAGATAGATATTATAGTTGATAATAATTCGAATGTGGGGATATTTTAAATGGATTAATATAATCAGCGTCGATGATTTTGATACAATTTTGAGTTGCGAGAATCAATGCAAATAAAGTAAAGAAACACGAAGTAATCTATGGAAAACGAGCGGTTCAATTAAGCAGAACAACCTGTAACAGGTCAGATTTAATTAGTTTTAAGATATTTTTTTTCTATTTGGATTTCAGTACTAAATTTACTTAATTTATATAAAAGTGTAATGAAGTCAGCAACAAACATTGCATACGTTAAAAGTACGTAATATTATACAGGGGTTTAGAACGTTCTAGGTTTCTTTGGTAAAAAGAGGTAGTTTTTGGTGACTGTAGATTGATTTCAAAGCATATAAATTTTGGGGGTAAATAATACTTATGATATTGATTGATTGAGGAGTGTATTTTTAATATTTTTCAAAACTTGTAAATAATACTTCTCTTCATTATATGAAATTAAGTGACTTCGTTTTATAATTCAAACAAGTAGGTAATCAGAAGGGGTGGAGAAAAAAATTGATCATTGTAACGTTGTGCGCTCTGTGTAGATTAATAAGGGCTAGCCGTGGCATAATAATAAAATTAGTAATATTTAAATTTGATTAGAAAACACAGAGAGGTGGAGTTAAGTAGAAAACGTCATTACACCGAGTACGGCGTTATCATATCAATATATACTCGTAACTGTAAAAAACTTACCACACTTTATATCACATAACAGAACTCATTCTAATAATGGAAAAAGATTTTTTTTCGTTTAAGCAAGGAAATCAGATACAATAATAATAAAATTCCAATCGTAAACATCTATGTGTAGCTAATCAATCACATGAATCATATTTTCTTTAAAACTATCCATCTGTTTTTAAGATACCAGGAAACGACTTGCCTTAAGCGCGTTTGTGGAAAATACTTTCGGTAAAACGTATAACAACACTTATTATTTTAACGAGCAAAGCACAACCAACAATGAGAAAATCGGTTAACATCTGTCAATAGAACCAGTCGCAGCGCTTCAAAACACGTGTCTAAAGTACGCGACAAGGAATATACTTCAAATTTAAGGACTTATTAAGTACCAGTAGGATATGTTGCCTAACTTACAGCATAAAATTATAGAAAATGCGGCATAAACTAATGCATAATCTATATTAGATACGGATTAACTATAAGCGGGTCAAAAATAACATTGTATAAAACACGTACATAAATTTATTATAAAATTTGCGAAAACAAATGTTACTGATAATCGAATACCATATTTAAACGCTGTCCAAATAAAATAGGTCAAGGCATTTTAAAATTACAACTTACTATTTTTATAAAATCCTACAGGGTGATGAATAAGCAATCGTTTAAGTTGAAAAAGCAGCCGAAATCGTTAGAAATTTTAATGTTTACCTTTGGAGGTTAACTTAACTGGTTAATATTGGGAATCTGCTTGCAGCTTGTCAAACGCACTTTACTTGCGGATTTACTACGTTTGAGGACTAAGTTCATGGGTGACTCATTCTTTAACTATTAGGGTTGTACTTGTTAAATGAACAATTGTTCATATGTTCTTTATTTTATCTAATTATTAGATTGGAAAAATTTATTTATTTTTCGAGGGTATTATTATCGTTTTTTACAATATGTCTGCACTTAACTTTTTAACCCTATTTCATAAAGGGTATATAATCCCACTGTCATAAAAATTATTTGTTATTTTCAAGGTTAATATTATTTATTGTTTTCTTAATTTTTTGGAAGAGTCAACCATCTTACCTTTGATTTTGGCGGTGCACGCTCTGTCAGTTGTTTAAGTGATCATCCAATATTATTCATTACTTTTATTAGTTGTTGCAGCCTTACAGTACCGGATACTCAAGTTATTTTGGGAAATCAGTATATCTTATATAGCGATTTTAGTCGACTGCATGTTTCAGTTAAAGAGCAAGTTGTAAGTATATATTTTTATCTATCTTTGATTATACATATATGGTTTTGATAGGTACTTTTTTTTAGTAGTTTTCTTTTTTGTGTCATCGATGTAACACCTCCAAATTTACAAAACTATGTCTGTGCGTTTACTTCGTGTTATATATTACTGCACACAGTAAATTTAATTTGTGCCTCTGGTTGCACCTTGAGCTGTCTTTTATTATCTTCAGACTTCTATTGGAACCCTGTTATGCACGACTTATTGTCTTTTCTGGTAAAACAACTATCAATACAATTTCGTTGCACGAGGACTACCTAGTTCCGAGTTATCCATTTCGAGTTTTATTTGAAATGGACATATGTTGACGAGGGTTTATCCTTTGATGAGGGATTCCTCTAAAAGATAAGTTTTCTATATGTATTTTTCAAACTACCCTCAGCAGTTCATAATGCAAGTAATTCAAATATTGTTTAAATTTGTGATACGTTCATGTACCTAAGCGTTTTTTTAATCTCTTTTAAAGGAAATGGAATTTATAATTTGGGAATCATATAATGAACCCCCATGTTATTATGTTAAATTAAGCTATTGGTTGTTCCTCAAATACGTGCACTTGGCCCATAACCTGATTCAATTATGTTGAAATTTAATGTTTGGCCAGTGAATTTTGTTTTGTTTAATAAATTTAAAAAAAGGTTAGTGTCAGTTTTACTAACTAAATAAGCTTCCATTTTTCTAAAGCAATGGTTCGGTCATCCGCCTATGAAATAAATGGATCGGGCGCTTGGTAAGACTGATGTATGTGACTTAGATAAGAACAAAGCATAATGGTGAGGTTCTAGAAAAAAACCCTACTTCTATTAGAGAAATTACAGGGTGTAGCAATATAAAGCAATTGTGAATGACGGCACAATTTTAGTCGTATGCTACTAGCTAGATGCATGTTCTAGATTGCAAACAAGAGTTGTAAAATTCTCATTTCATATATTTTTTACAGTTATTTATTTGTTTTAACCTTTACGGTTTGCATTTTACGACTTATGATTGATAAGTCCCAGTAACTTATAGTTATCTATCAGTGACTAATATAGTACCTAAAAGCTCAGAATTTTCTGTTTGTGAAAACGCATACACACTTTGTCGTTTGAATACCATTTATGTAAAATAAAACCAGTGGACTGTATTAAGCTCGTTAGCTCCCTTTGCAAGTGAAATATTTCTTCGATGCGTTTGATCGCCTAATATATTATCTATGTATGTTTGTTTTAGCAACGTTTCTGCCGCTAACGGTTAAGAACTTCGATTTGATTAGCTAGCGCACTAAAGTTCTTATTGCAAAAAGCGGAGCGTAATTTGTTCTATATGTTACTGCTTGCAGTTCAATATGTGGTAATGGACCTAATGTGCTATCTCTACACGTAATATTGTGCAATAATCTGCATTGAGCACTAATTTTTGTGCATCTATATATTTTCTGAATGTCAGTTTTCATAACATACCTAAATATTCAAAATCTTGAATAATGTCAACAATTCTGGTTGAACTGAACTGCACTTTTGAACATTATTTCATTGAAACTTACCCGTGAACAATTTTCATTGAACATTCAAAAACAACGCGAATATTTAGTTGTGAGTTTGTCCTCACGCACAACACAAAGATGAGAAAGATAATATTTATCTACTGTCATAGAATCTTTTTCCTGAGCAATATCTTTGGCATCTTCTAGCAACAAATATTCTTCTATAAATACCTTATATTCCGTCTTTAGTATCGGATGTTTATTAAATCTTCGTTCCAGCGAGTAAAATCTTTGTGTAACCCTAGTAAGCGAATCACCTAAGCAGAAAACATATTTTAGTTTAACAGGCAATGTAATTACGAAAGTACCCGAAGCTAGTCTCTTTGTTGTACTAGAGTACATTTTTCTGTAAATTTTATCTTCAATAAACATGTGTTTTTCATTGATAACTTCTTCTAATCTCCAAAATTGTGGAATTAACGCATCTACACCTATGGTTTCAAAAAAGAAAGCAACGCTTATATCAGAGAAAATATGTAAAATTGGAATTCTTAGACTTACAATCCAATTAAACAAATCCCTTTTTTAATAAAAGAAGATTCGCTCCTAACCTTAACTACCTCTAGTAAAAAATAATTTCACTAGGAATGTAGAATTTTCTATCCGCCAACTATAAATCACCTGAAATGTTTAACTCCTTAATGTAAGTATGCGGCAATCAACAAGTTATTTTCTCAAAATACCAGCATTTGTTAATATCTTTAACTTTGGATCGATTTATGATTGTTACGGCACTAATCCTCTTACTCGTGGTCACTTTTTAATAGGTGAACCTTTATGCACGATACCATGTCCAAGCCTGTAGTATTTAAAAGAAAATCGATTATGTATATGACAGTGAATGCAACATTTGACAAAATACTTTTGGTCGCGATATCGTCCAAAGAGTACATCTTCTACTTTCAATTACATGTAACATGGAAAACAAAAATTTCTGCAATATTAAAAACTGGACGCTTTAGTAATTGTTAAAAAAAACGATTTTCCACCCCTCAAATGGTGTCTTGGAAGAATTACTGAAATTCATCAGGGTCCTCCATGGTATTATACGTAGCGCAACTAGGAAGGCTGCTTTAGACAACTTTAAACGTCCTGTAGTGAAATTTTGTGTCCGATTGAATCAAAAGATTAAACTGATATGTTTATTGTTTAATTAACACCTACAATGTGTTTTTGTAATACAACTATTTTTTCTACCTTTTCTATATTATGCAGACTTTGGTTGTTTTAACGGGGGTGGCTTATTTTAGTGCCAATCCGATCCTCTACCACGTTTATCATTTTAGTGAAGAAAGAAGCTTTCCAAACTCATGATTTTTATGTCCTGTGCGCTTGAACTGTCAAGACGTATTCGCTACACTCTCTTAAATTGTTCACAAATTTTGGAAATTCACTACAACTGTATATTATACACATAAATCTGTCTAGCCTACAAGAAACTCTCAAAATTTGTACTTATATACCACTCTACACTCATTATTTAATTTCGAATAAGTTATTTTTGAGTAAATGGCTTATGTGGATATCAACTCATCAGATAACAATAAGTCAAGGTGTTTTACTTTTACTATATCTAAACTATACATCCTTTTTTAATAAATAAGCCATAAGAAATTTTGGCTATATTTAATCTGGTTACAATTTATCTATGGCATTCATAAGCTGTTGTATTTTTTAGTAGTTGTACAAGAAACCTTCTATTGATGATTATATTACCTACGAAAAAACGAAGTGTTTTACGGTCTTTGATTGAGCTTGTTTGAACTACTTTTCGAAAAGTGTTTATAATTGAACTTTATATAGAGAAGTGTAACGCGTTGCTTTACGCTAGCTATAAATTAGAGGGGAAGGAAAATTTATTTTTAAGCTGGCCATATACATGGACGCACCTTGTATACAAGATTTTGTAAATAATTATTTTTAATTAAACAAGATATTTCAAATTTTGTTTCAATAAAAATAGTTCAGATAGTAAGATATAACATTATATTATTTAAATACATCGGAACGATGACTTAATTTAAAACCGCAAATTCAAACCAATCTCAATATTACCTAAATACTGTGTACGCACTTCCCACGAACAAGATAATTTACAATAAACAGAAACAGTTTGTCTCGACGACAATGGACATTAAAAAATCACCATATTACAACATAATGCCCATTTTATACAAAGTAAGCGTAGATTAAAATTATACATTGTATTAACCAAATGCTGACCGTACTTAGCAAGAAAATAACGACAGTAAATTAAATAGTTCGCAAACGGAAAATCCGAAAACATCGAAGACGTAGTCGTACGAAGTCCTAAAAGGCGGGCGTAACCTTGGTGTTCGGGGCTGATATAATGTTAAGTTAAAACTGAAGTTGAAGGTACAGAGCTCCGAGATGAATTTGATTGTATTTGCACAGGCAAATAGGCAGCTATAGTCACAGAAGGTGAAATACTCCGGCAAATAGAGGGTAGGTTCACAAACACTTGGGGAGCAGATATAATGTCGAGATGGCCATTTAGATAAATGGGTTAGAACCTGTAGAATTTAGCCTCCTATTAAATTAGAATTTTGTAGTGTGTTAAGGTAAGGGGGTTTTCTGTTGACAGAATCTAAGACATGGTTGTAAGAACAACATTAGGGGTATTGAATAACCTGAAATTACACAGCAATTAGAATAAGCTTTTATGTTTGGAATTATTAATTTTTCATTTGTGGACTGAAAATATGTATTGGTTGTTATTTATATTATAGGGAATTAATCAAAGTAAAAATAATTATTTGGTTGGAGTAATTCGCGACGGAGTTGTGTATATTGATTTTAAAATAAAAGTTTTGTTAATGAAATTTAGTATTAGTTAAAGTATACAATGGACAATGCAGAGATGTAATGAAAAGGCTAGAATTTAAACGCCTTCTTCGTTAGTTGTGAACGACATTTCAAGATATTGGGATTTATAAATGTCATGTTATTTAATACTAGAAACAGAAAAATATGGAGTGATAATAGTTTCGTTGATGAATTAGATTTAAGGTATTTTTAGGATTTTTCTTTTAGTAGTACTTGACCAGATCGGAATTAGTGAATTTAGGGTCTTTTAAGAAAAGGATATTATGTATTTTTACTTGCAATTATTTTATGTTAATGGAGCTTAAGTTTAGGTTGAATTTTTCTTTGAATTTATTTATAAACCAGGTACATAGACACATTTCTAAAGAATATCCGGTTATTCCAATAAGAAAATTGTATTCGGGAGATGCCGTAATTTCAAGAATTTATGTAATTTGCCCAAATTTTAATAAGAGTTTTTAAGTTAGTTTAGGGAAGGAAACGTACAAATAGAAAGTTTAGGATACCGAAACAAAGGAGATTTATGCGGAAAAACTGTTTTCCGTGTAGAAATAATATCAAAGGGATTGTTGTGACAGATGATTTGGCACTACTCGATTATGACAAATCGAAAAGCTTTTTAAGGTAAGGGATTAGTGCATCATACATTTTATATTTTAGACCTTTTGTTTATTATTTTTGTTCCTTTATTACTTTTATTTCGAATTTCGATATTTTCTTTTATAATTTCTTTCATATGAGCCCACCTCCGCACTATTGTAGTTAGCCGGCGTACCCTAATAATGTTACGGGGTACGCCTTTAGGGCAAATCAAAATTTAATAACTTAACGCTCATTTTGCCCGTAGCAGTAGTTTTACTAATATTCCAGCTTCATTGTTTAATAAACAAATTCTTGAATAGTACATTAACCCAAAAACATACTCTGGCTGCACTGAGAAAAGGATTTTGTTACTTCAACTGAAAATTAGTTGATTCAATTAGAATTTTGGTTTGTATATAAACAATGATCTATATGCATTAAATAGAACATAATAAAATGTTGGAAAACCGATTTTGAAGCAAACAAACCTAAATTTGCACCACAATAATTATGGCATTTACTCAAATCGCTATTAATGTAACTTGAATGTTAGGTATCGTTACTTCAATTGCTTGTAGGTTTGATTTGAATTATTTAATACTTTTATCAAATAAACTGTTATGTTAAATCAACACTTTGAATATCCCACTTACATATAAAAATCATTGAAGCAAATACTTGAAAGGGTTTGTAGCATTAAAACAAACTATTCAAATTTTTCAACTAACCAAAAGCGTCATTGGTTTAACTAACCCATATGTTGAGTAGATAATAATTATTAAGGTAAGTGGCTAATAAGGGTTCAAATAATAACATTTTGGTTTAATCAAACTTTTATTGTGTTGTCAAATCAATCATTTCGTTGCGTTGTACATTGTTTAGATATAGAATTAGTTTAAACATCCAAGGTAGTTTGATTCAATATCCAGCTTGATCGATTCTGATTTAATGCAATTATTTTAATCAAATTTTTAATACAACTTGGCGATCAACAAATGAGTTTGTTCATCCCTAACAGATTTTAAAAAAATATTGATTTAAAATAACTTCATTCAGTCACATTATCAAGTTGTATATTGAATCAAATCTCACCTTGAATGTTACATTAACCCTAGTTCATCCTGCATATATTTCAGTTTAGCTTCCACTTCAATTTTATAAAACTGACACTGATTATTGAAAGCTTGTTTATTCCTTGTGGTTGCCATTGGTTTTTGAAGTTAAACGTTCGCTTATATAGTTGAATGCTAAAAACAACTGCATTTAGTTAAGGACAATTGAAACCAATTTATATGAAGGTACTTACGTATTTTTAGACGAAGAGATTTTGTTTAAACATAGTACAGCATACTAAATTTATCTTCCATGTATTTTTACAGTGAGTTGAAATACTATAATGGAAACTAACACAATAAACAATGCGAAGTAACGCTTGAAGCCATGTTGACGTGTCGATGTCGAACGTTAGCAGTATATTAAAGATATAATGTGCGCGCGCTGAACATTCAATACGCAACATCGGAGACGTACTAAATAGCGTTGCATTCAACATATTAACCCGACGTTTGATGTGGCAATCGTAGTTTATTTAAATCAACAAGCTAGAGTACGTTTGTTTCAATGTTCAGTTTGTCACAAAACGTGTTCATTTGACACTTTTTTCAGCATTCATTTAACTAAAATAGATTTTTTTCAACATTAATGTAGTATTGGGCTAAAATATGAAATTTGTTGACAATATTAGTTTGTATTAAATACGACTGATGTTGAATGAAATTCACTTTTGCATTCGTTTATTAATCAACTGTTATTATGCATTCAAACAAACAAATTTAAGTCAACTAATTTTTGATGTTAGTTTAACCATCTGCAAGCGGTTCAGTTAATATAGTTTCGTTTAGAACGACTAAAAAATACTTGATCAAATGCTTTACTCTTCAACACAACAGAATTGGTTGTATCAACCAAATCACTTTTCTCAGTGTGGTAGTTATGTTTTAGGATACAAGTTCGGTGGCGAAGTAAGAATGAATCCGAGCAGCTGCAAATTGAATAGTGGTAAATTCAGTAGAACTTGCTGTTCTCAACCATTACAATCTAAACCTTACAATAAAAGAAGAAAATTAGCCAACATTTTTGGCAAAATGCATGGTAATTTTTTTGTACAATTTAAGAACCAATAAAAATTCTGTTTTATAGTATTCATCATCGTCAAGGAACAAATAAAGGTGACAATTCAAATTAGCCTTTTAGCATTAATTTTTCGCACAAGTGTAAGTAATTCGAAACTTATTTAATTACTAATCGTTATAGTTGTCATTTCTGTGCTAATTAAAACTCACACATAGTTCGTGATGCTCCCATGTTACGCACTGAAAAATCAAACATGGAGGATAGAATTTACGTTGATTAAGGTAGTGGATTTTCTCTGCCCGCAAATCTAACGCAAGGAATTTATTTTGAACTTACGTAACACATTAATTAATATTAACAAGTGTTATTGCACAAATACGTAATAACGTAAATGCATTCATATTTCAATAAAAAAGAATACAACCAACCCTACTGTATGTCAGTATCTAGATGAAATCTATACTGATTGGTGTAATGACCAAAACAAAGCAGTGAAGCGAGTTGAAAAGTGATCAAATTTGAACCTTTTAAAAAATTTTTTTGTGGGGATGAACACTTTATGAAATTGTACTTTTATAACTCCTATTCTTGTTACAATATTTTAGGATTCTTCGTTCTTCATTCGTCGTCCTTACTTCTTTATTCTTATGTTTTTCTTCATTCTTACTTTTTCTGTTAATCATTGGTTTATTCATTCCTTTGTATATTCATACCTACGCTTACGTACTTCGTCTTCGTTTGGTTTTGGCCGTATTTGGATGTCCTGTTGAAGATTGAATAATTGAATTCGTAATCTATGAAGAACAAGAGTGCACATCTAAAATTCTACCGTATGAGTTTGAAGAAAACAGAAATACCAGTCGTTATCGTTTTCCTGAAGATATAACGATCGCCAGGCAATCAGATAAGAAATTTTAATTTACAACTTTAACTTTATTGCATGAAGTAAAGTTGATTTTTTAATGTTCTATATTAATTTACATTATAGTTACGATTACGCTTAGCGCATTAAACGTGTTAAGGCTCTGTGTGTTTTGCAGAAATATTTGTGCGTAACATTCACATGTTCATTGCCTTAAATTTGCAGTTAATTGATTTTCTTAAACAATACTTATTAGCTCCGTTTTTACGTTGTATGCAAATGTGATTGGTACCATACGCGATTGCGCTCGGATATAATACTGTTTTATTATTTAACACACATCTTGAATTTAAAAATATACTTTTTTTGTGAAACGAAACTAATTATTCATTCTATTATACGTGTAAATTGAGTGTTTGTTCAAGTATTTTCTTTCATAAATAAGATTGGTAAATACAGTTGTCCTGCAATATATTACATTTACTAAACATTAAGGTTCCTTAGTAGTTACCTCTCCGTGATTGACGTTTGTTATTTTAGTACGATCTTGCTGTTTTACCCGGTCAAAAAGGTTAATGCGTAATTTCGTGTGGCGATCCTCCCAGCCGCCCTACCGAGTTACTTGTTTGTAGTAATAGCTCCTCTTTTCGTTATTATCCACAAACACTCCCCGGAACTACGCCCTGTACGCATTAGGCCTTGGTTAATAGCTACCACAGTCAGTACTACCCGACCATTAGTTTGTTATACGGAAATCTTGCAATATACTGTAGCCGCTAGTATTTTGAGGTGTGCAAATTGGTACCCGTATTGTTGGCGTTTTTCTATTTCAGGAAGCATGTTACAATTGTGGTAAACTTTGTAACCTTCAAGATCGTTTATTCCAGGATTAGGTGACGCCATCAAGGACAGCCTTTATTTTCGCTTGCAGTATTCAAAGTCAAAGTTCAAACCTACACTACTTCCGTGTTATCCTCGTCCTAACTAATGGGACGGCTTGAAAAGCATTTGACAGAATGAAATACCTTCCTTCTTAGGAGAGGTGCAACTGTAGGCTCTGAATATACGTGTTGACATGCGCATTGGATATCCTTATTCTGCCTGGAGCGATTGGATAAAATTTTAGAGGATAGTAGTTTGGTTATCCGATATCGATGATTGAAAATAAATATAGAAGTATGCCTCGGTAAATAAATAAAAACTAAAATATATTAAAAATATACCTATAACCAAGCAACTTGGACATGACGAAACAATTTGGATATATTTTAGACATGCCGTATTAATTTGGACAGGTGTCAAAATAATTTTGGGCAAATCGAATTAATTTGGACGTAGAGCGGAACAATTTTGAACATATAGAATTAAATCGGACATATGGTGAAACAATTTTGTACATGTTCAAATTGCTTGCTTATATGTATACTTTTAATGAAATATATTTTTTCGCGGAACATTTTTATATTTATGCCCATTCAACGTTTAAAATTTTATCTAATTTCCCCAGACAAACTACAGATATTCAATGCGCATGCCAACACCTATACTCTGAACCTCCAGTTGTACCTCTCACATTCAATCAAATGCTTTTAAAATCCTTCTTTTTTTAGAGACCAGAATATTGCGGATACGGTATAGATCAGGCGGCTCCGTGGCGTAGTTGGTATGCGTGTGACTACTACGCCCTAGGTCCCGGGTTCAAATCCCAACACGGTCTGCTTGAAAAATGTTAGGCGAGCATTTTTCATAAAAATACGCCCTCGTTCGGATGAGAGGTAAAATGGAGGTCCCGTGTGTGAGTGTTGTCACGCACGTTAAAAATCCCTACCTTGCTTGGACAGCAAGAATTCGGCAAAATTCAAAATTTTTTTAGGCAAAAAAAACTCGCTTCCTGGCCAATGTAGTACCTTCGGGTGGAGCATTGGAAAACCACATTTAGGGATATGGTATAGATTGGAACTTTGACCTTAAAGAGTGAAAGTGTAAGTAAAAAGCTGTCCATTATGTCGTCACGTAATCCTCAAATGAATGACCTTGTAGAGTACGAAAATGGCCAAAATGTACCATCTTAAATCCCATAAGAAAATCGGTTTATGAGCCAGAAGCAACACAGCTTATCTAATTTTGAATTTTTTTTCAAACTCTGCTAATGATGTAGTTACAACATTTACAAAAATAGTTACCTTCAATCGATAAAATATCAGAAAATTTAAATTTGCAAATTGTTTTTATATTTTTTCAATGATCCTTTAATGCAGCTACAAAAAATTTCATTTACAAAAAACTAATTGATTATTTATATAGGTTACAAGAGAGTTGAGCATGTTCAAAAACTAGGTGCTTGTATAGAATTTCTTATATAAAAATATTATTTGTGTATTGCAATCTGCCTGATGTGAAATAATACAAAACTCTTTAATTTTTCAAACTAACATTGTAGGCAGTGTTTTTAAATACACCACAAACCTGTCCTACTGATGTAATTCATAGCACGTCTGTAACTGAGTCAAACGGACATTAAAGGAATAAGAAGTAAATACTTGCCAATTTATATTCCTGGATTGTGCGTGCTCTGACAGGTAGCTTGCGATAGGAACATCCATTATCCCTGGAACAACTTAATATGGTAAAGAGTGGCTTAACACTTCAGTATCAAGTACAGATAAATTATTTAGTACGTTGTACAGTGCAAGAAGAATATAAGCCCAAGTCATTGGCTGTGCAATCCAGTATCGTAAATGTTACGTCCACAGACAAATATGGATTCATTGTGCGATGTCGCAACAATAAAATTTGTATCAATAAATATAGAATTGCTTTCGTGACCGAAGCAACCACTATTTCTCTCAATGCGGTAGTATTTCCGTTGACTTAAAATTGATCAGACATTTATAAGATAACGGTTCTGTAAGTAGTTTAATTGACGTAATGGTTTGCACAAATTAACAAGAATATTGTTCGAAAGTTAAACAACCTTTATACTTCTGAAATGAAAATTGAAATATTTGTCAAAGCTATTCTGTAAGTAAATGCAATTCTAAGAAAATCGATTAAAGTTTTAGCGAACTTGATACCAACTAACCATCGTTAAATCAAGAATTCAAAATAAAGAGATGCTAGAGTAGAAATCCACGTAAGACTGAATTTACTAAACAAATGACTTTAACCAACCATACAATCTCTGAAAACTGAATATAGAAATCTCAGCTTTATACGTATACAGAAATCGAGCACGTACTCAACACCAAATTAAATGAGTCACGTACGGTAATTTAACATAGGGCGATTGAACCGATTTGCCGAACAATACCACTTGTCGGACACTTTCCATAAACAACGAATAAAATAGCAAAACCTCTCTCTATTTCAGTATTTCCAACTTATAATGTGTTGCATACGTTATCTCTCTCTTAACTGGTAATCTTATTGCAGCTGTTGGTAACATAAAAAGAAAGAAAATAAATTCAAAGATGGTCGAGGTTTAGTGTGTGCGTCATTTTACAACCTGTTCAATAAAAACTGTAGTGGGAAGTGCTTTGGAAAATATTAATTAAATATTGTGAAAACTGTTTTTCTACCGCGATATCAATTTTTACATGATTAGATTATAAGTAGCGTCAATTGTCTGCATAAAAGACGTTCTTTATTTGAGTTTTAACCTCTAAAATTGAGTGTCCGAAAAACTGGTACCAGTAAACTAAGTAAGAACCGTATTCGGACACGGTGCTTGGAAACCGGTATCTGGTGTAAAATTTTTATTTATCTTTGTTTAACACTTGCAATAGTTTTATACCTGTAGGCCTTAGTCTAATTACTCAATTATATATAAAAAATAAGGTGACCAGTTTTCGGAGGCCTTTTTCTTTGCTTAACGAGGTAGACGTAGCACTCGTTTCTTGGGGCGTCCAAAAAACGGTAGTTTTCAGACGCATTAGACTTATTTGCAGTAGGTATATGTGATTTACATTGCGTGCATAGGTGTCCGAAAAATATCGTTTTTCCCATGGATTCATGTTTATTTAAAATTAACCAATTTCACGATATAAATCCATCATAGGTACTTATATACTTAAGAGTGTATTTCAGATGGCGAAAACAAAACCAGCATTTAAAAAACCAGAATCTAAAAACCATTTAAAGGCAAAACCGTAAATTTTGTACATACTCCAATGCTTCACTTCAAGCAGCCCTGCAGGCTATTCGAGAAACGGGAATAACTTTAAGAGAAGCCAGCAGACTCTATGGTAGGTATAAACCAAAAATAATACCCATATCTTATGAAAATTTCTTCTGTAAATAGACATCTCCAGAGCCACCATGCATGATAAATTTACTGGAAAATCTCCAGCTGAGAAGGAAAACCGGACCGACACCATTGCTAACTGTGGAAGGTGAGAAGAAAATTGCAGACTGGGCTATAAGTATAGCAATATCTGGCTTTCCAATTTCAAAAACCGATCTTATAGAAGCTGTGGAAAAAATTACAATAGATACCGGTAAATCAAACTCCTTTCCTAACGGTGAACCTGGAATTAGATGGTACAAAGGATTTCTGAAAAGACATCCTAAAACTTCCCAAAGGGTGGCAGAGGGAATCAACAAAGCGAGGGCTTTAGTAACTGAAGAATCCATTTGATCGTGGTTCTGCGATTTGCGAAAATATCTAGAAGACAACAATTTTCAAGATGTGTTAGAAGACTCCAACATAATATTCAACGGGGACTAATCTGGATTTTCCTTGTGCCCAAAGGCTGGCAAAGTCCTCGGACCAAAAGGTTGGAAAAATTTGGGTATCATTATAAAAATGTTTCATTTTAATGCTCTTTTTATTACCTACTTGTTTACTCATGTCTGACTATAGTCCATTCCAAACAAGAATAAGGTAGAGGGCGCTTGGATGTAAGGTGCAGTGCCACATGGTAATTATAAAAACAAATTAATTATAGTTTGTATATAATACATACATAACAATTAGTAATTTCATTTTGAGTCATTAGTTTTCATAACTCGTTCTTATTGTAAAACTGACAATTACGTTTTTCACATTTTAAACATAAGCCCAGTTAAGCCGTGTAAACCTGCACCATAATTTAACCAATCAAAGTGAAGTTCAAACCTACCCCATACTTTTTATCACTTTATTCGTAGCTGGCACGGACTATAGGTATACGTTAATTTTTCGTTTATTACTAGTAGGTAACGAAGAGTACTGCTTTTCGACCAGTTGTCCGAATAATGATACATTAGTGTCTGAAAATTTGTCAATGGTGTCTTAAAAGTAGTAAAATTGACTTTCTGACTTTTAAAAATCATAATCAAAAAATAATTAACGTTAATGTTTCTTTTTCGTCTCAATCCTTTCTTCACATTTCAGAAAACGCATTCACACCGACAGAATTTGTTTCATAATATAAACTAACTATTTTATTAAGTGTTCAATGCAGGAAAACAGTTAAATGCCCGAATATCGGTTCGGTCACCTTAAGTTAGGATCGCGGAAGCATAAGCGAGGGCGATAAGGTTGAAGACGAGCAAACCAATAGATTTAGTATGCACCACCTAACTAGCGTTAAAAGTGAGGATGTTAGGGGAAATACGGCTACTTTAAAAGACGAGGTTAGACGGAAGTTACTAAACGTTACTTTCGAAGGTCCTCACTCAAAGCAGATAAATTTTTAGCTTTTTAAATTTTACAAACCGAAAGTAGCTTAAGCATATTTGCTATCTCAATAAAAGTAACATACATAAAACAAAATTAGAACAATGAATCAATAGAGCACTTCTAATTTATAAATCCTATACTACACCAAACAATAACAAAATTAATTAAATAATGGGTATATGATTATAATATCTTAAAATGGGAATAATCCTTTTCTTCGTAACCGACTTTTGAAAGAACTACCAAACCTGGAGGTGGTATGTAGACCACTCAACAGTCAAAAGAATTAAATTGTAAATCGTAAATTTAATGTACTCTATGTTTCTAACAAGAAACATAAGAGGTTGGAAAACTAAGTTTTAACTTGCTAAAGGTTTTGATCGCAGGTTAGTATTTCCATCTATCTGTTTACGAAAGAAAAACTGTTTTTTAAAATATTTCAGTTTCTTAATCGAGTTCTTTAAACAAAAAAAAAGGTTATATGTTACAAGGTACGCATATCGTTCACAAAATTTTATTTTAGTAGTTCTAAAAAAATATAGTTAAAAGGTAAAATACTCTTCTTTTTGAAGTGGATACATTTTTAAGAAGAATGTTAAATTATTACTTCTAGCTTTAAAAATTTTAAACGATAAACATCAGGTACAGAACAGGTAATCTAAACTTGACATGCATGTTTAAATAAAATAATCGCTTTTTTATTAAAGTGTAAATTGTATACAGACAAAAGAGGATTATAACTCTTTGAGCTGAAGCAGAAAAACATACCTGCTGGCGTCTGACATACATAACTATCTGCCGTGGTTAGTTGACCAAGGGCGCACAAGAAATATTTATGATCCCTTAAAAATATCCGTTAGCGCCAATCCAAAGTTAATTTATATAACTTTCAACTAACCTGCAGCAGCATTCATCCACTATTCTTTGAGTAGCACCAATTAAACGACATGATCAGATACATGCATCGCACAAGTAAAATTTAACATCCAAGTGCTGAATTTAAAATAAACGTACATTGTCGTAGCAACATTTATACTACATAAACCTATATATAACCGTTCTTCTATTGTACGCTGATTGATCTATTCTCGAAACTAAATCATGATATACCAACGGCCACGCACTCATTGGGAGCTTCTTAGACACCCGTTTTTACCGCCAAGTGCTCTGCTTTAAAATTTGAACCACCCAAGATAACGACTAACGTTCGACATTTGCAACTATAAAGAACACCTTGTAAACAGCACAAATTAAACAGTAAGAGGTGCATTTTAATACTGAACAAGACCAGAGATACTTAATCCAGGAAATTGAATAAATTAAAGTCGTTTACATAATTATGCCACAAAGTAAGGGCATTAACTACGAGATTTTTCTATTATCGTCTGCTACTTAAGATTGTAAATTCAATAGTTATCATAAGGAGACGCAAAACGTTAGTCCTGTAAAAGTGTGCTACAAGTTTAAAAACTTAGAGACCCCTTCAATAGAAACTTATCACCATTTCTTTTAATTATTATGTGCAACCCTGAATCGTTTTTGAATATACCATAGTTGGCTTTATGCATCACCTTTGAGATTTCAAACATACATGATTAGATCACACTACAGCGCTGCAAAGATTCAGATATCTCATTAAGTATTAAAAAAACAATATGTTTCATTGTTTAGAACTATACGTGAAATAAAAGTATAAATTGCTTAACGCGATTTCGGCATAAAACAGTTTGGGAAAAGTTTATATAATTATTAATGTAGCTTGAAGGGTTTCATCTACAATTCCCGTGACAGCCGCTTCTGCAAAAGGGCTTTTCAAATTAATATTAAAAAAACTTGTTTACAAATAACAATAAGCTCAAAATAGAGAAACGGCTCGAATTAACTTCTGTCAAAACGGCGTTGTCGCTTTGATTAACCAGCAACAATCTTTTTTAAAATTTTCTGATAATAAAAAGTAAATATATTTTCTATTGGTTCGTTTCTAATATTTTTATAAATTGCACGATATAAATTGCAACTACTGATATAAATATTTTGTTTTAATAAACAAGACTACTGGCAACCAATTACAAAATAATATTAAGGTGTTCTAGTTGTCTGGGGTGACTTGTCAATGCTTTGTAGTAAGAGAGATAACATTTATTTACAAGTTGAAATATTGATACGAACTTACTATGTATTAGCATCAAAGGCATTACACTCCCAAAGGACATATCTACAAATGTCTCTGTATGCTTAATTAAATTGCAAATGTCTATAACTAGAACTGAAAATAATGTACACTTTAGTTTGCAAAGTAGTAGAACGAGTTTCTATATTGAAGAATTGATCTAGGGAGGTGCTTTGTTTTCTACAGTTTTAAGATATAGACATAGCGTAGTGTAAATTTTGTGTTTCATGCTTAACCATTGAACACCGTGCAATGTATGACTGATCTGTTAGTTACGACAAATTCTAAGAATTAATCAAAAACTAGAGTTTTGAGCCACTTAAATTCGTCTAGCAACGAGCAACATCTACAGCGACACATGGGTAAAATACAACATTGGAGATCGACATTGAAATAAAACAAGGGAGTATATGAAAATTTCTTTCCCAGTAAAGTTTAATATATTTTCTATACTATAAATAAACTTAAGATTACCGCATGCTTGCCTTAGGCATTGACGTACATGTTTATCAAATTGTAAACTGGACTCTAGATATACCCAAGGTTTATCTACTCTTTGTAACGGTGTGTTATTAATTACTAATTGTATGAAATTTTACACGCCGTGCGTTGAAGCCAACGATCCAGAAACTAGGTACATAAATTTTTGTTCATTTATGTGCAATGAATGTAAGCATGCATGTTGAACAAAGTTATTATTATCTTTATTTAAAATTTCATTAGCTTCAACGACCTTGCTTTTATCAAAAGAATAGAAAATTTGTCTCATCAGTGTATAGCTGGTATTTTGTAAACTTTGAATTTCTAATATTGGTCGTATTATGGTAAATAGAAGTGGTTCCAATATCAATCCTTGTGGAACACCGCAACCTATTTGAGACTTATGCGAATGCAGTTGGTTTGGTATCTCTCAGTTAGATAGGATACTATCAAATGCACGCATAATTACTAAAACCAATAAATAAATTTAAAATATTAAGTAAGATTTCATAGTTGAAGGTGTCAAACACATTCGAAAAATCTAGAAACACTGCTACAGCAAACTATCTTAAACCGCTAAAATTTCATCTGTTATTCTAAGCAATGCAGTTTCGCAGATGTGGTCTGTCCAAAATCCAGACTAATATTGTGAGTAGTGAGGTAAGGCCGGTCTGAATTCAAAACGGTGTATGCGTATGTTTTTTCCATGTAACATACACGTGCACCGTTTTGAATTCAGACCGGCCTTATATACTTTCAATGTAAAATACGTGTGGGCACGTTTTGAAGTCAGACCGGCTTTATATTACTTTCAATGGAACATACGTGTGTGACTTCAAAACACACGTATGTTGAAAAATATAAGTGCAGAGAAAATGTGTAGCTGTTTTGAATTCGGTTTTCTAGCGAGAAGTTATAAAGTAGGCCAGATGCAAAATATCGCATTCAAGTCGATTGTGTTTAATTAAAGTGGATTCTGATTTATGTTTTTTACTTATGTTTAGAGGCTGCAAATACACATGGGCCGGTTTGACTTCAAAGTGTGCCTAACAGTAGGAAAAGCAGCAGCGGTGGTAATCAAGGTCAATCCTATCTAATATAAGCAAAATATCTTCGACTAGCAATCATAACAACATAAAAATTAGTTAACGGAGTGTTGTGTGTAAGATAGAAGCAAGTAATTAAATGCAATATGGATTTTAATACTCTTAATAAAACCACATATCGCAAACCTTATATAAATTCAAAAGATCTTGTAGTGAATAAGAGGTTTGAAGTTTTGAGAGTGGAAACTGTCAAGACAAAATATGGAGAAAAAGTATTAGTGGAAACAGAAGAGTTCAAAAGTATATTGCCATTGAGATATTTTAAATACCTTCAAGCACATGGAGTGAAACAATTAAATGAAAGTATTGGCTCGAACAAACACGTATATATAACTAGTAAGGGATCGATCGGTCTAACTGTCAACATAGAATTTTCAGAATAATATGTCACTAATCTAAGAAATTAGTTTATTATAATAATATAAATCTTGTTCTTTACTGTTTATTTTATTATAACACATCTAAGTCGATTGTATAAAGAATGATGTATTTAATTAAAGTGGGTTCTGACTTATGTGTGTTTTACTTTGAGGTTACTACCTTGTTTAAAGAAAGTCTTGTTTCAAAAGAGAAACTTTTATAAAATACTTTTATTTACAAATTGTTGAATATTTTGATCTAACTATTTACAGTTAAAATCTAACTATTTATAAATGAAAAAGTATTTATTAACTCCCGCTCTTGAAGTATCTGCTGCTTCCTTGCAGTCAGTTCCTCTTTTTTTTGCTTTATTATTTCTAGTTCCAAATCTAGACGACGCAGTAGCTTCTCCCCAAGCTTTTTAAATGCGTTAAGTAACTCTACTGTGTTATCTTTGTAGGATTTGTCATCTTCACAGCAAACAGCCATATTAGGTCCTGCACATAACTTTTTCATAGCCAACATGTTTTTGCCGGATCTGTGAGCATAACATAAAAGATTATTGTAGGTTTACCTTTTCTTTTGTATACTACCTGATGTTTCTGAGAGGATCAGAATATGCCAACGATCCAACGATAGCCTCGGAATTTCCAGAATGGTTTTTTGATCCTAATCTAATGTAACTTATAAATTAGTAGTGTTTGCATAAACATAAATATATTCTAACGTACATGTATGGTTCTGCTTTACTATGACGTTGGTCATTGGTACATCTAATTTCGAGTATAGGAACTGGCTGCGGTGGAACAACAAAAGCGGCAGACTCGGACATATCATTGCTCCTAAAACGCCCAAATCTATCAATATTAAAACACATGTAATAATGTGAAAAAGCACTTACCGTGATATATCTATTACGTCACTATCAAAAATAGCAGCAGTGTCAATTTGAGGTGAAGAACCAAAAACTTCTTTAATTAAGTCTTCGTCAGAATGTAATATAAATTGTTCTAGAACTTTTACGTTGGTACTCCTACCATTTTTGATCGATGATAAGTTACTCATTTTTAAAGTTGCTAGTAGTAGTAACTAATAATTATACAAGAGATCTGATTGAATACTGTTGGTAAAATCTACGTGAAGTATTTATATTAAATAATAAACTGACATGTTAGAAAAAATTAAAAATTTGCATCGTTTTCGGAAAAAAATGCAAATGTTATATATATTCAGCTATGTTATCTAATCTAATGAATAAAAAACAGTATGTAAGCAAATATAATTATGCCTCAGCAGAAATAACGAATTGGCTTCATTGTCTGAAAAAAATTGCAACGAAGGCACATAGTAAAATAAAAAACCTAAATTAGTTTAATTTCGTTTAAAATAATGCAATGCAAAGGGCCCTTAACTAATACAGTAATATATAGAATAAGTTTTAGATTACTGGTGGCATAATTTATTTTTTAGTAAAACTTAACAAAATTGACTTTTACATGCATATATAGGTATGTAGTAATTGCGTTTACATGATTCATGCTGCATTATGAAATTCTTTAATTCTCAAGGTACTGCTATATATAGCTTCCAATAAATTAAATTGCATGATGTTAATTGTATTATGATAATACTGCAGAATGTTTTTTTAATACTGGTTTTTAAAAAAAAACATGAGTGTGTGTAAATTATTAAATAACATTGACAGTTTAATCTGAGACATTTCAAATTTGCTTTATTTTTCTGAAATTTTTTTATATGTAACCATAAAAGTAGCACTGTAATGCTAGCGTATTTTCTGTACACACAGCATAAATCAAAGGTCGTATAAGAACATTTTATTACTGTACTGCAAGCAAGCATATTTTTTTCCGTAAACACAGCTGAATGAAAATGATGAGATGTTGTTGTGTCAATGCAAGTGTTAATAAAAAACGCAAAAATCAGATACTTTGCTTATTAAACTGGATTTGTTGCTGGAAATTAAAATTCAGTATTAATTTTTCTGCTGAATATTCTTTTAAGAATTAAACCATTCAAGCTTGAAAATCATCTTGAATAAAAACGTAAATAAAGGTGATTTTAACAGTTGCATTCAAAGCAATTCGCTATGCAATTATTTTTATTGTATGCTAATTCTTTTACAGTTGTTTTGCTTACGTCAGATGATATTTTTGTATAAATAGTCAATAAAGCTCTACATATATTAAGTAGTGTAGTGATTGTATAGAATCATGAATTCTGAAACGGTAGCCGAGATTAATAGTGCTATTTTAAAGTTAACTGTAAAATGTGTGAATCTAATCAGATCAGCCGATGAAATAACGAAACACATTATAATTATAAAAGCAAAAATAAGTATATTGAAGCTTGCTATTAGAAATAAGGTATACGAAGACAATCGCCAGGAAAATCCTAGTAGGCTGAAATCTAATTTGGCACACCTTAAAAGTTACCTTGTACGATTGAGGCATTTGAAACGCTCTTTGGAATATCAAGGTAAAGGTATTCATGCAACGCTTTCTAGAGGTCATATTCGAAATTTGATTTGGCATGATGAACAATCATGTTTTGCAAGTCGAATAATTACGGGACTTATTACCAATTTCAGTTATAGAGATCCTCTAGTGTTCTTAGACAAGACGTTCGCTAGTTTTAAACGCAAGATTGTTGCTTGCATAAAAAGTCAATGTTGAAAGTTAATGTAATATTGTCCGCTAACTTTGTTAAGACTACAACTGGTGAAATAGATTTGAAGACGTTTCCTACTGCAAATCGTCACATCGATGTAAACACCAATCTCAAGCAGTGGTATAAGGAGAACCTATTGGACAAGATATCGAAGCGATTGGAAGAATTTAGTGAAAAGGATTCAGGTTGGGCAATCCAAGAAGTTTTACACTTGAAGGTAAATATAAACAATCATGATCCGCTTAAAGGAGGGTGTTCAACGTTTGTTCCGGTTCCGGACTTTATAGCAAAAAAACGAGCTGTGGTAAATGTAATAAATAACGACCAACATTGCATTCTTTGGGCCTTGGTTTCCGCTTTATATCATGCTAAACAAAATAGTCAGAGAATATCTAGCTATCCACATTTTGATACAGTATTACGCTACAATTCAATTTAGTTTCCAATCGCATTAAAAAACAAAAAAAATTGAGAAGCTCAACAATCTCGCAATTAACCTATATTGCATAGAAAATACTAAGATACTCCCATTTTGTTTAAGTGAAAATTTAAGAAAAATAGAACCTATTAATCTGTTAGTTTTAAATAATGATTCCTTACAATATTCTCGTCCGACAAATGCTAATGAGAATCACTTTCATTTTACTTGGATTAAGGATATGTCAAAATTATTTGCAAAACAGTTGTCTTCACATCACCATAAAAAAATTTTTGTTATAGATGTTTAAATAAGTTTAGTACAGCAGCATTACTTAAGCATCATTCGAATCATTGCGAAAAAACAGAATACTTGCTCAATAAGATTACCCGAAGAATCCGAAAAGTATCTAACATTTAAACACTTCCACTACCAAGAAAAAGTATCATTTGTAGTATATGCAGACCTCGAATGTATATTAGAACCATGCAATGAGCCAAAGGTAATATTAAACACAGTCCGTTACCAAAGGCATATACCCTTTAGTGTAGCGTAGTATTTGAAATGCTCTTATGATAATAAATATTCTAAATTTCAATTGTATCGCGGAAAAGATTGTATAGAATGGTTTGTTGTTCAATTGAAACTGATTTCAGAAACGACAAATAAAATTTTCTGTAACCCAAACCTATGAATCCTTTAACAGAAGAACAAAAGTCAGCATTTAAATTTGCCCTTCACTGTCACATTTGCAATAAACCTTTTAGTATAGATGATATTAGAGTTCGCGATCACTGTCACTTTACAGGTGAATTTCGAGGAGCGGCTCATCAAAATTGCAACACAAATTATCATAATTCTTATATGATACCAGTAGTTTTTCATAATTTATCAGGCTACGATTTGCATTTCATTATTAAAAAAATCTCGTTAGATTTTTCAGGTTCGTTAAGCATTCTACCAATAAATAAGGAAAATACATATCTTTTCAAAATATGTAAAAGGTATGAAAGTTAGTTTTAGATTTATCGATTCATTCAGGTTTATAGCATCTAGCATCGAAAAATTAGCTTCCTACTTAGATGATAATAAAAAATCCATCACCAGGGAAAATTGTAACACTGATAATGAGTTTCGGTTACTTACGCGTAAAGGCATATTTTCCTATGATTACATTAACTGTTGGGATAGTCCCAATGAAACCAATTTACCCTGTAAAACAGCATTCTTTAATCATTTGCGCAATGAAGAAGTCTCAGATGACGACTACAATCATGCTAAACACGTTTGGCAAACATTTAATTTACAAACACTAGGGGACTATTCAGATCTATATTTAAAAACAGATGTACTGCTCTTGACTAATATATTTGAAAACTTTAAAAACTTCACTACTTTACGGCTCCTGGTTTAGCTCTAGATGCAATGTTAAAAACGACGAACGTTAAACTCGAGTTGCTTACTGATATTGAAAAAATAATGTTTTTAGAACGGGGAATTTGTGGTGGTGTTTCTCAATGTTCGAATAGATATGCCAAAGCAAATAACAAATATATGAATGCAGATTATGATCCGAATTTCGATTCTAAATATTTAATTTATTTTGATGTTAATAATTTATATGGGGCTGCAATGTCTGAATACCTTCCATATGGAGAATTTGAATTTTTAGATGGCACCAGTCCAGATATAGTACGTTTAGACATACTTAATATTCCCGATGATTCTGATGGAGGATATATTTTTGAATGCGATTTACACTACCCAGTATCTTTACATGAAAATCACAGTGACTTACCTTTGGCGACTGAACATATGATACCACCAGTACCTTCTAATAAATCAAACTTAAAGAAATTACTTACAACTTTATATCCAAAACTCAGCTATATTATTCACTACAAGAATTTAAAAATGTATTGAAGCTACGGTTTAGAACTGAAAAAGATTCATAAGGTTCTTCGGTTTAAACAAGCCCCTTGGTTAAAAGAATACATTGATTTGAATACAAAATTAAGACAACAGTCAAAAAAAGTTTCCATATATGCTTTTATAAAAATATGATAAATTCGGTTTATGGAAAAATGATGAAAAACGTACGGAAATGGAAAGATGTGAAATTAGTGACCGAATGGGAAGGACGGTTTGGAGCTCGTAGTGACATAGCAAAACCTAATTTTCACAGTTGCACTGTGTTAGACAAAGATCTTGTCTTAATAGAAATGAATAAATTAGAGGTTTATTTAAACAAACTCATTTATGCAGGTTTCTCTATTCTAGATATTTTAAAAACCTATTTATATGAATTTCACTATAGTAATATAAAATCGCAATTTGCTAACAAAGCAAAGCTGCTGTAGACAGATACGGATAGTTTGATATACGAGTTTAGCGTTGAAGATATTTACTCTTATATCAAACAAGATATTCATAGATTTGATACTTCCGATTACGACCCCCATAACAAATATCATACCCCATTATCAAATAAAAAGGTTCCTGGTATTATGAAAGATGAAAACAATGGTGATATCAAGCTAGAGTTTGTAGGGCTTAGATCTAAAATGTACACTTACAGAGTTCAGGATAGGGTAATAAAAAAGTCAAAGGGATCTTCCTTAGCAAGTATTAAGCAAATTTCTTTTGATGATTATAAGAATGCTTTATTTTATAAACAGAATGTACAGAAACAGCAATGTTTAATTAGATCAGTCACACATGGTGTGTTTACTATTAAACAAAACAAAATTGTTCTTAATCCAAGTGATGATAAAAGAATTCTTAGTACATCAACCACTGATACTAAACCTTGGGGGTATAACTATACACTCAGAAATGACTTGTAAAGCTTCAACCACTGGCTCAAATAAAGAATGCAATTTATTTTATCCCGATTAACATATAATATTTTTTTTAGTTATAAAAACTTCAGTGTTATGTTTATACCTGCACAAGTACACCGTTTTTTTTTGGATGTATTTAAAAATAGGATACCTTTCAATCTGTCCGAGTTAAACTATATTAGTATAAATGTATTGTAGAAAAAAAAATAGTAGTAGTAACCGTTCTGTTTAAAAAAAATCCAGTTTGTTAATAACATACCAGGTAGTTTATTTGAAAAATGTATAACAAAACTTTTATTTAAAATTACCAATGTTTATGACTGTTTACTAAATCACTTAATAATTCAAAAATGTAAAAAATATTTTAGCAAAAATTATTATTATAACCCATTAACAATCAAACATTTGATGTTGTAAAAACATGTAAAATAATAAATAGACTGTGATTGCTAAATGATTTATTGTTTTTTTTTTCATAATTTGAAAAGGTACAGTAATAATAATAATAATAAAGTAATTATAATATTCTTATGCTGTTTGAGAGTGGATTGTATTTGACTATCTTATCATGAAGTATAAGGCAATGACAAGATGTACTTGGCGAAACGTTTCTACTAGTTTCACATTCTAATCTAATATCGACAGTACCAGATTTTAACGCTTCGTTTTGTCTAGAACAATCTGTAACGGGCATTTTTCATAGCTTAACATTTTTACGCTATACTCAATTCTTAAAATACATCGTTTTTAGATCGCTGTTTGTATCAAGTAAATACTTCGGAATAATTCAAAATTGTATGCAATTTAACTCGTGTGTATTAATTAAAGATAGATAAATTGAAGATTGATTCTCATTAATAAATACATTCCAAGGAATGAATGTTAAACAGCTTGTAATTAATTATAGATTGCATTGTTCTTGTCTTGCCGTAAATATAAATTTTGTTCCTTATGTGGATATACAAGTCTAGCTAAGAGACGATAAGCGTTGTAATAACGACGAATTGATATAAACAGACGAGGAGTTGGATATTGCTCTTCGTTCCTATATATTAATTACGTGAAAAATACTGTTGCCTTGTTGCTTTGAAAATAGTGAGAGTTGTAGTTTGTGTTTTGTTCCGATATTACGTTAAAAATACTGTATCCTTGTTGCTTTACTAATTGTGCTTTTAGTTGTTTTTCTTGTGAAGTAAAATGTTATATATTAACTGTAGTAGTGTAGTTCTGAATACATTTAAAGGAAGATGCTTTTATATGTAACGTGTTTTTGATTGATTTTCTGTTGGAAAAAAAAGTGATAGAACTTGTTGACTCGACCGCACGTGCTTGTTTTACGGAACATTATTTTAGTGATACGCGTTGCTTTACTAATTGTGTTTTTTTTTGTGGAGTTGTCTTTTTTATACTTGAACTGGGTGTGCGATCTAGTTTCGCGGTCTTTTTCTTTTTATCAGAGTAGTTCATACTTTGGATTATCCAAGTGCAGTTGATACTGTAGTTTCTGAATTTTCTAACAACAAAGAATCTAAAGTAGATCATTGCTTGCGCAAATTTCGTTATTTGCGAAATATAATAGATTACCGGTTTACAAAGGTATTGGTTGAAGTTTCTCACTGCCTTTTTGGGATGTTTATGAAGATAATATACATTTGGTCCCAGTTGAAATTAAACTAGTGCTACAACATATTTCGAAATTATTGCCTCAGGAAATAGAAGTAACAAGAGATTTATCAATGCTACATAGTTCCGTCGCGTGATAATGTCGGTTGCTAACACCAGTGAAATACGTAGGTGTGATTAGTGTGACGTGTGATAAGTTCCATCAACACCCTCACAGTCCAGGGTGAAGTGCTTCGTTAGCGTAGGACATCGTGAATCTCACATTTCCGTTGCAAGGAAGCGTTGCTGAAGGACTTTTGTAAGTTGAACTATTTCCTACTTGTTATTACTTTAAATATCTATCCGTTGCTTTACCATATCTTTGTCGTTCTGATACCTTTTACAAAAGACTTGCATGATATTCTAAAACATAAAAAAAAGAACGAAAGAAATAAAGATCAATACTACTGAATTACTCATATCAATTGTGTCTTACCTATTTTTTTTTTTTAACATTTTGTCTGATTTATGTTTAATTGATGAGGAAACATTTCTGCTACTCCCCAATATTACCTCACTTTGTACTAAACATTTTTTTTGTATTGCTTTTACCGTTGTTATATTATATAGTTTATCTAAACAGTTTTTTTTACATTCTACAAAGTACTGAATAACTTAGACTTTTCATTGCTGCTATGCTTATTCTTCTTTTTACAGGTTTGCTTAACTATTTTTCTTGCAGGTACTGTTACTAACTCCTTACCGCCGCATACATTATATGTCAGTCTGCTTTCTACGACCCCCCCCCCTGCTCTCCGATTGAGCTCGGTCATTTTCTTGGATTTTCTTGGTGTTACGCACGGCTACAAGTCAACGTAACATAAATTTGGCGCCCACCGTGGCTGCCACGAAATAACGTAACAAATCTATGACTACTAATGATGCAATACTTCGTAAATCTTCAGGATTAAAAAGTGGCTCATTTTCCTTTTCGTAGTATGATTGCTGAAACTGGGCATACATCTCATATAACAACGCAGTCTGATTATTCTCGAACTTCAAACTTAAGTTATCGTACGGGAAAATTTTTGAATTTAAATAGAGTTTCATGTTGTTTAAATAGCAATGAAAAAACGACTGTAGTTGCTCATGTATCTATTTTTTCGGTTGCTTTGGAAACCAACAATCACAAATCTTGATTTTTCTAATTGTGTTGTTGTTTTAATGTTCCATGTATGACGTGTCGTTTCTTGTAGAAGTTGATATTCATGCAACTCCCATCCTCTAAACGGAATATGCAAATCCTGATTTTGTGCAACGCATTCTATTAAATTAATTCGTTGAGTATCATCAACGGCTACATGCGGCATTTTCCATAAAACCTTGTTTAAAACAACTTTTATTTCCTCATCGGCTGTAGGATTAATTATAGCAGTAGTATCAAAACTAGAACGTAGTAAAACTAACTCATGGCGGAAGTTTAAAATAATTTTTTTAAAATCTTCGCATAATTCGAGAACCATTGAAAGGTGTATTGCAACATTAAAATTCCCATTGGCATCAACTATTTGCGAATCATCCATAGGAAACCACCTAGCGTTTTGTAAATGTTTACTTTGATTGCTATTATATGAAACATATCCCTTCATTATAGACGTTAATCCAGGATTCCGAACACGATCTACAATGATACCACCAATCTCATATCACATTTCATCAAAAAGCAGCAAAACCCCATTATTTACAAACTTTGCGGTTTGAGACGGCGTTCTATCTGTTTTAATTAATTTGCCTTCTATGTACAGCATGCTCTTTGATGGTAAGGTGTATACATCTTGTTGTTGTATAGGGGTTCGAATTTCATCATTATTGTTTAAAGATGTGTTAGCATAAGGTTGATGAGTATGTTTTTCAATATTAATAATTGCATTGTCGAAGTAAACTTTGTCACGCACGTTCAGTATTTCACTATTCATTCTACTTTTTAATTAAATAAATGCAATCCTAACGTTTGTAGAAACTTCCGGTTTTGTGTTGTTAGCGGTTTTGAAACAATCAATCGAGTGTCGATTGTTTTGAAATTTCCAGCATTTATAGCAATTCTTGACATGTTGCGTGCATTATACTTAGTACCCATGGCTATTGCGGATTTTTTTTAAATGCAACCTTACAGTTAGCAGTTCTCCTCTGAAATTAACTAAATTTCCATCTTGATCTAACACTTTAACTATTATTTCATTTATTATACGTGACCTGATTAGTAGATATATAATCGTAGATGGGCACTCGATAATTTCAAAACCTGCAGGTACTTGAGGAAAAAATTCATGTATTACATGGGCTGGTTTACTATTTAAACAGGATCCATTTGCAATATTACAATCGATTAAAACTGCATTTACTTTACAAATGTTGATCGCGTAGTCTGCTTGATGCGTGGCATATGCTAGCAATTTTCGTGAATTGAAACCGAGTAGAGAACCAATTGAATCCTTTTTGGTAAAATTGACATCTACACTACATTTAATACTACATTTAAGTGTATTATTGTCAGGTGTAATTTCTATATACACTGGTGTCTTTCTAGCGCTTCGTGATTGTTCCATACGACCACGCCATCTTTTATCGCCTAAAGCTTTTTGAAGATATTTATTAATTTTTCTAATCTCATAAGCACCTTTAGGTATTTCTATGAATTCTCCGTTAGATCCATAATAAAATTTAATATTTATTCCTTTTTCTATGTTTGGAATTGTGTTATAAGACTCAAAATTTGTTAATCCTAATACATACTCCGAATCATTATCCAAGTATATAAGCGGATTAAAGTTGCTTGTTAAAACTGAAGTGTTTCCCGTTAGAGTAAAAGTGTACGACATGACAACTTCATACGCAGTTCTATGTACTACTTAGAAATTGTAAGCATAAATGACCGCAAAACACAGTACCATACGATTGTTCTTGGTTAATGTTATAAAGAATTTTACATTTACCCCCGCTATTCAAATAACTTATCAACTCTTTTGGCGGTCGCAGGTTTCCGTAGCTGTCATAGTAAATAGCGCTACTACCGTACTTTTTATGGGGTCCAATGCGTACCTAAACCTTCTATTCCATCTAAATTAATTATACCACATTCTTTTAAATTAACTTTCTTGGGAAGATTGTTTCTTATGAACACTCTACGGAAATATGGTACTTCTAATTACTTAACAAACTCTATTAATTCTACAATGCTTAGTGCTCGATTAAGTAAAATCAAGTTGCGTTCCTTTGAGGTTTTGCAGGTACTAAAAAAAGACCAAAACCTTTTTTATAAGGTTTGATGTACATGCCGTTTCCGACTGCAATGTCTTCCATTGCCTTGTTATGACGTTGTTTTTCCGCTAGTTGTTCCTTAGCTATTTTAGTATCTGAAACTGCTTTTGCATCAGCAGCTGCACCTCCAGTAAGAGTACCAAGGGCGCTTAGGCCTGCAAAAACTGGTATTAGTGATAGAAAACCTCCTGTTTTAGGAATTAATATAATACGAGCTGATTTAATATGCTTCTTTTGTTTTGCTGTATTGGAGGCCTTAATTGCTATGTTGATTGCATCCATAGTATTAGATCCTTTAGCCTTTTTTAAAGCTGTACATGCTTGTTTGATAATACTTTTAATACTTAGCGTACTTCTTATTTTACGTTTCTTTATCAGTTTTCTTATTTTATTGATATTTTTTGTTCTCAGTGATGCACAGGCACCCATACCAAGTTTTACTTTAGCTTTCATTGCGGTAGCTACTCCAAATGCTGCTGCATTTTCACCTAAAGACGAGTCACCAGAATTTAGTCTTTCTGTAGCTAACTGAACTAACTTCGAATCTGCTTGATGGCGTTTAGATAGATCTTTTTCTTTGGAGTATGCATTATCGTGCTCCTTACAAGCCTCGTCTAACTTGTTTATTCCCTTGTCTCCCCGAGCTAACCGTTTGATTAGTTTTGTACCCGGACCGCAAAATTTGTAACCCGGAATATGCGCTTCAAATGGTAAATTGTTAATTACAGTATTTAACAGTCCGTTCCCAGTAGTTTTAGAATTATTATAGGTAATCATTAGCGGACAACTGCCCTCTCAAGCTGTGCAGTAAATAAATAAAATATTGTGAATTAATGGTTCTTTATATACTCGCAGTTTCTTATATATATATCTATATATATAATTCCACTTTTTTACAATCCAATTTATTACTTGCAAACATGCGTGTTGTGAAACAATCAACACCTTTAACCATAAACAATAATTACATTGACGTACAATCCTTAGCTAAAAAAAACAGCGTTCTTCTGCTTTCATCTATTCGATGTCTAGTTGTTGGTCCATCAAATTGCGGTAAAACCAACGTTATGATTGGGTTGATAGAACATCCTAATAGTTTAAAGTTTGAAAACGTATATGTTTATTCTAAATCACTTTAACAACCAAAGTATCAATTCTATATTTGTTTTTGATGATGTAGCTTGCGATAAGCAAGGTATCATTAGGGAATACTTTAGTGTGGGGCGTCATAAACAAGTAGACAGTTTTTACCTTTGTCAAAGTTATATTCGTATACCTAAACACTTACTACGTGATAATGCTAATCTTTTAGTTTTATTTAAACAAGATGATTTAAACTTAAAACACATATATGATGATCACATCAATACTGACATGAAGTATGATAAATTCCGTGAAATATGTACTGCTTGTTGGCAAGACAAATACGGTTTCTTAGTTGTAGACAAAGATAGTGATCCAGGTCAAGAAAGGTACCGAATAGATTTTGATCACTTCATACATATTTAAACCTTGAGAGACACAAGTATCGTTAGTATCCAAGAAATTTTTTTATTACAATAAACTTTTTACGCAATGAACAAGGAGGCGATAAAACTTAAAAGAATTTTAATTAAGAAAAGAAACATTGTAAAAAACAAATTGCGCCAGTTAAAAGATAATGAAGTCGTCCAAGTGGAATCAATCTTACCCATAACATCGCGATTAGAAACTATTGCTAATAAACTGGATGGAAAAAGTGTGGTAAAGAAAGAAAATTTAAAGAAGAAGAAGAAGACCTGCCTCATAGCAGTGTAAAAAAAATTAAACCTAAATTGCTAGAAAGGAACGTTGACTATATTGATTCGCCCGTTATTGGCCAGCATATACCGAATATAAAAAATGATGCCATAGAGGAAGATAATGATGATGATGTTGAGAATGAATACGAAGCAGAAGTTAATCGAAATGCACAAAAAGCCCAGGTATATATACAAAGCTTTGCCGATTCACCTGGTATGACACATTATCTCGAACAGCTACATCCGCTACCTCGAGAATATGTTTACAATATGTTTAAAGAAGTTAAGAACGAATTAGATCATAAATATGGTATTAGGTTTAACCCTGATTCAAATGGTCTTATGATAGGCAATTCGAATTTCGTGTTGGATGATGAAAATGTTCTAATAAATGATTTGAAATATAAAGGTACTCCTGGATTATACAAACTACTGTTTAAAAAATATCCTGTCGGGTACAGATCGCAAGATCTAAAGTCGTACCTTGATATTGTGAAAAGAACAAATGCTAATAGAAGATATTATTCTGAAACAGAACAAATTCAGGGTAATAATTCATATAAATACAAAAATATAATATCTACATTAAACATACTTCCCCAAACACCCCGTGGACCTAGAACATTACCCTATAGAAAGCGTCTTGGAGACGGTATGACAATGGAAGTATCAAATAACGCCATAGATTATTTATATTAGAATAATCCCAATGAACTTGTTGATAGATTACGGCTTTTAGTTTCATCTCAGACTGCTGGACACACAGGTCACGGCAACGAAATAAATTCGATCATTGAAGAATTGCGTGAGGCGAAAGTGATTAGATGATATGACAATTGACAAATTTGGAAGGCACTTAAATAACCGTAAAATATATATAAATGAACAGGAATATGAAAACAAGAATGAAGGTTTTGAAACCTTGATTGAGTACAAGTTACATATGCTACATTACACGGTAGTAGCAATGTTTTACTCTAGTAAATTCCTCGACGGTGACAAGACATTCCTTATTTTCAACATTAAACATAATTATGAATTTCCTTATGAGGAAGCAGTCATTGAGAATATTAAAGGATACCCGCAAGACATTGAAATTTTTATAAACGAAAAAAGTTATGTAATTGCACAGTTACAAGGATTTTTGCTTAAACTAATGGATGTAATCAGCTTTCGTCGCAGCGGTGCTATCATAAACAATACCACAATGTTTCTTGATTTTATATTAAAAGTTCCTTTCAAAGCAAGTGGAGCCCTCGACATTCAAACATAGAAGTATTTATTAATTGTATTTAATAAATCCTGATTAGAAAAAAAAGTATTATGATAGTTGCGCAATCAAAAGTAAAAGAGGATATAGTAAATGAACTTCATAAACCAGCAAGAATAAATTTCAAGAGACGCAAAGTTATAGTAAAAGGTTTAAATGACCTACTTCAGACCGATTTGATTAAAATGCTACCATATTCGCAAACAAACAAAAGATTTAAATACATTTTAGTAGTTATTGATTGTTTCTCCAAATACGTATGGGCTGTACCACTTAAAAGTAAAACGGGTATTGATGTTACTGCTGCAAAGAAAACAATTTTAAATAAATTTAAAAATCCACCAAGAAATTTGCAGTCTGATTTTGGTAAAGAATATTATAACAAACACTTTCAATCCTTAATGCAGACATATGGCATAAACCATTATAGTGTTTTTTCTATAAAGAAAGCATGCATTGTGAAACGTGTAATTAGAACTTTAAAGGGAAAAATGTGGTGCTTGTTTAACCTGAACGGTTCTTACAATTGGATTAAAAATTTAAGTGATATTGTGAAACAATACAACAATACAGTTCACAATACTATCGGAGTCAAACCTGTAAAAGTTGATAAATCAAATAAAAAAACTATTCTTAAATCATCATTTACCCACATCAAACTTGCAACCAAAATACCAAAATATTCAATTAAAGACAGTGTGAGGATTAGTAAACACAGGGAAGCATTTACGAAAGATTACACGCCAAACTGGTCAAATGAAATTTTTAAGATTAAAAAGGTAAACGTAACCAATCCGACAACATATATATTAGAAGATCAAGACGAGAAAGAAATTAAAGGTGCATTTTATGAAATGGAGTTGCAAAAGGTTAAACATCCAGGAATTTACCTGGTAAAAAAAGTCCTAAGAAAAAGTTGAAATAAAGTCTTTGTAAAATGGTTAGGTTTCTCTAACGTACACAATAGCTGGATCGATAAAAATAATGTTTGCTAGAAGTTGTTATAGTAATAATAGTTAATAAGGCTAACATTGTAAAATTATATTAAAATAAATAATACAGACACCATCTTTCTATTGTTTTTTATTATTGTCAAACCATTCTTTTAATAAAAAGGTATTTTGTTTTGCACATTGCAGATTATTATTGCTATGTCTACAACAATGGATGTCATATATTAAACGATTGTTGATTTTTAACTCCGATAGCTTAGGACAACCTAGTGCAAGCATATCAGTTACAGCGTTTTGCATTAGATAGGTTTCAATCAATTTCTTCTTTTCTAGACCCTTCACAAATACTTCTACACCGGGTCGGATAATTTGCTTCAAATAAAGCGCTATATATGATGACGCCATTCCAGCCGTTGAAGATGCATCCCAAGAAAGACCATGAATATTCCTTGTCACTCGTTATGTTTTATATGATCTTGGCTCAAACAACTAGACTGCATTGGCAGTTCAAAAATTTGATGCCAAACATCACCTAACAACAAGTCCAAAACCGCAATTTCTTTGCACACAAACTCGTTTTTCTTGTATTTAAATCCCTGAATATCAATTATATACATGTTTGTATGTAAATATATGCAGTAAACTTCGACTAATTAAATTAATATTAGGAGCAATCTCCTTATATAGCAGATTACCACCATCTGCGTACTTTGCCAACCCACTTTTCAACCTATCACAAGAGTGAACACATTTTGAATTGAAACCGGCCCATGTGTATTTGCAGCCTCTAAACATAAGTAAAAAACATAAATCAGAATCCACTTTAATTAAACACAATTGACTTGAATGCGATATTTTGCATCTGGCCTACTTTATAACTTTTCGCTAGAAAACCGAATTCAAAACAGCTACACATTTTCTCTGCACTTACATTTTTCAACATACTTGTGGTTTGAAGTCACACACGTATGTTCCATTGAAAGTAATATAAAGCCGGTCTGACTTCAAAACGTGCTCACACGTATTTTACATTGAAAGATATGGCCGGTCTGAATTCAAAACGGTGCACGTGTATGTTACATGGAAAAAACATACGCGTACACCGTTTTGAATTCAGACCGGCCATACCTCACTACTATTGTGGTAGCATTTTTGTGTTTCGATGTAAGCAACAATTGGATGCAACATAACTTGTTCAAAAACTTTGGAAACAACATGAAAAATACTAATAGGTCGAAGATAAGAGTAATTTTTCTGTTTTGAGTTTTTTGGTAATGAATATGTTATAGATTGTTTCCGAGTTTGAAAGAAATAATTATTTTTAATACAAAGATTAATTAAATGTGTGAGTATGCGTATTTTGAATCGACAACATAGTTTTAGCTTTTTGACAGATAGCTCATTTCGCTTCTTTACTGTTATTTTTTATCGAATTAATAGTTTTTTTGAGTAACACCTTGTTTAACAATTACAAATGAGAATTTTTTCTTCAAAGCATTTCTGTTGTTCTTATAGTAATGGACCAAGTCCAGGATTACGTCTACTTTTATTCGTTGTCAATGTAATAAAATACCTATTAACTTCATTGGTATCATTGGTTGCGTGATACGTCCCATGGTTTATTTTTGTAATTTAGACCAAATTTTGTTAATTCACTGAATAAATTACTTTTGCAGTTATTTATTTAAAATTGTATGTAGACCTTTTTTCTGGTTCAACTACAGCAGTCACAGTATTTCTCAAATCTTTATAAAGATGCCATTTTTCATTACCTTTAGTAAGAGGGTAGCTTTTCAGTGTTGCGTCTAATGTCTTTTAATGTTTCTCTTTGATATGGGACTGGATTTTTAGTAATTTGTGGTGTTTTCATCGGTGTATACGTATCAAACAAAGCCAGAATATTTTCAGCAAAGAAGCATACTTTTTCTTCAATATCGATCATTAAATACATTGTAGTCCAGTTTATACTTTATAACTGTTCTGTGAATTCACTAACGTCAAAATATTTATAATTTCTATAGTCTAATAATTTAGTTTTAATGGCCTTAAGTAAACTTAAAATGATTGATGTGACTCCCAATGATTGAAATCAACTTAACTGTTTAAAATTAGATTGAAATCAGACCTAAGTATATAATCTATTAAAGTATTTGTTGTCATCGTGATTGGAAATACTTCTTGAACTGTTTGAGCAATTTTGTAAAAATCAAACATATTTAAATATTGACGTACTCTCGGACGTCTTAAATTTAAATGATTATAATTTATATCACACAATAATTAAATTATCAGTCACAAATATCATGCGAGTAAAGGTCTTCGAAATCAGAAATAAATTTAGCATGTTTGTGGGTAGATAGGGACCTGTACATTACAACAAATATTTGTGTAGCTAAACCACTTAACGATATTTTTGTTGCTAGATATTCAAAGTTATTATAGCCTTAAAACTTTGTTCATCTACTTTAAACATACTTTTGTAATAAATTGCACACCGTCTACCTTCTTGATGATTTCTTCTTAAAATTAAATAATTTGGACTCTACACTCTTAAATTATTATAGGTATTAGTATTTAAAATTGTCTCCGTAACCGTATAAATTGTGTCACTGTCAGAATGATCAATATACTCCCTTAATTCACGACAATGCAACATCAAAAAACGTACATTAATGTTTGCTAGTATAATCATTATAGTCATAACGAAAAAGTAAAAATATGCCCAGAAGAAAAAATGAGAAAAAAATAAAAGTGTAAGTCCACAAAAAATTTACACGACAAGTATTAAACCAGTAAATACAGTAATAATACAAATACACAAGCCCACCTCTAGCTACAAAGAAGAAGAAGGAGAAGCGATTTTCAAAGATATCAAAGACGCACTAAGATTAGTAAAAAAACAAGAAAATTTAATAATTACGGGAGATCTTTGTGCAGCGGTAGGTGAGGATAGGGAAAAAGCGGTAGTAGGTATATTTGGTTTAGGCACGAGAAATGACAGTGGAAAAGAGTTGATAAAATTTTGCAATAAAAACAATTTAGCCATCACAAATGCATTATTTCAACATCATTCTAGAAGACGATACACGTGGAAGATGCTAAGAAACATAGAAAGATATTAAATGGATTACATTATTGTTCGACAGCGGTTTGGGAATCAAACAAAAGACAGTAGAAGCTACCCAGAAGCAGATATAGATACTGACCACAACATAATAATTATGAAAGCCGCGCTTAAATTTTAAAATTTTAAAAAAGGATAGAAAAACGCACTTTGATTTTGAGAAACTAAAAGAAAAAGATATCGACAAAAGTTTTGAAAAAGTCAAACAAATTGCTGTAAGACATCAGGAAAATTTCTGATGCTAAGAAAGTGGAAACAAATGGAATACTTTTAAATGCAGCTTAGACATGGCGGTCACAACGATTCTGGGGTATAAAAAAAAACCATGGTTAGCAATAGATATTCTGAATTTAATAGAAGAAAGGTGAAGATACAAAAACAGGAGAGACGTTGCAATAAAACAGAAATGCAAAGCCATAAAATGAGAAATTATTCGCAAATGCAGAAAAGTTAAAGAACGATGGATTGATGAAAAGTGCAAAAATTTACAAACTAATATAGGAAAAACCGACGAATCAGACAAACTAATTAAAATGAATTTTAGGGATATCAAACTGAATAGCAAAAACATAAGAAGCGCGGGAAGAGGTGTCATTATAGAAAATGTAGAGAAAGTTGTTAGAATTTATATGTAGAACGGGGAGTAGAACCACTAGAACAGGAATCAGACATAGAGAAAGATTACTTGGAGTATCCTATAATTAGTTGAATTAACATTAATAAGTAGAAAAAATAATAAAGCATTAAAGGGTCTGAAAAATAATAAGGCTCCGGGTATAGATAAGGTGACAGCAAAAACTTTAAAAACCGCTGGACAAGCAGTAACAGAACATCTCTTCCAACGTGTAGGCTATACGTATGAAATAGGTGAAATACCCAAGAATTTCAAACGTAACTCCAATGTCGCTCTACCAAAAAAGTGAGGTGCGGATATATGTAAAGATTATCGAACAATAAGTTTGACAGCACACGTGTCAAAAACGTTAACTAAAATTGTACAAAGACGGATTGAGAAACGGGGTGAAGAATTATTAAGAAAACACTAATTTGGGTTTATGCGAAACAGGAGAGCAGGGGGTAGGGTATTTTAGCGCTAAGGGTGATAATGAAAACAACAATAGAAAGAGCAGAAATCATGCACGTTTCAATAATGTAGAACATCTATGAGAACTCGATGTGTAGCGACAGGATTTAAAATTCTTTGATAACATTTTTTGAACCTAACATAAACAATGCAAAAAACTCTTTGGACTTGTATCTGACCTTAACAAAATATTTACTATAATTAGGAAATGTTTACTATCAGGTGAAGTTGATTTTTGATTGAGAGGAAATTTTACTAACAGGGATCTTTTTCTGGTCCGTTTAAGCACAGATTTACCAAATCCAATTGAAGGTAAACTTTATAGTAAAAAGGTCCTTAAGTTTACCTCGAATATGACCACACAAGTCTATTATGCTGATCAGTTAATAAATATATAAATCTATCAAGTACACATTTTTACTTAATTTACACCTGTAGGTAGAATTAGTTGAGGGTAAAATGTTAAGTTAAATGTTGGTAAAATATACCAATAATACTACACCTACGAGAAATATCCACCTAATAGTCAATTCTAAGTTAAATATTTGTTAAATTAACACTAAAATATTGACAAACATTTACCTAAAAGTAAAATTAACCTTCAAGACAATTTCAAAGCAACAAATTGACTCATTTTTACTAACTGTAAATACCTACTGGCACACCTTCAAAGTTATATTTACCTTAAAAATTACCACAATTTACTTGTAGGTTATAAAAGCTGGAGAAAATAACGTATAATTTACTTGGTTAGGTGAAATTTACTACAAATCTAAGAGCTGTACTATTTATGAAAGCCATGCTGCATTTAATAAAAGAAAGCAGCTGCTATGTTCGAAGACAACAAACATAGAAGCTTAAAAAAATTTGTGAAGACATGTGTATCGAGTACAGCATTGTATGACTGTAAAACTTGGACAGTACAGGAAGCAGACAGGAAAAAGATATAAGCCTTTGAAATGTGGTGCTACACACGTATGATGAAGATATCATGGACAGACAAAGTTAAGAGCTCATAAGTTCTAGAAATAGTTGGGAAATAAAGCTATTTTTGAAAAACAGTAATAAAATAGGACGTATAGCATAATGGGATACGTTGAAAGGCATGAGGGAATATCACAGGATATATTAGAGACAGAGAAAAGAGAAACAGAGAGGTAGAAATAGATTTAGACTAGACTATTGCACACAGATAGTGAAAGATATAGGCTGTGGGGATTTCAGGGAAATGTGTAGGATAGCTCAGAATAGGAAACAATGTAGGTACGCGTCTAACCAGTTCCAAGACTGAAGACTTAATGATGATGATGATTGTTGGTTATTTTGCAAAAAGAAAAGCTCGCGACCGGCTTCGCTGTTGTTGCAGCTTGTCAGACGGACGCATCTCTTTTTGCAATACAACCAACTTAAGATCTTGAATTATACACAAATCATGCTGTACTTATAAGTAAAAAATATTTCTCATGCGTCCTCTATACCCAAATGTAACCAACCAACTATCGGTGACTGTTAAGTTTTCGAGATATTAGTATAGATGGTATTGCCAGACAAAACTTTATTAACTATTTAAAAAACAAGGATGAAAATGAAAATAAACAAATCATTGATTTCCTACTTAGCACTGGCGGACTTTCTAAGAAAGTACTTACCCAATGCTAATTGAGAAAGTTGGTCAACAGAAACCAAAACGTTTCCAAGTTAAATGATAATGAATAATTTTGCCTGGACTTGAGAACAGATATTCGAGCATAGAGGACGAAAATTAATGTAATATTGTTGGTTATTTTGCAAAAAGAAAAGCCCGTGACCGGTGTCGCTGTTGTTGCATCTCGTCAGACGGGCGCATCTTTTTTTTGCAAAACAACCAACTTAAAAGATCTTGAAATATATACAAATCATGGTGTATTTATAAGTACAAACATGATACTGCTCGAAATATAAATTTTAATGCCATAATCGATGCATTTGCTACTTCAAAATCTCAAAGATAAAAATTCATGCAATTTTCTTAAAGTAAATTTTTAACTCTTTTGTTGTACTTGCAGAGCACAACGTACAAAACTAGAACAAACCTTTCTTAAATACATATAATTATATTTTGCATACACTTTGAGTTAATATCATGACTGATGACTGATTCTATTATGCACACAACCTAGACAATAATAAATTTTTACTTTCTTTAGAGTATTATGTAAAGAGGGGTAATGCTCAGAATTGGCCGGGGGAAGGGGTAATGGTAAGGAGCTCTACCAGTGATCTGTGGCTTTTGAAGTTAATCGCGCCATGATTAAGTGTTGGAGACTTGCAGATTAAACAGCTTTCGCTGACAAGTTTATTAGTACAACATAAATTATTAACGCAAATATTCCAACTAGTTTATTATTCCATTAGATTTTCATATTTCATTAGATTAAGACGACCTTGCAGTTGCATTCAATATGCTATTAAAGCCACATCATTTCTCTCGTGTTCTCGAATATTAATCTCCTTGTACTAAACTTTAGTATTGCATATTTCATGTAGTTACAAAACTTTTGTTATCTGACCTCATTAGTAAAACGCTGGTAGCACTTATTGATCCCGTCGTATACAGATGACATACTTACACTTCGCCTAATTATACAGACCTTATTGCTTTAATATTGTACCTAGCAGTAAATAATGTATAATGCATTGAATAACAAAGCTTCATCATACAAATAGAAAACCTTGTACGAAATAAAACTTTACTAGTTTCTATAGAGAACCTTGTAGTTTTATTTCTTACAAGGTCTTCTGCAAAGTTTATAGAAACCACGTTGTTTCAAACTAACTTTAGAACAAAGGGTGTTGTTGAGACAATACTTTCCTGCTTTTGTAAATTTTTATAAACCTTTCGAAAAGAAGCGCATATCTGTGCATATATTGTGTTATTATTAGGCTTTAATTTCTAGACAAACTACGGGGGTTCAATTTTTTTACACTGAAGTATTCCCAATGTATCAAACCACCACATTACAAGTAGAAAGATACACATTATAATCCTTAAATCTGTATTAGCACTGCGTAGGTGTTTTTCTGATAAACCTAATCAATTTGCTACATACACTTTGGCCCAGAAATTTAGTTAAGTATTTCACCAAAAAAATCAGTGAAAAATTTTACCTAAATTCTATAATCTAAGAAATCAACATCGGCCTAGACTGTAAAAAGGTAAGTGTGTAGGCTAGCTTAAGGAAATGGCTAGGTAGGTGTTTGCAGAGGGCTAAAGTGTAGTCGTCTAATGGTCTCGGTCTTAACCGGTAAATAGTTGGATGACACCTCATCTCAATTATCTCTACGGCTTCTATAGAATAGCCTTCAGCTGCAAAAAGTAGAAGATACGGGAATAAAAAACCAGAAAGTTAAGTCTAGCTGCTGGTAACTGGATAAAAGCATTCCTCAACCAAAAATTAATACGCAAAATCAGACTACACAGCAGAAAATTATTTGTATAGTAATATTCTATATAATTTCATGTACAGTATAGTAAAATAGTATGCAATTTTAAATTAATTAAGCGACACAGAAGAAGTTTATTTATTTTTGATGTACATATCTAGAATTTAAACCCTATTCACAATAGAAATTAAAGCAGCACTTTCGGTTCACAAAATACGTCTCAATATAAAATTATTAATTCCAAGTAGGTATCTATAAATATTTATACAATAGACCTTTTGTCAGTAGTCAAGGCTTAACACTAAGTCTCGGAAAAATTTTCTTATCTGAAAGAAAATTCTATCTGATGAAAAAAATAAATTCTTAGAAATTATACGTGGTATGCAAAAGTACGTTTAGGGTTTAAATATATTAAAAGCTTGATGAACTTGTAAAAATTATGTATCCAGGAAGTAAGGCCTCCAACTATGTATAAATAGGGATTAACATATAACTTTAACACCTAAGGTCATTGAAACTTCATAGCTTTCGCCAAGAGAACCTATACCAATCTGCGCAAAAACTTTCTTCCAATATAATATCGTGCTACTTAAGTGCCTACTAATGTTTTCGAAATTAAAACATTAGAGAGTGACTTGGTTGTTACAAACCTTTAAATTATAGTTTTAGTTATATGCCTTCTTTTCAAAGTTGTACAGGCATGTGTCTTAACACATGTTTATAATTCCGTATACTGTTATGAAATAATCTAATATTCACCTTTGCCGGTCAAAAGGAAGAATAATCTTCCTAAATTGGAAGCAGACTAGATTAAAATAGATTCAGGTCGGATTATTAAGTCTCTTTCCAACATCTTCGAAATTATATAACGGATATGATAATTTAAGCAATGTTCCGTGCGGAATCTTTATTTATATTAGCAACATATAAACGCGATTAAAATTCGGTATGCCAACAGTGATGCCGCTAGCACCAGTACTAGACATGGTTTTGCTGAAATAGAACAGATAAAGAAATATTTGCCATGGGTATTAGAACCTTGGCAGAAGTCTGTCTAAGTGAATATATATATATATATATATATATATATAGCTTTGATAATACAGGTTATTTAGGAGTATATAGAGTCATAAGGGTCGCACACTACTTGTAAATAATACTAAATGCTAGAAAACTAAACAATTTTATCATGAAAAGTACGTAATTTTCAAATTATGCAAAAACAAATATTTAACACCCTGTATAAGGATGACAATTGACTTTAATTAATGTCGAGAAGCACATCCGACAATAATACAAACATATTCAGTAAAATAAATAACTCTGTACGCAATTAAATTTATTTATATCAGAAAAGCATTTATATATTCCAAACAAACACGCATTAAGAGCATTGACAGCTAGACATCATGATTAGCATTCTGGCAAAATAGGACGTGCAATGCTACAAAGAAATAACAAAACATTATTGAAATAAACGCACATTTAAAAAACCAATACGTTTCCGAAACGCAGGATGTAAAGAAACGCATTTCAATTCACGTCATTATAGAAATTCGCGTACGTGATTTTTAACATGAAAATAAATTCAATACCCAAAACATTATCTTGACAAAATAAAGCCATAAGTTTGTATACGTAAAAAGTCGAGTTAAGATTTCCTACAATAACACTAAACAAACGGGTAAAAGTTTACGAATTACAGAAATCCACTATATAGAACTGGTATACTACGTCACCACAGCATTGTTCTGGCGAGCTATTATCAAAATAATATCTAAGAAAGCCCAGAGTGTTATAAATATTCTATAGTATGTCTTAAACCTTGACCGTAGTACGCCGATAACCAATCCTGTCAGATGAACGCGTTGCTTTATATACCAGTCAAATTTGATAAACAGACAGTCTTCTTTTAACCTGAACACGCTCCGAATAGTTTAAATTAAAAATTTACGTAAAAATGAACATAGAAAATTAAATTATATGTAGTGAAAGTCGTGACAGAAAATTTTGAAACTAAAATAATAGTAAAAAATATACGAGAAAAGTTTTGCCGTTAACGGGAAAACGTAAATAGAAGCTTATTAATTAAACATAATTCTAATATTTATAATATAGGCCTCTAAGTAATAAATAAAAAAATCTGGGAACTCTAAGAAATCTAAGTAATAAATAAGAAATCTGGGAAATATAGGAAAATCTGGGCGAAACTCTGAGTAATAAGCTAAAATTTGGGAAACTCTAAAAAATAAATCCAAATTTAAATCAATCTAAAATTGCATAAAAATATTGGTTTGCATCTACGGATTGGAGCACAAAACGGAGGATTGTTTTAAGCATTGTATGAGGTTTGGCTAAACGGTATCATAAAATCAACAAATGAACTCAACTAAAAGCAATCCATGAGTACTGGTCCACAGCACGCAGTAACAGAACAAAAAGACATGCAAGGAAAACTACAGGTCAGAACTTTATCTAAATAGCATAAAGCATTATTTTCTTTTTTATTGAACATTTTCTATATTTTTATTATACCAAAATATTTATGTAAAGGGTCACCAAAAATCTTTTTATGCTTAAAAATTTACGTGAAAAAAGGAGAAGTCATTGAACGTTCAAGAGTGTTTCCAATAGAGTACAGTGTTATTTTTGCTGGCTTTAATCTAACTAAAGGGAGCTATAATTTTGGGGATAAACAAATTTATATTATTATTATTATTTGATATTTAGGAGTTTGTTTTTGTCGAATAGTGCATAATATTAAACAGTAAATAGTATATAATTTTTTTTGGTGAATATAAATCTCGGTTAATTTCTTTTTTCTCATTCAAGTAGGAGAGTATTAGATGAAAAGGGGGTAAATTATTTGATTATTGTAATGTTGTGCACTCTGTGTGGATTAAACTGAGCTAGTCGAGGCATATTTAAATTTTAGGTTATTTAGAGACACAAGGCGGCGGCGGGCAGCAGGAAACTGAACATTAATTACATCGTCGTGCAACTTTATCATATATATATATATATATATATATATATATATATATATATATATATATATATATATTTAAGATATCTCGACTGGTTCAATAATTATTTTATTTGTTTTATTATTGGGGAAAGCAGTCAAATTTGATGGATTAATAAAATACTCTTTCAATCATTCAAGCTTTCGATAAATATCAATAAATATCAATAAATGCCAACACACTAAACAAGAAAACAGATACACAAAATTTGAACAATATTTATTCTTATCTAATATCCCGTATTAAAAGTAATAATCATTCACTTTAATTTTTCAAAAATTAGTTTAAATTTATTTATAATTTTAATTTTAATTTGATACATATTTATAAACACATTGAGATATGTAAATTTTCCTACACAAACTAATTATTTAAACATAGTCAGTAACTGTTAATACATGTCAATGTCTTTCAAAATTTCATACTCTGTACATTTTAAAATTTTTTTTCGATATCCTTAGTTATATGTATATATAAAACTCATAACCGTAAGTAATGTTAAACTACTATTCCAACAATTAATTTTATATATATTAGATTCCTGACGAAGATAATAAATTTATCGAAAGCTTGAATGATTGAAAGAGTATTTTATTAATCCATCAAATTTGACTGCTTTTCCCAATAATAAAACAAATTAAATATATATATATATATATATATATATATATATATATATATATATATATATATATATATATACATTGATTTGGCCGGTTAGGGCAAAGTTCTATTTCTTAATAAAAGCGTGAACTTTTATTAAAAACACTCCAAGTATAAAGCTCCATTTTATATTAGTTAAATGGACGGATGCTTTACTCATATCAGTGTCTCAATATCAAAGCAAAATTTTTAATAGCAGAGAGTCATTTATTTCAGTAAAGAATTGCATATATTCTACTACAAAGTGTTGTACGTAAAAAGTCACCTACTTGTTCGTTATTCCGTTCAATAAGAGCTAACATTTTCAGGATAGCAAGCAAAACCGTAATATGTATTCTATTTATGAAGGAAACATTTGAACGGATTAGTGTTAAAAATGGTAAAATTTGCGTATAGCATATTAAGTCGATTTTGCAATGGGAAGCAAGGGCGTTTGACGAACCAAATACTTTGCTATAAATTGAAACGTTTATTCTTGGTTTAGACTAGGTGATTTGTTCATACTTAGAAAACAGCGGATTTTCTGAAGATTTTGTTGCTTATAATCTAAATGAGAAATTATATATTGACGTGATAAGAAGTGATGGGAGGTCTTTGAAACTCAAATTCTACAAATAAATCCCACTAAAATATAATAGAATCCGGAAAAATAGAAATTTTGTAAATTCATGGTTACGCCCTGTATAATACAAGCGTGCTTTTGTTCATTGATGTATAGGCGAAAAATGCGATTGCCCGTGTATAGATAATCACCCTGTATGATATAAGCGTATTGTAGATAAATAGCAAGTAACTCAGGTTGTATATGTAAAAATAATTAATTGTAAGATACCGTAAAACGCATTTAAAAGCTATCGCAAATCGATCAATTTTAAATATAAATACAAAACCATTTATTTTTACTTATTAATTATCAATACACTTTTGCTTTTTATTTGTTGTAAATGGCATAGAATAGTACTAGTTTTACGCATTTAACATAAAAATAAATAATTCCGTGTATTTAAAGAAACCAATTCTAGTGTTAATTTTGTGTACTGAAATTCGAAAGCTAATATTTTCTTTTAAATTAAATCCTTTTGTATTAAAAAACAATTAGAGTTTAAACTAATTTTCCCGTGGATTACAGAAATTTATCCTAAATAAAGAATTTTTGAAAATTAGAAATATAAAAGGTTTGAGTCGTCGGTATTTAGAACTGCGTAACTATCTAATTAATAAGTGAAACATTTTATTCCAAAAAACAGCCCGGGACACTAAAAACTCAAAAAATGTAATAGAAATTATTAAGAAATATTTATGATACTTGCATTCAATGTAGGATAGACGGACACCGCGAGCATTAACATTGTATGTTTAACAAGAACAAACAGAGCGCGTTACAGATAACTGGAACCTGATAACAAGGTAATAAAACGCCGGGATTTTAGACTCTAATGAGTTTTTTGAAAAATCTTGCATCATAGTGTTCCGTATTATTCTGTTACCATTCTGGAAAATAGATAATTTGTATATAAGAAAGCGTTTATTAAAAAACAGGATTCGTTCAATTGATTTATTGATTAGATGCAGTGGATTCTTAAATTTTATCGCGAAATGATATTTTAAGTCGCGAGCTGTTGCTTTACAAAAATGATATTTGAAGTTCGCAGCAAGCATACCTTAATCTAATAATTATTATGTATTTAGAACTGATGTTTTAAACGCAAATCACATAATAAAATGGAATTTATAAATCATAATAGAGGGAAAATTACTCCCAGTATGTTTGTTGTGGTTTGTTTAGCATTCTTTTTAATTTTCTTTGGGTATTAAACTACTCATAGTTTTTAAAATCAACTTTATTTACGTTAAGAAGAGGGAAAATTCTTCAACATAACGCTATTTTAAAAATTTTATTAAATAATGGAAAGGAGGATTTTAGCATAATGTACTTTGGTAACTGCTGTTTGAAACGAGGATTTTAAATATGGAAAATCTTGTATGCTGATTTGGACATCAATTTAAAATAAGAAGATATTTAATTAAAAGGAGCGTTCTTGAGGATTCTGCAAGTATTACTTTTAGATTTATTTTTAACTGATACTGGAATGTTTGTATGTAACTTAAGGTAAAATAATAAGTGTTAATCAAATAATATTTTTTTTTGTAAAGGATTTTTACCAGGAAAACCTGTGCTCAGCGTTCGAAATACTCTAACCTTTCTAATAGATTATCTGTCAAGGATTTTTTGGCCAAACAAACCTTACAAGCATGGCAATAAACAAAACCAGGTAAATCATCCATGAAAAAGGGAATTTAGTTCTATAAATTTAAAATAAGGTAAGGAACAAAAATTTTTTATAACAAGTACTCCTTAGAAATTGTTTTATGTTTGAAAGAAACGATGTTGTAAATGCTTCTCTATAAGAAACAATATTTCATACTGTATAAATGCTTTGTGATATTGCTGTGTTCTATTTCATTTTTAAAACTCCGTCAATACCGTAAAGCTAACCAAGCAAAGTTAAAAAGGAAGGTACGCGAACAATTTCAAGTTTTACAAATTGCTGTATCCTTATCACAGCACTATTTTAGTGCCGCTATCAGTGAGGCCTTATCACCGCACTCTTTTAACGGCACCCCAGCGTGTGGCCTTTTCATATCACCCTTTTAGTAACGTCCCAAAACGAGGTGTTGCCATAGCCCTCTTTTAGTGACGCTCCCAACGCGAGGCCATTTTCATATACCTCTTTCAACGACGTTCAACGCGACGTTGTCACAGCACTTTTTTATCGGCGACCCAACCTGTGGCTCGATTAATTTGTCTGTAAGTTGGAGTTTCTTGTCTCGTAAGATTTGTTTTGAAGTTGATTTTTTCTTTTTGTAATATTTGACTAATTTTCCAGTATGACTGACAGAACAAAAGAAGTTCGTGAAACTTTAAGAGCTGAGAAAGTAAAAGTTGGTTCTCAAGAAAGCGTTCATGTGGAAAAAACGAAAAAGGGGAATCCAGAGACCAAGAGTGTAGGAGAGAACCAGAAATCAAAAACAATGGCTTTTCTATTATCTAAATCAAAGTATGCAATTACAAAAAGCAATGGATGAAAAGGATGAGAAAAATGTGAAAGAAATTAGTGAAAAAAATGAGAAAAACACGAAAGAAATGAGTGAAAAGCATGAAAAAATGGGTGAGAAGTTTATTAATGAAATGTGTCACAAATTAGATAAAATTACTCTGGAGTTACGAGCAAAATTTGGAAAAAACATTGCAAAATTGGGAGAAAGTTTAAGATTAGAAAGTAAAAAAAAAAGAAAGGAAATTTAAACAGATTAGTGAAAGAATAACTTTGGGTTTAAAGAAAACTAACAAAACCATTGAAAAAATGAAATTTGAAATTAGAGGAACGTAGTACAAATTTTAAAGGATATGGATGATGTTAAAAAAGATATTGTTCAAATAAAGTTGAATATGGAAGCTAGTGAAAGAAAAACTAATGGGAAAATTAAGATTATAGATACAAAAGTAGATCAAAAAGAAGGAAGCTGCCAAGCTGGTTTTAATACATTTAGAAATGATTTGGGAAATCTTAAAACAGACTTAGGGAATAAGTTTAAAAATTTAAAAGATATGGTAAAAAATATTCATGTTGGCGAACCGATGAGATAGAGTCTAACCATTGTTCCGTTAGAACAACATTCGAAATTTTATGGGGATAATAAACTTAACTCAAAAACATTTTTAAATAACTTAAAAACTTTAATACAAAGTAGCTGGAATGAGCAAACAAAGTTATATATTGTAACGTCTATCCTGAAGCGTAGTGCCGAAATTTGGTTTGGACTGATTGAAAGAGAGTTGAATTGGTTTAATGACTCGAAATTAAATTTTTAAAGCATTTCTGGGAAAACATTCAGCAATTTAAAGTCAGAGATAATTTATTAATGGGCAAATATAGTAGGGATTCAGGCATGACAACACAGTTGCATGTGATCAAGAAATTTAGCGTTGCAAAACAGCTTGATTCTTCTTTAGAGGACAAGCAGATTATAAAGTATTTAGGAGATCACTTCGAAACAAAAGTACGGCAATGCATAGCCTTACCAAATGCTGTTGATAGAGATGTGTTCTTAGAATATCTTCAATGCTATGATGACATAGGTCACCCAAGGAGAATGGAGACCAGGCCACGGAACCGGCCCATGAATACATTTAAATTCAAGAGGAACAATGGACAGGAGAGATATCAAGGCAGACCATTTGAATGGGGAAATATGCAAAGAAATAATTGGAATAGAGGATATGCTATTAGGAGAGACGGGGATGGGAGAATAATGAATCCTGTACTATTGCGAATAGAACCATTACCTAAGAAAAAGTAGATATGGTAAATACTCAGAGAAATGGCATAAACAGTAGCAACGCTAATAGGGCATACGCAGAAATAGTTAATCAACCGGAAAAGTCAAGTAGGCAGGATTTTTAGATGCAGACAAATTAAGCGACGAAAATATAGAAATTAACAAATATGAACATGCGAGTGAATTTATAAAACTTGAGTTGGAAAATGATGAAGAGTAAATGGAAATAATGATTTACTACCTATAATAAAATTGGAAGTAGAGGGAAAAGCGACAAAATTACTTTTAGATACAGGAGCTGAAGCAACGTTAGTAAGTGGGTTTTATTAAAGATAATTCAGAGAAGTTTATGCGGAAAGTTACCCCTATTAAAAGAAATAATTTAGTATCGCCGAATAGTAAGAAGTTTGCAGTAGTCAAGAGTATAATTCTGAAAGTTAAGTTGAGAAAGATGGAAGTTGAGCAAGAGTTTTTAATAGTGCCACGATTAACAGTTGATGCCATTCTGGGTATGGATTTGTAAGCAAAATGAAATGTATAATAGATATCAAGAATAAAGTGATAATTATCGCAGATGAGAGGATTAAATGGGACGAAGAAGTCCATATTAGAAGTACAAGGAGATTGTATGAATTTGAATCAATTTGAGCAGGAGATGGAAGGTGAAGGAGATAATAGTTTAAGTATTAAGTGCCCTGGTAAAGTTTGAGGTGAAGCTGTAGCGTTTTTAGGGAAAAAGACAGAATTTTTGTAAACTGCAGAAGATGATGTTGAAGAGATGGAAGTAATAGATGAAACTGATGAAAATAGTATGATTATGGGTGATGAAAAAGAGATAAGAAAACTTTCTGTGTATGCAGCTTTTAAAAATAAAATGAATAAAGGTAGTAAAATATTAAATAATGATGAAATAATTTGAAAAGCAAAACTTAACAACTCGTTTGGGATAATTGGATTAGAGAATTGAATCGATATTTGAAATGGCATATGTATAAATATGGAGGAATAGCGTTTGGTTTGTCAAAACATTCATTTAAATATGCAGATGTAAGAAAGAATCTGAAGCGTAGGAAAAAGAAAAAAATTAGTGAAATAAAAGGGAACGAGGGAGTTAAGAGTATAAGTGTGAATTATTTTAAGAAAGAATGTGAAGATACTGTAGATAGAGAATCAAGTGTTGCTAAATGTCCAAGTGAAGTTACGAATAAAATAGAATTGTTGTTAAAGGAGGAATCTTATGAATTGGAAGATAGAGAGTTTAGAATTGCTACTGATTGTGAAAATAGGTTAGGAAGTTATTGATAGTGAACGGTTTAAGATTGATGTTTATGTATTTAATGCAGAGTAATTGAAAGATATATAATTGGAGAATAGCGTAAGTAGGCCAGATAGTGAAATTCTAGACCATAATTTTTTTGGACGTGAGTAGTATAGCTGAGTAATTGCTGGGACAACTTTATGAAAATTTTATACTCCATATTTTTTCAAGATTACGATAATTTAGACAGGAATGTACTATAAATACGATGAATTATGTATGATAGTGAAGAAAATTCTATATGAGAAGAAACTTGATGAGCCCCTGTGTAAATATGAGAAAAAATTAGATATATAGTATAGAAATGTTAGAGTGTAAATGATATTAGATTAGAGTTAAGACAAGTATAGTTGATTATAAAATGGGAATAGGCGGACTGTTAAAAGGAGAAAAACTCTAGTATGAAAAGATTTTGCATATGTATTATAAAGCTTATAGAATTAGTTATATAAAGCTAGTAGTTAGAAACAAATATAGTAAAATTACTCATGTATGCGGAAAGATAACGCAGATTTCATATTTTATATTTTAATTTGAGGGAAAATGACGTAATAAGGGGTCACGAGAGGTCATTGAAACCCAAATTCTACAAATAAATCCCACTAAAATATAATAGAAGCCTAAAAAATAGAAATTTTGAAAATTCATGGTTACGTCCTGTATAATACAAGCGTAGTTTTGTTCATTGATGTATAGACGAAAATGCGATTGCCCGTGTATAAATAATTACCTTGTATAATGTAAACGTGTTGTAGATAAGTAGCAAGTAATGTAGATTGTATATGTAAAAATAATTACTTGTAAGATACCATAAAACGTATTTAAATACGATCGCAAATCGGTCAATTTTAAATATAAATACAAAGCCATTTACTTTTACTTATTAATTTTTAATACATTTTTGCTTCTTATATGCTGTAAATAGCATAGAATAGTACTAGCTTTACGCATTTAGTTTAAAAATAAATAATTTCGCGTATTTAAAGAACAAATCCCAGTCTTAATTTTGTGCACTAAAACACCAAAGCAAATATTTTTTATAAAATGCGACTACCTTTGCATTAAAAAACAATTAGAGTTTAAATTAATTTCTCCGTGGATTCCAGAAATTTATCCTAAATAAAGAATTTTCTAGAATTAGGAATATAAAAAATCAGTCATCGGTATTTAGAACTACGTAAATATCTAATTAATAAGTGAAACATTTTACTCTAAGAAGCGGTCCGGAACACTAAAAACCCAGAAATGTAATAGAAATTAATAAGAAATATTTATGATCTTCCCATTCACAGTAGAATAAAAGAAGACCGCAAACATTAACCTTGGGTGTTAAACATAAACAAACAGAGCGCATCACGGATAACTGGAACCAGATAATAAGGTAATAAAATGCCACGATTTTAGACGCTAATGAGTTTTTCTGAAAACCTTGCATCATAATGTTCCATATTTTCTAGTAACATTCTAGAAAATTAATAATTTGTCTGTAAGAAAGCGTTTATTAAAAACAGGATTCATTCGATTTATTAGATGCAGTCGATTCTTAAATTCGATCACAAAATGTTATTTTAAGTCGGGAGCTGTTGCGCTGCGAAGATCATATTTGAAGTATGCAGTAAGCATACCTTAATCTAATAATTATTATGTATATAGAAACGATATCTTAAACGCAAATTACATAAAAAAATGGAATTTGTAAATCATAATAGAGAGAAAATTCTTCAACATAACGTTATTTTAAAAATTTTATTAAATAATCGACAAGAAGATTCAAGCATAATGTACTTTGGTAACTGCTGTTTGAAACGAGAATTTTAAATATGGAAACCTTGTAAGCTGATTTAAATATCAATTTAATTACAAGAAGCGTTTTTGTGGATTCTGCAAGTATTACTTTTAGATTTATTTTTAACTGATGCTGAAATATTTGTTTGTAATTTAAGGTACAATAATAAGTGTTAATCATATAATTTTTTTTTTGTAAAAGATTCTCACCAAGAAAATCTGTGTTCAGAGTTCGAAATACTCTAACCTTTTTAATAGATTATCTGTCAAGGATTTTTGGCCAAACAAACCTTACAAGGGTAGCAATAAACAAAACCAGGTAAATCACTGCAATCTTTTAACGGCACCTCAACGTGCGGACTTTTCACATCATCTTTTTAGTAACGTCCCAAAGCGAGGCGTTACCATAGCACTCTTTTAGTGGCGTTATGAACGTAAGGCCATTTTCATGTCACTCTTTCAGTGACGCTCAACGCAGATTGTCACAGCAATATATATATATATATATATATATATATATATATATACGACAATAGTAACTTTAAATGCATTTATTCCTTTATTATGCAAAAAAAAACGTACTTAATAAAGATTAGAACTAGTAGAATAATTGGTAGTGTTTTGCAGTTAGTTGATTTTTGCGGATTCTGAGAAATTGAAGTAGTCTTTCATATTTGAAATAGACTTAAGTGATAGCACTTAGTTTAGCATTTCAAATTCGGTTCAGATCTTATGCAACATTAATTAAATTTTATTTAATTTATTTCTATTTCAATTAAGTTCGTTGCAAATTAGAATTTTTTTAGCTTTGTACTGGGAAAGGTTAAGTTAGTTTTTAGGACACGTGATTTCTTTTGTGTGAGACTTTATGATAATATTCAAATCCGCATCTGGTATATAATAGCTTTATTGTAAGAAGTAGTAACTTTGGGGTTTAATTAATTTAAAATTTCAAGATTTCACTCAGAAGCTTTATTCATACAATAAATGACAGTATACATATATTTTTGATAAAAAGTATATTTTAAAAAAAATAAGTACTGTTGTGAGAGTATACTCTGGCGCTGGAAGTCAACGTATGTTTATTCTGTGTGTAAACTTTGCTTTTTTACTTTTATGTAAATCCTATATTACTGAAAGATTCGTAAATACTAGAAAACTCGCCTTCGTTATTAAAATCATTGTAAAAAGTTAATTTGGCTTTTTATGATAAATATGCTGGCAGTGCCATATTTCTGCTTTGTGTAGCGTGTACCCTAGCAAACTTTATTGACAATAGCTCCTAGTAATTTCAAGTACGCCTTTAAGAGTATGTTCTGATATGCTTACGTCAAAATAAAGTTTTTTAAAATTAATGGCGTTTTCTTGCAGTGGTAAAATGTACTCGACTAACATTAACAGTTTCAGAAAACAGATGTTATTTTTTCTGAGAGTGGCAATGCAAATATACATATTTCGATCTACAAGTCTGCATACTTTGCCCTTTTTAAATTACAACTATGCAATGATTTTCGTATCCGATATGCTGAATATTGACTACTCAATCTGCTTTTTAAACTGCAGAAAACGTTTTCTACATACATATCGATTTGATTATTCCTGTCACTGTACACTAAATTCAAAAGTACAAGGTATAAACACATACGCCTTTATTTATTTATTTAATTCGTAGACGTAGTATGCACGTAAAGGTAGGTCCGCATGAATTTCCTCCAAATCCTTTCATCTAAACCAAACTTGAGCTATTAAGAAATTCTTATTGTTAGGAAGAGGAAGTGTTATACAAGCAGCTTACCATAAATTTAAGTCGATATCCACCTTCCACATACCACAAATTTTATAAACATGTAATATCGTTTCTACTACAGAGATCGTATCGCATAGGGAATGAGTTCCGTCCCGAATATTATAGTCATATATGTTTCAGTTATTGACTCATACAGTACAAACGCGCTGTTAGAAGATGAAAAATACCGCACTCCTATTTTCCTATTCAGCTGTAATTGCTTAAACCGCCTTTATAGTTTTATCTATGTGTACTGTTTATCCATATTAAACCTGTTTTCATTTATTTATAAGTTTTGTTAACAAAATTGGAAAACATTTCTGGACAATAAAGCAATCGATACTAGTATGCTAGAAGGTTTTCATGTAGCAATAATGGTCAATTGTGACAAATGCGCTCATATAATAATAGCTGAGCTTTCTAGTAACAGAAGCCTAGATAGAATATTTTATTCATTTACAAATAAATTGGTTGGGAAGTATCTCCGTAAATCGATTTTATGTAACCATAAAAATAGTTATAAGCTGTAACAGTAGTTTGCTGGCTGATCAGCTGCATTCGGTGTCGTTGAAATATGTTTGTATGGTAATTGAGATCTAAGCGATTCAGCCCTTGATAAAGTATAAAATACAAAGAAATAGCTAACCGTTCACCGTATACTTGAACTCGTCAGGATAACCCCTAAATATTGATTTTGCAGCTGTTAAGACTGTCGTGTAGAAATTAGGCATTTTTAAAGACGTTTTTCAGTGCATACTAAAATATTGAAGAAAAAAGCAGTTGTTCCGAAATTATGTTAACAAAAATGGTCTTTTATCAAAATGCTCGTGTAAATGATTTTTGATATCACTTCAAATGTTGTGTTGTCAGTTTATTAGCTTTACCTATTGCTAAAAGCTTGTCGACGTTTATTGATGGTATTTATATGAAAATCCGTCTATAAATATTTATTCTCCGGATAATTAAAAGTATTATTTCCCATTTATTGTAGTTATTATGTTTTATTCCAGCAAAAAACATTTCATCGTTTTCTAGTATTGTTTCAGGTTTGTATGTGTAGTAAGGAACAGATTGTGGTGAGAGTTTATATTTTAGAGTCAGATATTGGTGAATTACAGCTGCCATTTAGTTATGTCGTCCTAAATATGTACTATTGGCTAATTCTGAACAGCCTGTTGTGACGTGTTTTATTATTTCACCGTTGTTGAAGCACTTTTTACATTTGTAGATGACTTTGGTTTTTAAAATGGATTTTTCATAATTTCTTGTTCTTGTAACTTTATCTTGTAGTGCTAACAAATACATGCATGAAGATAACCCTTCATTAAAAAAGTCGTCGAGATGTTAATATCTCTTTTATTATTATTATTTTTATTTTAATTCTAAAGCAGCCCACTCCCGCACCACTGAAGTTAGCCGGTGCAATTTCAAAATTGTTACGGGGTCCCTGTCTGTTCAATGCAAATCTAAATTCTTAACGTAGCCCTAATTTAATAGGTAGCAGTTTTAGTCTATAATTACAACAAGACTTATAAACATTTTAAGTATTATTTGCTAGTGTTATACAGCGTCATACGAGGTTTGAAAAAAATACGTTGCAGTGTCGCATTCTTAGTTAAAATGAGGAAATAATTTTTTACAAAATTTGATTCGTTCTGAGTTATTAGGTTTTTAAAGTTAATTGACACTGATATTTAATTTATTAATTACAACAAACGACAAATAAATTAAAACATAAGAATTGCTCAAAGTACTTGCCATGACGTCCAACAAGGGAATTGTAAATGGCTTGGAATATCAACTGATTGCAGGCCTTATAAATAGAATTCAAAATTGTTTCTGTTAATTGTACTTTTGAGTTAATATTGATAGAAAACTCCAACTGTTTCAACTGCCCCCCAAGGTTAACATTCAACCGATTTAAGTATGGTGAACTGGGAGCCATTCGAATGGACAAAGTAAAATCAATCAATCTAGTTGCCATTAAAATTTTTATTTAGCCAGACAGTTACGTTTCTTCAAAAATGTGGGACTGAACCACTAAGCTGGTAAGGCATTATGTTTAATAAAATAAGAGAAACGTCTTGTAATACATTTTTATAGTATTTTGTTTTTGAAAGAAATTGTGGTAAGCATTAACATCAAAGCATTACGAATTTCATACTCTGGTAGTAACTTTCCATTAAATAAGTAACCCCAGGAGTTTATTCCAAATCTTTTTTCAAATCTCCTTCGTTTAATATAATGTCAGTAGAGTATTTAGTGACGAACCAGGCCCTCATTTGCTCCAGAATCCTCATTTGCTCCCTCATCTGGCCAATTTACAGTAAATTCACTAAAGTCTTATTTTAGATGCATCATCCCAACAGGATAGCACCACCATTAATCAAATTTCCTTACCTTGTCAGACACCAGACAACCATTTATTTTTACTCACGCATTCTTAGTAAATTTTATTTAGATCACGCGATAAACATCTTGTTATCATAAAATTTTACAGAACCAGAATCTGCTAGAAAGATTTGCACATCGGACCACGCCTGCAAAGTTTACCTGCGACTTTGCCTGATCTTCTAAATTTGCTATTGTCATGCAAACCTAGATCAAATAGTTTTTCGTAGCCATTCATCTTTCGAGATAAACCACTGAAATATTTAACTCCAACCCAATGATTTTAACCATCATATTTTACCAAAAGTTATTTCCATACGATCTGCCCTTTTATTAAATTTTTATACCATCTTATTAAATTGAACCCAACACCCAAACCCCCCGTACATAACCTCCAAAATTTTTTCGCTTTCTCAATCCCACCTTTTTTAATCATTTAAATTTAACCCTCCCAATTTTTAATTTACCCCCCCGATAACCCTCAATTCCTTTGACCGACCCTTCTAATTTTTCAATCGATCATAAACCCACCAATTCAATTACATAAACACCACCCATACATTTACCATTTTTTTCCTTCCTATCCTAAAAATTCAAAACCTGCACGTTTCACTTTTATATTTTAATTTTAAACCCCATTTTCCAAAAATTTTTCCCAACCAAAATCCCTTTTAAATTATTTTAAAAAACTAAAAATCCTTTTTAAAGGAAATTTCCAAGGAACACCAGAAAATTAGCATTTAATTAATTCTTTTAATGTTTTAACAGATTATTTATTTCATTGCCCGGTAACACAAATTTTTTATTTCACACGATACCCCTTCGCGCACGCCATTCCGAACACCTAAGTCAGAACTTGCCACATCCCCGCCCAAATTTTTCCAAAATTTTTTTAAAATGTTTTAAAGGTAAAACCCAAAAAAATGCAATTTCCCGAAAAAAAAACCCCAAAAAATACCGCCCTTTCTTTAAAATTTCACATCCCAAAATTTTAAAATACCCAAACCACTTTTTAAATATTTGAAACCCCAAACAACCCCGGACCCACTTTATTTTTTCCCACACCCCGGCCCAACCTTCTCTAATTTCAACCCTTTTTTTAAAAATTTTTTTTTCGCCTAAAATTTAAATAAAATTAAAAACCAACCCAAAAAAAAGCAATAAACATGCTTTTAAACATTTTAATTTTTTAAACAAACCCTTTTACCCTACCGAAACCCCCAAAACAAACTTCCTTTAAAAACCCAAAACCCAAAACCCCTTATTTTAACCCTTAACTTTTCACCCCAAAACCCACCCCAAATTTTAAAATTTCCCCAAAAACTTACTAAAAACATTTTTTAAACCCCTACCCCCAAACCCAACGGGAACCCCAATTTTCCCCCCTTTACCCCCCCCCCTCAACCTCCCCCAAAAAACCCCCCAAATTTTAAAAATACCTAAACCAAACTTTAAATTTAAAAAATTTTAAAACAAAAACCTTTAAAAAGTTTTAAACATTTAAACCAAATTTTAAATTTCCCCGGCCCACCTTTTAGTTTGTTTGGGTTTTTACCATTTTCCCCCTTTAATTTATTTCCCCAACCAAAAAAAACCCCCCCCGATAAAAGGTTTCCCAATTTGGGCACCCCCACCACCCTTTTCGTTCACCCAAAACGCCAAACCCCTTTTGCCCAAAAACCAAACCTTTCCTTTTAAAATTTTTTCACCCTTTTTATCTTTTTAAAGTTTTTTTAACTTTTTCCCAAAAACAAACCCGGGTTTTAAAGGGAAACCCGTTTCCCCCAACCCTTTTTTGCCCCCCCTTTTCAGTTTAGATTCCCTCGGGTTTCCCCCGAAACCCCGAAATTTTAAACCGGAAACCCCCAGTTCCCGGAACCCCGTCTTTAAAAATTAATTTCCCAATTTTAAAAAATTTTCAAAAATTTTTGGGCCCCACCAGAACCCTTTGGCTCCCCAAAACCCTTCCCCCACGGGTACACCTTCCTTACGCCCACCCCTTTTCATTTAAACAGTTAGTCGCAAATTTTATGCTGAGGTATTATTTTTCATTTTTAACTAACGCCTCTCCCTTCAAAACTCGGAACTCATCGTCACAGCTTAGCGTTATAGCCTAACTGTAAACGTTTGCTACATTTCACCGACTCCCAACGGTAACATATTAGCGTTTCCTAATCGCAATGTCCTCACGAATCGCACCGTACCATATTCGGTTTTTCGTCAAGTCCTTAACAGCCGGAGCTGCGTTACGGCTTATGACTCCTATACCTGTGTCGCAATGCATTCCGTAAAACATGCAATCCCGCATTTAATCTTTGCTGGGAGAAATTAGTTTCACAAATTTTTTATGCCTTTAAACCATTTTCCAAAGACCCAAATTTTCAAAATTTCCGATAACTTTTAGTAAAAAAATTCCCTTTAAGTTGCTTGAACGAATACTTATATGAGTTATCTCCACCTCTTATGCACCCCCCAACGAAGTTTCGGAATACCGACAGTTGAGTCAGCAACTAAGACGTTCAAACCTTTCCGCCAAAGCATTTAGCGCCAATGATACGTTTCGCTTGTCGATAGGCGAATGCCATAGAAACCGAAATTTATTATGATCCGTATATTAAATCCTCAAGGGTACAACGCAACAATTTTGAAGCGTAAGATCATCACTATACCAATAACACCTTAACATTCAAAAACCATTGTTGTCTCAGGCTTCACATTTTTTAACTTCCTATCTTAAAAGGGAGCTGATATTTTCCAATAATACTGCACGAAACGTGATAGCAATTAAAATACCCAATTTCCAATTTTCCCTTAATTATAGATTAAATTTAATTCACACGTTCCTTCCGCAACTATCAAGCTCGTTTAAACCACCCCTATTCGCCCCAACTAACGCAAAAACATCCGCCCCTTTATTCGTCAACCCTTTTAATTGCAACCAACGCCCGGACAACTTCATTTACACTGTCGGCCCGAATATTCAGAAACCAATTCAACCGTTAAAAAAATTTTCCCATTTTACCAATAACAGACGTGTCACCATCCCTTCAACCCCACCTTCCAAATCTCCAACCGTTAATCAACCAAGCAGTCTACTTTCTAACGAACAAATTCCATACCTTCGATACAATTTTGGCCCAAACACGACCCATTTTACAAGAAACTTTGGTAAACCAGCAGACCTCTACACAAGCCGCCTTAATTACCAATCCAACGTCTTTAGCCCATCCAACCTGGCTACTAATTTTTAACTTCCATTTCAGCAATTTAAAAACCGCTTCCCTTTCCACGCATCCAAACCGGTCCACACCCTGCACGAACCAATGCAATCTATTGTAACGAAAACTCTAAAACCCTTTGGACATGTCATGGAATTTTGCCAAAAGCCACCCCCATCTTTTTGGTTTTCCCTTTTAAAATTCAAAAAACCCGGGACCATTTTAACAAAACCGGTTTTCCAACGCCTTAACCCCTTTTAGGCATCCAACCGGTTTTTATTCCAGTTTGCATCTTAAAACCAAACCCCAAGGTTTTAAGGACTCCACCAAACTTCCACCGACATTGCACCCTTTTCACCCTTAAATTTTTCCATCTTGCCACCATTGTCCAATCAGTTGTCCCCACGCATGCACATACTTTCACACGAGTTTCTTCGCACGAACGTCCCGAAGTGTCACACCGAATTTTGAACAGTCAGACAAAATCCACCCGCTCGCAACTTGCCAAGCATTTATTCGCTCTCACGCGATCGTTATAACACCGGAACAGTCTCAGCATTCATCGGTTCGCAACTCATCAAGGTCAATCCAGTCTCAACTGTCAGCGTCAAAGACAGTGTACTTCCAAAAGCTTTGACCATTACAGAAATTGTTGCACAGTACTCACACATATTTAAACATACTCATCCAGATGTCGTCATACACATACATATAGCAGCCATAAGTTACTATCCTTTCAGCCAGTTAATCGTTAAACCATAGTACCGTATGACATCACGAATACTTTATCAGCACCATCTGTTTCGACGCACCACTTCGGTTTCGCAATTCTGTAATCAGAAACAGCACTCTCTTCAACCGAAACTTTCTATACTTTTAAGCACTTCGTCAGCATTTCACTGACAAAATGCTTTTAGACATTCACTTCATAGTCGGCCAGCGTGTCCACACGTCGCTCATACCAGAACCCATGCCATCATCGAACATCGATTCTAGGTAAAACTCGCTCAGATCCATTACTTCGACCGATCCTGCGTATTGCAACATTTTCAAAGCAATCGCAATTAAACGAATCTAAGTCACATTCACACCGAGTCGCATCTGTTAGAACGTCATCATACTCACCATCTGCACGACGCCATATTCGTCAGCAATCGGAAATCTCGACTTTACGCAGTGACGAACCTAGACCTTAGTACACGATCGCACATTGTCGTCAACATCAGCACGACCATTCGATGTACACGACTAGACTTGACCACCGATCATAGACACACTACACGACCACACGTTTAATCCACGATCATGCCTTACGCCACGAGTTTTCATCTATTTTAAACCCATCGTATCCACGATGTACTAACAGTGTTAGTAGACAGGTTAGCCGCGCGCGGCGCGACCCAACCATTAATTTTTCCTTTATCTAACCTAGGTCCACACTTTTTTTAATGGAAAACTCATTAAATGCAATTAGTGTTAATGGGTTTTAATGAGAAAACCATTAAAAGCAATTAGGTCATATGGTCATGTGTCATTGGATTTATTCCGGTCATGTGGTCATATGGTCATTGGTCATTGGTCATGTGGCTCATATGGCATGTAGTCATGTGGGTAATTTCACCCTTGAGCAATTTCACCCTTAACTTAACATCCTACATATATCCGGATATATGTCGATGCGCATCCCTGTCGGCTTAGGTTGGATAACAACATATTCGACTATCTTCGGCAATATACGTCCTCACTCTGTAGAATACTAAGAGAACAATTTTTTCGTATTTAATTTAGTATTCGGTAGTACTAGAACGGTAAACATGAGCGTCTCCAAGGTGATTAACGTTTCTCAACTTCTGGGAATAAAGTGAAACCGACAAATGAGCGATTTGGATTATGGCTGTTGACAGAAAATATGTGCAACAATAATCTGGTAAACAGATATTGGTAATATTTGTTATGTCGAAGGCGAACAGATGCTGACTGGTGGACTACACACACCAATTACAGAACCATTTTGTGACAATATAATGTTGGTTAAAATTTGCGACCTTTCTGACACCGAACAAGCATCTGCAAACAAAAGGATGTTTATCCTAAAAAAAGAAATTTGTGGTGCATTTAACAGCTATCTACGAAGAAAGTTCAACCGATTTGTTTCGCTAGGCATGGTGTTAAAGCTAAGCTTCCGTTTTCTGGAAAGCACTAACAAGATGGGCCAGAGAGTAAAAGAAATTATCGGAAAAAGAAGACCTCGAATGCATTAATAAAAAATTCCAAAATCCTATATGTGTTCCATACAAAGTGGAACTAGCAGATGTTAAGTTGGAAACTTTATTGGAGGAACTACCAGATATATTAGACGAAGTCGAAAAGATTATTTCTATCTTTTGACATGGATGTAACCCAAGATTTTGCAGGATATTTAGCAAGATGGAGATGTGTAATTATTTAACTACAAAGCATAACTTTTGCTATAAGGGAGAATACGAAGAAAAGTGTAATATTATAGTTGACAACGATAAAACTGGGGGAATTGATTGTTTAACATGGCTAACAACCAATGCAAGAATTAAGATATACAACAAATTTGTGTGCAGATAACAAGTCCTGGTGTTAATAAACAACTTGGCAATCATATACTAGATTTTTACGTCCCAGATGTACGTTTAAGGGCATGCACTACCTTTGGCCAACGCACCATGCGGTACGCATTGGAAGCAAACCCTTTCAATTGGAATGCTATTTCGTGGTAACGGTAACAGCCTTTTAAAATAAAGAACAATGTTTAATATTGATAAAATGTTTATTCTGACATTAAAGACCAAATTTAACATTTCACTTCCAAACATGGAGTCATTTAAACTTAAGCTTAAAAAAGTTATACACAGAATACAGTCCTTTCATTTGTTTGTTTGCAGTGGTTTTAATTTTATCTAATTTTATTCGCGGCTTAAAATTTAAAAACCAAAGTCTTACCTTTTGCTAACCAATAGTTTGATACATAAAGACCGTCTAGGTTTTCGAATTGTAAAATTTACCAAGTTCTTCTATATTTAAAGTTTGATTCCAAAACAACCAAGATCCATTACTAGTGTAATTATAGCAGGTAGTGACAATTTTTAATCGCAAGCTTTCCACTATAATTCAAAGTATAGTTAGCTTGATCGACTTCTTTGGATTGGAGAAATCGTCTTTCCACACACTTTAGTTGGTAGTCCACCACTTTTGGATATATGGTTGTTATAGGTTGTAATGACCCTCGGTTTTAAATGATCCGAAAGGATATTACTAGGAAATTATACAATGTAAAGGAACGAAAATTGGTGTGAACCAAAGGTTACGAAACCCACATACTAGTTCTTTGTTATCTGCCATTTGATAAATACGTTTTAGAATAACCTTTTAAAAATATACGGATTTAGTACCATCCTTTTCTGCAGAACACCTACATAACTAAAAGTCTTTCTTACTAACCGCAAATCATCAGCTTGTAAACCGGATGTATCTAAGTCAGTCCATCGACATAAAATAATCTTTTAATTCTTCCTCATTTTCTCTAATAAGATGTTCTTTGTCTAACACATCTTTGTATTGTTCAGTATTGTCGCAGTGTTTTCCATGTAGTCAATTTTCGCCTTGCATCCATTTCCTCTAATTCAGTTGTCTTTTCCTTCCACTTACAGCGTATGGCATACATAATGGGGCAATTTCCTTTAGCGTAAACGGATGGAGTTTACTACCAATATTGCGTTGTGGTAGAAACGGACGAATGTTGATATCTATCAATCCCAATTCCGAAATGACTAATTTGGAATTGTAGAATATGGGCTGCAGATTGTGTAAAATATGTACTACCTGCTTTAATGTAGCACTTGTGTAAGATCTTTGTTAATCTAACTGCTTACTCTACAAACTTCGAACATTTTACGGGTAAATAGTTAAAACTAAGAGGCCTTAGTACAATACTTTATCAATGGTTAAATTAGTTTGGGGACGAAATTTGCAAGCCAGTCAAATTTTAAATTGCCATTCCCCAAAAAACATAAAGAAAGGTTATTATTCTAAACAGCAGCTTTTTTAAAATTGTCCGATATTACTCCACATTTTGGCAAGTGGTACCGAGTAACATTGGCGCCTTTAGGAAGTATAATAAACTATCTTCCAATAAGGTTAAACATTCTTTTAAGGGTTTATACACCCGTTCCGCACTGACATAGTCAATTGCACAGTTGTATATTGTCGCTTCCAATCGCGTAATACCATGTTCTTTGGCCAAAGTAGACGCAAGTTTCCCTTAAACGTACATCTGGACAACGTAAAAATCTAGTATATGATTGCCAAGTTGTTTATTAACACCAGGACTTGTTAATCTGCACACAAATTTTTTGTATCGTTAATTCTTGCATTGGTTGTTAGCCATGTTAAACAATCAATCCCCGCAGTTTTAACCGTTGTCAACTATAAATATTAATTTATCTCGATCCTGATAGCAAAAGGTTATGTTCCTATTAAATAATTACGCATGGGGCATTGTAAATATGCCTTAAATCTTGGGTTAACATCCTATGTCAAAATAGAAATAATCCATTAACTTCGTCTAAGTTATCTGGTAGTTCCTCCAAAATCCTTCCACTTAACATCTGAAGTTCCACTTTGTATGGAACACATATAGGATTTTGGAACGTTTTTAATGCATTCGAGGTTGGTTCGATAATTTCATATTCTCTGGCCATTTTAAGTGCTTTCAAGAAAACGGAGCTTAGCTTTAACACCATGCCTAGCGTAAAAAATCGTTGAACTTTGTTGGTAGATAGCTGTTAAATCATTACAAGATTTCTTTTAGAAAACATCCTTTTATTGGATGCTTGTTCGGTGTCAGAAAGGTCTAAATTTTAACCAACATTATATTGTCACAAAATGGTTCTGTAATGGGTGTGTGTAGTCCACCAGTCAGCATCTGTTCGCCTTCGACATAACAAATATTACCAATATCTGTTTACCAGATTATTGTTGCACATATTTTCTGTCAACAGCCATAATCCAAATCGCTCATTTGTCGGTTTCACTTTATTCCCAAAGTTGAGAAACGTTAATCACCTTGGAGACGCTCATGTTTACCGTTCTACTACCGAATACTAAATTGAATACGAAAAATTGTTCTCTTACGTATTCTACAGGTAGGACGTATATTGCCGAAGATAGTCGAATATGTTGTTATCAACCTAAGCCGACAGGATGCGTTACAAATGTATTGTTAAAATAAATAGTTAAATTTAATGGGTTAATATCCACATACCACAAAATCGTTTACCCACAATGGCGATACCGGTAGTTTTTGTTTAACAAATAGTAGGAAAGATACGTCAGGTGTTAGTGGGAAGCCCATAGGATTTACAAAAAGAACGGTGCGGCGGGTGTATGGTGGTCTCCGTTAGAATAATCGAAAGTGGTTAATCAATCGTATTAGATGTTTAAATAAGCAAAAGTGTAAAGGCCTACATAAACAAAAATTTAATTATCCGACAAAAGTGCGCGATGTGCTACACTTATAAAGAAAGTATGGAATGGTGCTTTTAGCGGTCCCTAGCAGTAAAAAGGGCGACTGACTTTTCCAAGCAACTACAAGAATAGCAGTAGCGCAGAGAAGGGGTATGCATGTATTATACAGTTGCTACAAAATATGTTAGTTTACGCGTAGCTCGGATGTGTAATTGATCACGACTTAAAGATCCTCGGAGGTTTAAAAATTCTCAGCCCATTGTCGTTTGAAAATGTTTGGAAATTATCAGAACAGGAGCGGGTCGAAGTATAATGGATGATTGACCGAGTTTTTCTACCTTTACGAGGGAATCGGAAATTGATAGACATCAGCATCTAATTTCTATTTGGAGGATATCGAGTACTTACCGGTTCTAGAAATCAATACGTGCGGCCGAGCGCTATGCGAAAGTGTAAAAGCCACAGAAGCAAAATTTAATTATCATACGAAAACGCGCGATGTGCTATAGAAAGTATAAAAATGGTGCTTTGCATCGGTCCAACAGTAAAAAGGAGAGTGACTTTTTCTAGCAATTACAAGAATAGCAGTAGCGCGGCGAAGGGGTATGCATGTATTATACAGCGCATTGTTGCTATAAAATATGTTAGTTTACGAGAAGCTCGAACGTGCACAAATTAAATTTTAATCTATAATTAACCACGTCGTAAAATGGAAATTAATGGGTAATTTTAATAGTGCAGCATATACTTTCGCTTGGTGATTCATTTGGAAAATATTCAAGCTCACCATTTCCTAAAGTATGACGTAGAGTTATTTAAAATTAAATTGTTGTAAGTATCCTGTAGACAACAAGTTGGTATTTTCTTAGTAATGGTTTAAAGTGTTTTGGTTATAGTAGCACTGCATCTTCTACAGCACGACTTGCACACAATTGTGTGCGTGTGCTACCACCCTTTTGGATTTTTAATATGCACGCGATCCGTATAACATGGAAGACGTTTTCCGGTGTTTCTACTAACGCATTCGCACCATCGACGAAGCGAACCAGGTGCATGCATTGGCGCTAAATGTATTGGACGAGCAGGAGGATTATGACGTCATTTAGTTCCGCAATCCTCAATTCGTTCGGAGTTTGAAACTTGGTTTGCATTCTATGGTACATAAAGCGGTGCGCAAGAAAACTTAGTTATTAAGTTCCTTCAAGTAATTTATCGGATTTTGTTTTGTACTAAAATGGTATGCAACAGTTTGAATTGCGGTGCTCCTTACCTGGAAATCCTTAGCGGTCGAACAAAGTGAACATGCAAGGTAAGCTCCGCAGCAAAGTACTTAAATTGGGACTTGGGTTTGCTTTTACGAGAATGGACAACTTCGACGAAGGAAAAAGCCGGATGTCGTTAACCTAAACGTTCAGCTCGCATGTTAAAGCCTTGTACAAAAACCGGATTATGGTAAAGACGATTGAAAGAAACTTTGCCACTTGAGAGAAAGTAAAATGATCATTACCCTATGGTCGAAGTGGAAAAGTAAGGTTGAACAACCTATGGTTTATCGTAAAAAGCCAGGCGACGATGGATGTGGTTTTTAGAAGAAAGGCGATTTTGATTAATAAAAAGAATAAATACAGCAGTAAAATCTCTGCGAACTCTACGGGTTTAACCAAATGGGGAAGAGACTACCGATGTGAATTACAAAAAAATGTGGTTATAACGTTTCGTAATCTGAAAATAGTACGAGGTTAAGGACCAACAAAATTCAAGGATTAAATGCGATCCGGTTGGTCTTTGGAAAGTATTTGAGAATAAATTTAAAAGACCCGAAGACAAGTTCTAGGTTGAAAATAAAAATTGTAAATATGTATTTAGAAATGTGGTTTACAAAATTTAAACTGTATTAGTAAAAATTGTCTGTAAAAAAGTTTTAAGAATGGTTTTAGATTTTCTTTAGGTATAAGCTGCAGGAAATTTATAATTTAGAGGGGTGTGTAAATGGTAAGGAGTGGTTCGATTTTAAATCTATTTACAGATTCGGATTCTACATAAAATTCTAGACTAACAAGATGCATCGCATGTATAAAAATTTATAAGAACGCTCAAAAATCGCTCCAGGAAAAATCTTAAAATGGGGTAGCTCCTGGGGATGGCGCTATCTAAAAATTTAAAGAGATTGGGTAGCTGAGAAAATTCTAATATTAATTGATACCAAACAAGGTAGGTTTATCTCGTGGGTGGAAATGTGGAGAAAGATTTATCTCGCAGAGGGTATATTGTAACTTTGCAGGGCGTGGTCCGATTTCAAATCTGTTTAGAGATTCGGATTCTACATAAAATTCTAGACTAAGAAGATGTATCGCATGTAAAAAAATTTATAAGAACGGTCAAAAGTCGCTACAGGTAAGAAATCTTAAAATTGGGGTAGCTCCTTGGGGTGATGCAATCTAAAAATTTAGAGATTTGGGTAGCTGAGAAAATTCTAATATTAATTGATACCAAACAAGATAGGTTTATCTCGAAAGATGCAATGGCTAGACGAAGAAAACTATTTGTTAGGTTTGCTTATAGAGCAAATAGCAAAATTAGAAGATCAGGACTTTAAAGGGGTATAACTTTGCAGGGCGTGGTCCGATTTCAAATCTGTTTACAGATTTGGATTCTACATAAAATTTTAGACTAACAAGATGTATCGCATGACTAAAAAAATTTATAAGAACGCTTAAAAGTTGCTACAGGTAAGAAATCTTAAAATCAGGGTAGCTCCCTGGGGGATGATGCAATCTAAAAAATTCCTAGAGATTCGGGTAGTTGAGAAAATTCTAATATTAATTGATACCAAACAAGGTAGGTTTATCTCGTGGGTGGAAATGTGGAGAAAGATTTATCTCGCGGATGGAAAGAATGCGGGTGTGATGTAATCAAAATGGTTGTGGGGGTGTCCGAGCAAGGAGGAGAGCAAGGAGGAGTCAGGAGGAGATTCATCTAAAATAAGACTTTATAGTGCGAATTTACATGTAAATTGGTCCAGATGAGGAGCAAATGAGGATTCTGGAGCAAATGAGGGCCTGGTTCGTCACTAAATACTCACTAATGTCGATTTTCAATGTTCAGACACTATTGCTGCTATATGTGTTTATACAATGTTTTATAGATGTTGCTTTATTTAGCCACGGTATTTGTAAAGTCTGGATTCATTCAAAGAACCGATCACAAAAAACAAACAAAACTGACTGGTTACCTTGTTGCAAATGCTGCATAGATCTGTAAATAGTAAGGATGTAATTACTACCATCCTAATTTTCTCTACACAAAGCCCCATGACAATACTAGGCTACAAATACGTTTTCGTTTGCAAAAGACACAATCTACTAGTTCCTTTTCTGCATCAACATGATGTTTCGCAAGTGCACTACAACTACAATATTCCACAATACCATACTTACTCTAGTACGTGGGGGTTTTTTGAATGCAAAAGGTGAGGTAGTAGCGATTTTTTAGTATGTTGTTAGGTTTGGGGCCCTAATGAAAAATCCAAGTTTTTGACCTCGAGGTGCATGCGCTTAAGCCGCCATCTTGGATTTTAGGTACAAAAAGTCGGTTTTCTGATAATAACTCAAAAACAGTGGCTTTCACGACAAAAGATGTTCTATACAAAGTTAAAGAGTACAAAATTTCCTACATTTTTTGTAAGAAAATTTTTTTGTAGCACACATATGTTAAGGGTTATAGCTCCGTGAAGTTGCACTATTTGAAAAAAGAAGCAGAAACTTTATTTTGGCCGAGTTTTATTTTATTATTCTTATTATATTTCATTATATTTTTCCATAATTATAAAAAACAATAAAAGGCATTTGAATATTATCGTTTAACAGTATTATACTTTTCGTAAACAAAGTTAAAGGCGAAAAGTATAACGCATTTCAAAAATAGTCCAAAGAAGAACATTTAGTTAATTTAAAATAAGTTTTACTAACCTAAAAAGGACATGAGCAAATGAAATCCTCCAAGTCTCACGATGACATTTAAATATTTCGGATTATTTGCCACGATTTCTTAAACTTTCGCATAGAGGAGCTGATCGAAGGTGCTGAAGCATGATTTTTGGTTGAACGCCTTACATTTTTCCATGGCAAAGAGCAGAGATGTATATATCGTGTCATACTGGCTTGATGGAAAGTTTATGAATAGAAGAAATATTATCTTGGACCGCATAAAAGACTCATTAGCTGTTGCTTCTTCCATAAAACCGTTCTATCCAGGTAGATTTAATTTTTGACCACTTGCCATACAGCCAAAGAAAATCGTGAGAAGAATGCACGATGTCTGTTAAAAGAAGATGATTTCTTTCTACGTCTGTAATTTGTACAGTTTTAAGCCTGTATTTTGATTTTTATTGAAAAATACAAGAGGAACAATGCCAATATCTTCAATTTGCTTTAAACGTTGAATTTCTTGATCGGGTAATACAGCATTATAAGGGGTCACACACTGGATTGCTCCCATAATATGCACGGTATTTAAGTCATCAATGGTGTTAACGTTGTGGTCAGCATTATCACAAACAAATTGAGAAAATGCAGTTTCGTCAATCGAGCCTTCCGGACGCATAATGGCAGATGCTTCAAAAATGTTTCTGCGTAACTCGCCACAAAACCCAACGATGATAGCAAGTTGATGAGTTTTTTTAGTCGAATTTTTTATACAAATATGTACTAACTCCGATTAGAATGGGCGACAAAAAAGATCTCGCTCTAGCCTCAGAGATCATAGCATGGGATAATGCTTCGCATATTTTATTCCATTTGACAAACGAACCGCGCTTTTTCAGTATAATTACTTCTTCAAAAAAAAATTTCAAAGTTTGTGGAACTAGAGAATTGGCCTCATTTAAAAACCTGTCGAATGGTGGATATTGTGACATATCATAGTCCTGCGAACGGATATCTGCCAAAATAATAGCAGCTGCTTCTTTAACAACACGAAGCCGTTTTTTATCGGGATTTAACACTTTTCCGCATACCATTGGTCAGCTAGAAGTTTGTAACCCGTGTTCCGGAAGCAGACGAGAAGCGATTGTTTATATTTTTCAATAATAAGTACATCTTCTTCATATTTATTCATAAGACGAGCTTTTACGGTTCTCTGATCTGGACGGTATTCCTCTTCAATTTGGCCCACAAGCTCATCAAGCAAAAATTGACATTCTTCAGAATTCTAGGTAAGATTTGAGTAAATATATCCCATCGCTTCGTCAACATTAGTTGCAGGCCGATAGCCTCTTTTTTTCGCGATGGCACTCGATTATACAGACGCTTTTGACATGACATATGATATCGTGCCCCGACTGCAACCAAGTCTGCCACATGTTGAATTCTTTTTATTATTTCCCGTCCCCAGTCATCATCTCGTTCTTCAGCTGCTTTTAAAATTGTAGTTTTCACTCCCAATTGTTGCACCATACAAACGAAATCTCGATGAGATAAGTGATGTCCTTTTTTTCTGTTTATTTAAAAAGTCCGGTGTAATTTCTCGAGTATAGAGAAAACACTGTGCTTTAAAATTGAAAGTCGGTATTAGAGGTTCGTTATCTTTTTTACAAAAATACGTAGCGATTAGTTTTTCATTAATATAATTTTTTTGACATGCGCCATGCACAGTTACAGAAGATAGTCTTCTCAAAATGCGCGTATGTGCGCGATTACCTCGTAACTCGCTTGATTTTAAAAGTGTCTTTACCCCTCTTTCCTTTAGAACGACAACGTCACTTTTCTCACAAATAAAACACAAATCAATTTGGAGGTTTTTCATTATAACAGCGTAACCTTCTGCAAGCTAGACAATAAGCATATTGACGCATACGCACTCAATGCACTAAAGGTCATTTATGACTCTCTCTCAATACCTACTACACAGCAGCTGTGCTCTCGCTATCTGCATAATCGTTAAGATTTAGTGCAACTTATTAATATAAAATTAAAGTAGAGTCTCTCTAAAAATTATTTCAATATGATTCGCTTTTGTTTAAATTATTTATTTTAGTTATTAACAGCCAAATAACAAAATATAATACTTTTTTTCAAATAGTGCAATTTCACGAAGCTGTAACTCCAAACATGCGCGCTACAAAAAATTTTTTTAGAAAAAATGTAGGAAATTTTGTCCTCTTTAACTTTGTATAGAACATTTTTTGTCGTGAAAGCCACCCTTTATTGGTTATTATCAAAAAACCAAATTTTTGTACCTAAAATCCAAGATGGCGGCTCGAGCGCATGCGCTTGGAGGTTGAAAACTTAGATTTTTCAATAGGGCACCAAGCCTAACAACGTACTAAAAATCGCTACTACCCTACCTTTTGCATTCAAACACCCCTTTTTGATACCCTCGTACTGGACTTCACTGTCGACACCTATCGTTTGTTCGAACAAATACAGTATTTTCTTGATGAGTGAATAACTTCTATAATAAAATTTCCTCTGTACTTACTTCTAGCTTCTAATGCATTGTACAAGAACATAAATTATTTACAAAAATTGTATTGGTAAATTTCTCATATCAAAGGTTAAATTCTAATACGTCGTAACCCACAAAATTTGAGAAAATGCTTTTAGTGCATATTAGAACTGCTGTGATCGATTCGAAGGTAATTCTAAGTACTTGTAAGCCATGGACCAATAGAAGTAGCTTATTTTTAAATTTGTTAAAAAGTCGTATCATAATTGTCCATCAAACTAAACCCAATAAATCGTATCCCACACAGTGCAAATCTAATGGCATGTATATGCAATGAAAGACTGCTTGTGTTCTCCACAGATTAGTTAAATAATAAGTGAAAAATTAGTATTGCTTTCATTTTATCATTTATGTTTTATCTTGAATCGCCTATCTTTTGAATTATTTATTTTAAAATCCATAAAAAGCATTAAAATAGCAACTAACAAGCATTATATTTTAATTACTGCGAATACGCCATCTTAGAATTAACATAATTGCAGAATATTTTTGGTTTTGTTGATACGACTACTTCAAATGAACAGTTTTCAATAAAACCAATTATAATAATATTCAATTACTGATTTTATTTCAGATGGGCACGAGAAGTAAGCGAATATTAGACCTTTGCCTTCTAAACATCGAAAACAATGTAGTCTACGATTATGAATTGCGTGATAGATTTCTTAACATAAAAAATAAAGATAGGGAGAGTACAGAACTGGATTCAAGTGAAGATTTATAATGTTTTTTCTCTTCATTTTTTTAACAGTTAGTATTTTCAGTAATTAGTGATGATAAAATAACTAGCATACGAGAGACTGCTAGCTTGCCAGGTGATCTAATTATTCCTGAGAGTCATTGCGCAAAGTAATGAGGCAGGAGAAAGAGCAGAAGGTTAAGTAATAGTTAGCTCTCAATTTTTAATTATAATTGATAGGTATTGTTCATTTCAGATCTTTTATTTTAGTAACTGGGATATTCATCAACTGTGAAACGCATTTAACAATTTTAGAAAACGTCCAGCTATCTGAGAATGCAATTATTGAAAATAACGCATCAAGTATGTTTCATGAATAGATTTACTTTTTCTTGAATCGTAACAACAAATTTTTACAGTAGATATGACAACTTACCTAATAGTTTGGTTGTTCTCGAATCTGCCTCTGCTAAAGGTTGTACGGAAAGCTCATTTGATAAACAAACAATAGAAGATAGGTATTTACAGTACACTTGCACAATTGTTAATTGAGTAGATCCTCTTATTTCAACAGAGGAAGGTATTCCGTTTTCGATAGATGGGGGTGAACCACAACTTTCTTTTTCACCAGATGAATTATCTTTAGTAGACGCTTCAAACACTAATGCTTTAGATAACAGTATGATTACAGAATGTATTTCAGTTATCCTAGTGGATGACCCAGATTATCAACCTGAAGTGCACAATCAATCAGGTGTAGACGAAGAGCAAGAATTTAAAACATCAAAACGTAATAATGTTTGTGAAGAAAGCGCACAAAAGGAAGAAATTAAATGAAAAAAAAGAAAGATACCGAAACCTGAAGAATGGAAAAAAAAATATAAGCAAAAAGAAAATAATGTTGGAAGAAGAATATTTAAGTTACACGATAAAGAATGGCTCCGTTAAGCACGGTGTTCAAAGGAGCGCCAGAAACATAAAACATGGCTGCAAGAATGGTAGCTTCTGTAGTAAGACATCAAAACGATATTGCCATCAGTTTGAACACTATTTTCGTGAGCAATTGGTTGATTTATTCTGGAAAATGACTTGTTGACAAATAAAAATTTGTCATCAACTATATTCATTCGTCGAAAAAAAGATGTTATACTGTAGGTCCTTTTCGGCGACAAGGATTACAGTCTACGATTACACAGCACAAAGCTACAAGTTTGTAAGAACATGTTCTTAGGAACATTGAGGCTAAGTGATAAAATGGTGCATAATTGGGTGCACAAAAGTCAAGACCACGGATTGATGATCAGAACAGAAGTAAATCATCATCATTTTGTTTTCGACCTTACTTAAGGTCGGTTTGACGCAGCTCTAACTTCTTTTCTATTCTGTGCTAACCTAAAAAGCTTTACATACCCTTCACAAACTAAATTTCTAATAATTTGACTAATATAGTTTGGTCTAGGTCTTCCTATATCCTTCTATCTTTTTCCTATCCAGCTGACTCTACATAGATTTTAGCAACCTGATGGTTGTTAAAGAACTCTAACATGTTTACATGATTACCATTTATAAGGAAATGAAATATAACCTGGTTATCCGCTTCAAAAAGGAAAAGTGTTAAATTATATGTTATGGTAAGGCTTAAGCAACGAAACGCTAACAACATGCCAGACCGCTAACTAATTGTGAGTTATGTCCTGATGACATTTAGTTAACTGATTTTTATTATTTTTTTTGTTTTGTTTTCGAACTTACTTAAAGTCGGTTTGACGCAGCTCTAAATTCTTTTCTATTCTGAGCTAGTCTAAAAAGGTCTACATAGCCTTCACAACCTAAATCTCTAATAATTTGACTAATATAGCTTTGTCTAGGCCTTCCTACTCTATTTTTATTTGGTAGTCTATAATCTAAAACTTTACTAAATAGTCCCTCATGTCTTAACTGGTGCCCTATCATTCTATCTCTCCTGACCTTCAATTGTTTCCACATACAGGATCCTCACCTATCCTTCTATAAACTTCCTCGTTTGTTACTCTATCTGTCCAACTAATCTTTAACATTCTCCTATAACACCAAGTTTCAAAAGCTTCTATCTTTTCTTATCTACTTCTTTAATTGTCGAAGTCTCACTACCGTATAGTAGAACGCTCCATACGTACGACTTTAAGAAACTTTTTCTATTATCTAAACTAATACTATTAGCTATTAGTAAGTTTTCTTTTTTAAAAACATTTTTCTAGCTTGAGCTATTCTAGCTACTATATCCCTTCTACTACGTCCATCCTTTGTAATTATACTACCTAAATAGCAAAATTCATCTACCTCCTCTAACTCGGTATTACCTATTTTTAATTTTGGTTTAGAACTAGGCCGTAACTCACTTGTCATTATCTTTGTCTTTACTGAGTTAATTCTCATACTATAGTTACTCTGTAGTATCTCATCTAAAATATTTAAAAACTCTCCTAACTCTTTTCTAGACTCTGCTATAATGGCTATATCATCTGCAAAACGTAACATGTCTATTTTCTGTCCCTGTACACTAATACCTATCTCTTTTCTCTCTCTAGCTAAGTTTAAAGCTTCCTCAATATAAACATTAAAAATCAAGGAGACAGTATACAACCCTGTCTAACACCATTTCTAATCTTAGCTTCCTTTTCTATTTCATCAAATCTAATTACTACGCTTTGGTTTTTATATAGACTGTAAATAATTTTTCTATCCCTATGAGAAATTCCTATTTTTCGCAAAACCCTGAACATAACAATCCAATTAACCCTATCAAATGCTTTTCTAAATCTACAAATGCGAAATGAGTCTTTTATTTTTTGTAACCTTTTTTCGATAATTACCCTAATCATTAGTATCGGTTCTCTAGTCCCTCTGTCTTTACGAAAACCATATTGGTCTTCGCCTAAATAATTCTCAGTCAAAGCTTCTACTCTATTTTTAATTATTATTGTTAGTATTTTGGAAGCATGAGAAGTTAAACTAACCGTCCTAAAATTCTCACACCTATCAGCTCCTGACTTTTTTGGGATTGGAATAATAATATTTTTTTCGAAATCTATTGGAACCTCACCTGTGTCATATATTACATTTATTAGTTCATATAATCTGTCTAAAGTTTTCTGACTTGCATATTTTATTAATTCTGCGGGAATATCGTCTATCCCTGGCGCTTTATTTAATTTAAGATTCCGAACAGCTCTATCAAATTCCTCTCTTAATATTGAGAACCCTATTTCTACATCCTCTTCTTGGTCGTACTCTAACTCATCCATATCGTCTCCCTTATATAAATCTTCTAAATATCTTTTCCATCTATCTGCTACCTCAACTTTATTTATTAGAAGCTCATTATTCTCGTCTCTAATACCATTACATTTTTCCTATCTTCCCAAAAACTTTTAACTGCCCTGTAAGCCCTGTCTGTCTTACCTACTCTCAAATCATCTTGTATTCCTTACAATTCTCCTCCATCCATTTATTTCTAGCTTTTCTACACTCATGTACTATCTTATTTCTAACTGTATTATATTTTGCTTACTTTCACTATCCACTTCTCTGAAAGGTTTAAGCTTTCTTCTATTCTCTATTAAATCTAATATCTCCTTTGTTACCCAGGGTTTTCTCGCTTCTATTTTTTCTTACCTATAGTCTGTGTTGCTGTATCATGTACAGTCAGTTTTATTTCTTTCCATCTATTTTCTACATTCCTCCTACAGCTATCTCTTTGCTCTTATTATCTAATACTTGTTTATATTCCTCTTTACCCTACTATCATTAAGCTTACCTAGATCCCATCCTCTCTTTTAACCTTTCTCAATTTTTGAATTTTAGTTTACACTTCATTTTAACTAAGTTATGATCGCTATCTATGTCAGCCCCTGGATAACTACGACAGTTTTTAACTTGGTTTCTAAATCTTTGTTTAACTAAAATATAATCTATTTGGTATCTAGCCCTATCACCTGACGCTTTCCAGGTATATCTTCTCCTAACATGTTGTTCGAATAGGGTGTTTACAGTTACTAATCTATGTTCCTGGCAAAACTCAACTAATCTTTCTCCTCTATCATTTCGTCTGCCATACCCAAATTTTCCTACCATTTTTCCCTCACTACCTTCTCCCACTGACGCATTAAAATCGCCCATAACTATTAAATTCTCATCTCCTTTACTTTTCTCACTATACTATTTATATCCTCGTATACCTTTTCTACTTCCTCATCCTCATACTGAGTTGTTGGCATGTAAACCTGTACTAAAACAGTGTCTGTGGGTTTTGTACTCAATCTAACCATAATTATTCTATCACTAAATTGTAAGTACTCTTTAACTTTATGCCCTAATCTTTTACCTAACACTATTCCTACGCCTGCCTGTCCATTAGTTGAAGAAGTTGTAATTATTCTATAATTATCTTTCCAAAAGTCATTACTATCTGGCCATCTCACCTCACTAATACCTAAAATGTCCAGTTTTTCCTTTCTCATTTCGACTAATAAATTCGTGAACTTATCTACTCTAAGTAATGACCTTACATTCCAAGTCCCTATCACAAAATCGAACTGTTGTTTTATATTCTTATGATGACGAGCCCCAAGTACCCCCTCCCGGAGATCCGAATGAGGGAGTATTTTACCTCCGGACAAGAATTTTACTTGTGAGCTCTCCATCATATGTATTTCGTGTTTTAGGCCACGCACACCTGGGAAATATTGTGGTAGGCTCCCATATCTTTCCACAACGCAGTTTTTAAAGATTTTAGCAAAAAGCCGTATCCGTCACGGCCAACCCCCAACAAGCTTGTAAATTATTGATGAACGCCCGAGACCAACCGACCCTCCTCCAATATCTTTTAGCCAGCAAGGCTGCTGCCCCTTGCTGCGCCTTTTAATCGCCTTTTACGATAAGCAGGCTTACTATAGTAGTATTCTTTATCCCCTACTATAGGGGGACTAACTTACCTACATGTTTCATACTTCTGACATTCCACGCTCCAACTCGCAGAATGTTCATGGATCTTTTTATATTCTTTCTGATCATATCCCCCAAAGTAGACCCCTCCCGGAGATCCGAATGGGGGACTATTTTACCTCCTGAATTTTTTTACCCCAGAGGATGCCATCATCATTAGTAACAATTTGGGTACGCTGTGTACATGGGAGATAATGCGGTGGTTTCCCGTTGTCTTCCACATCGCAGTAGTGTGTCTTAGAATGTCATACCCACTCCTATGGTCTCTGCCACTCTAAGTACCGAAAAAGCTGCTGCCCTCTTTCGGGGACCTGTCTTAGAAGTAAATAATCAATCAAAACTAACAAGAGGCAATTTTCTGATTTTTACAAGAAAACTAAAAAGGATGTTGATTATGTGAAGTCTTTTTTTGAGCTCATGCCAAAGATGGAGTCACATTATTATCGCAAGGACTCAAAAAAAGAGTATTTCAAATATCCATTCCAAACAAAAAACGAAATATACGAAGTATGTAAAGGCAAATGCAAATCTGAACAACAACCTGCTATGTCGGTGACTAATTTTAACAAGGTGTTCCAATCGCTAATTCTAGCCATACACAGACCAAGAAAAGACCAATGTGATACGTTCCATCAGAATTCAGCCAAACAGTTAACTGACAAGGACTATGAGGATCATATTATGCGGAAAAAAACAAGCTCAGGAAGAAAAAAGTAAAGGACAAAAAGGAGGCAATCGATGGGAAAAATATGTATTCACAATGGATATACAGTCTATGAAACTGTGCCTTGTAGTTGAAGCCAGCAAAGTGTACTACAAGATCAGATTACAGGTGCACATATTTACAATCTATAATTTGGACATGCACCAATGCACAAACTATATGTGGAACGAAACTCAAGGAGACGTACACGCATTCGTATTTATTTCATGCATCGTAAATCAATTAGAAAAATACTTCCTCCAAAAAAAAAGGACTGTAGTAATATTTTCTGATGGTTGCGGTTACCAAAACCGTAACTCGACTCTTACAAATGCCTTTAGCTACTTTTGCTCCAAGCACAAAACTAAAGTACAGCAAAAATATCTCGAGATGGGTCATACTCAAATGGAGTGTGACTCTATTCATGCGCACATAGAGAGACAGCTGAGGGGAAGACAAATCACGCTGCCTTCACAATATGGGCAAATTATCCGTGAAGCTCGCAAAAACCCTTGCGCTCTAGATGTAGAGTACGTTTCCCATACATTTTTTAAGAAATATGATGACAAAGTCATAACTCGCTTCAATTCTATCCGACTAGGAAAATTAAAGAATGACCCTACTGTGCCGAATTTGAGATGTTTAAAATTTACATCAAACGGTTCGATAGATTACAAGATTAACTATGGTGATGCTTATAAAGTTATTCCACATCGGCCTAAATTACCACGCCTGGCTAACGATCTGACTTTGAAGAATTTATTTTCAGAAAGACTTCTTATAAAACAAACAAAATGAAAACATTTACATGATTTAAAAAGTATTATGGATGTGGATGTACATGATTTTTATGACAATCTACCGTTTGAATAATATAATATGCAACGAATGCAATTTTTGAATTAGAATTTAATGTTTTGTTTTAATTAGTGTTAGGTTAGTTGTCTTTATTACTGGAAGAAAAACAATATTTGATTATCTAAATAAATTTAATGTTTTAAATAATATTTAGGTTAATTCCAAAACCTCTTAACTCACATCACCTACGTAAACAGTAAAGCTATTATATCGTAATCCACATATTCCTTAAAACTTATAGCTCGAAACTCACAGTACAAGAACTCTAATGTGGCATATCCCACTTTCTAATATAGGCATTTGAAATAAATTTACGTTTAATGTTCCAAAACAAGTGTTACTTAATTGTTTTGTCAAATGAATTGTTAACGTGGGTCTTCCGTCAATCCTTTCATTATAAACTCATTATAAGTTGCTCCTGTAAAATTCGCTTCATCGGGATTACGATGTCTTAGAACTTAACCATCGATTAAATAGCGACATAATTGTTATAAATTGTGTGTGGTGATTTAATGAATGTACTGGGTAAATTATCAAGTATCTCATTATTTTTAATGATTTAAGTAACCTGGTCAACTAATTTTTAAAACTGAACTCTGAAACAGATTAATATTTTCATACCTGTTATGGGATACCCTGAACAATCATTTAAGTTAAAACCTACATTAGAAAGAGTTTGCTGTTATAAGCTTTAAATATTCTATCACAGTATTAAGCTTCTTTACGCATTGCAGGTTGACCTATGCCAAAATTTTACACTTGTAACTCAAACAAAGTATAAAGGGTATTGTAATCACAAACGTTTGTTTATTGATTTCCCTGTGAACAATGTTTGCAGGTCTATCTCATGAAATAAACACCAAGAAAGTATTTATTACTTTTAAACGGCAGTTGCGATTCAATATTCTTCGAGAGGAATCGGAGTGCTTAGTTTTTCGTTAAGTATTAATTTTACAAAGTTGAATCTGAAGTCGTCATTAAAATTACTTTTCTTATTATTGCGTGCAAAGGAATGGATGCGCATTTAGATTTGTAGTATATCAGTGTGTTGTAAATTTAAAGTAAACCTTTGTAAATCTCCAGCTTCAGTTTTTTGTTGAATGTTTAATTTTCGATTTACATTGTTGATTTCAGTTTTTTGTTTCATTTAACTTTATTTTGTAGTTTATGTTATAGACAACTAAATAAGAAGAAATACATGGCATCTATCCCGCCCACAAAGGGGGTCAATGGGGGTCGCCTGACCCCCCTGAATATGTTCCTTTGGTTTTTTTTTCGTTAGAAATCGCAACACGAAGTGCACCTTCACTAGAGATTGAAGAAGATTACGATTTCACTATCGGTTATACTATTGTTTAAAAATAAAGTAAACCTAAATGTTGAGATTACACAACAGGTATGCCTATTGTCTAACTATAAATAGACCAACTTTGTATGTCATTTTAAGCAGGAAATGCGAATTAATGCGATTACCTTACAATAGTAACCCTAACCGCCTATAACAAAACTGTTATTTTCATTCTTTAATATCTAAATATCTTTACCCTGAAAGTTTCTATTCAAACGAAATATAAATAAAGGTTTTCATAATGGTTTCTTTCTTATTGTACAGGTTCAGGTACTCTACAACTAAAACTTTGGAATGTTCTACTAATGTCTCATTGTGTTCTATTCTGAGAAAAAATATATTCTTTATCTATAACAGTAAAGTACGTCTATATCTTCGTAACTTCAGTTTGTATTCAGTGTTTTTGGAATGCGGTGTACTTTTAATTTGTGACTTAGGAAACTTTATCTGACTGTTGAATTAGTAGAAGACGTGTATGTTGATAGATATTGATTGGTCATTTTCCTTGTAGTTATTGTTATCAGTGTTGATAAGTAGTGTAGTTACTGGTTTTTGTTTTTAAAGAAGGCCGAAGATTGCAGTTACAGTTTAGTTACGGATAGGATAGCAGTAAGTACTAATGTACCTAATGCGTGAGAATATATATTTAAAAATAATATTTATTTGCAATTGGAAGATTCTTATTTTTTTTCTTTAAAGTCTATTTAATTAACAAATCTCTTCTTTTGAAGCATCAGAAAAGTAAAGCGTGTTATTTTTTTTCAGAAATTCAGATCTAAGATCAGTAACAATACTAACAATGGATATTAGAAAATTTTTCAAACGAAATGAACTAAAAGAATCATCTAGCATAGGCTGTAGTAGTAGCGGTGCTGGTGCTAATGCTATTTTGGAGTGTAATAGTATAGTACATAATAGTGTCAATGATCTAAATAAAGCTGGTAGTTCGTCACCTAATACTTTAAAATCTCTCACATGTGAATATGACACCAATCTTTCAACTGATAAGAATGAGTACATGCTCGATTTGGGCAATTTTGTTAACTCGAATGAAACACTTTCCGACGATGTTCGCTTTTCATTATTAAGAAATCCTTACAAACTAGATCCTAAATATAATTTCAAGAACGATTCCGAAGAAAGAAGACGTGCTTTTAGATATGACTGGCTTCAACAATACGATTGGCTTGCGTATTCTCCAAAACTCAAAGGCGCACTTTGCAAATATTGCGTAGTTTTTCGGCCAACTGTTAAAAGAGGGGTTCTTGGTTCTTTCATTGTGAAGCCCTTCACAAAATATCATGACTTTGTCGCTTCTGTAAAAGCACATGCTACAATCGAATGGCATCGTGATTCAACTATAAAAGCTTTTAGTTTTACAAAAATTATTGAAGAAAAACGTCTATCAATTACCTCTCAAATAAATGAAGCTGATCGATTTGATTGAATCGAATCGCAAAAACTTATACCAATAATATCCACCGTCATTTTTTGTGGTATGCATGATTTGCCATTACGAGGTGATAAAAAAGGTAATTTTGAGGATCTTTTACAATTCAGAATAGAAAGTGGGGATCACATTCTAAACGAGCACTTAAAGTTTTGCAAGAAGAACTCAAAATACACCTCTCACAGAACTCAAAATCAAATAATTTCAATTTGTGGAACATTAATTAGGGAAAAATTGTGAAAGATGTGAATTTGAGTGAAGCATTTTCAATTCTGGCTGACGAAAGTGCAGATATTGCTGGGGTAGAACAGTTATCACTTGGAGTAAGATTTGTTAGTAATGACAATTCGGTCAGAGAAGAATTTTTAGGCTTTGTAGTCCTTACATCGATGAACGCAGAAGGTATAACTGCTGCAATTTTAAACGCTTGTGATGAATATGGTCTTTGTATGGATAAATTAGTTGGATTAGGGTTTGATGGTTGCTCGACGATGGCAGGTCATGAGCAGGGAGTCCAAAAACTTATTAAAAATAAATATCCAAAAGCGATATATTTTCACTGCGCGTCCCATAGATTAAATTCAGTGATAAATGATTTGAACAAGATTCCGGATATTCAAAATTCAGAAGAAGTAATTACTTTATTTCGAGATAGTCCATTAAGACGTAGATATGTTTCTAATATTCCACTATTATGTGAAACACGCTGGTCCGCCAAATATAAATCAATGAGGTTGTTTGCGGAACATTTTGCAGATACTATGAACGCTCTGGAAAATTTAGCTCATAACCGTGAAATAAATGCTCAGACAAGAAATAGGGCCAGTCAACTTTTAAATTGCGTTTCCTCGTCGAAATTTATTCTTTGTCTGCATATTATGGCCAAATATTCTAGCAAATTGAAACCTGTTTGTAATGCACTGCAGTCTAAAAGTATAAACTTATTTTCCGTTAAACAGCACATAGATGAACTACTCAAACTTTTTAAAACACACCGTAGTGATCCTGACAATATTTTAAAGAGGTTTATAAAAAAAGTGTTGAACATGCCCATGGTTTTGGATTGGAAATTACATTACCACGTATTGCACCAAGACAAACTCATAGGTCTAATTATCATATGAGTAGTGTTGAAGATTACTTTCGAGTAAGCCTTTTTATTCTTTATTTGGATTCTGTTATACAGTCTATTTCCACAAGGTTTTCTGAAGATGCTACGACTTGTTTTTTACTCTCTGGATTACATCCAAATAACTTAAAAGACAACAATATAAAATGAGCATTGTTAAATAAAAATGAAGAAATAGTCAGGAGTTACAACATTGATAACTTTTCAGAACAGTTGCAAACGTGGGTTGAACTTTGGCAAAATAGAGAGATTCAACAAGATACAGACTTTGTACATTTGCTTGATAATGAAGTTTCTTTTTTTCGGCCATCAAAACTGCGCTGAATATTTTTTTGGCATTACCTCCAACTACTGCAGCAATAGAAAGGTCATTTAGTACGCTAAAGCGGGTAAAATCGTGGCTTAGATCAAGCATGTCAGGGGATAGATTATCAGGTTTATGCATGCTTAGTGTACATATGGACATGGTAGGTAGGGAGAAACAAGCATTTATAAATTAAGTCCTAAATAGATTTGGTCAAGACCGAAGAAGATTGATATTTTTATTCAAGAATGATGACGATTAATAAAACGCGAGAACAGTCCTATTCAGCAGTGCCAGTTATAATAGTTTGTTGTACCCTTCTTAGTTCTTAGTCATGTTTGTTTGTGCAACAAATATTAAAGACACTATTTAAAGTACCGGTCGGATATTTATTTACTATTAATTAATATCTGTGGTTTGTGGCCATTTGATTGACAATGTGGCTTTTCTATTTCCGTTAAATATGGTTGTGTCGTGTCTGTATTTTTACATTTTCTTACGGGCGGCTTATTACGTGTATTGGAATAAGTCCATTCAATTTTCAATTAGTGTGGGTTAATGTAAAATCCAATCTTTTCCATTTGCTACCCTGTGCATCATCAAGCCAAAAGAATTGATAGCCTGCTGCACCAGCAATTTACCAGATTGGTAAGTAACTTTACACTTTATGAAAATTCGATTAATTACAGAATGCTGCATTTATTAAGAAACTATCAATCCTACGTTTTTCTTTCAATTTCAAATACTATAGCCGAAATCTCGAAAGAATGCATTCGCGTCATAGGTTTCTGAATTAAACACCGACATACTTTTAATGTATATCGCTTTTAAATTCAGTAACCTATGGCGTAAATGCATTCTTTCGTGATTTCAACTATAATATTAAACAACGCTGCATTATCGATGGTCCTAACTGCTTTTGAGCTACTCTAAGGAAATAAGATTTTATGCCTTACATTACTTTCCAATACGTCCGGTAACGGGGTTGCATTAACAGTGTTCATCCTTTGTGTAACATAACTAATATTTTTGAAAGTAGTCTTGACCCCCTTTACAAATTATTCTGTGGGCGGCCTTGCATGGCATAGTCCTAAAAGCAAAATATTAGAATTGAATCTGCAATTTCCAGGAGAACTTCAATAGGTAATCAGTCGTGTATGAGTTGTTTTTAAATGTAACTAAATAAAATTTATGTAACTTTCAATATATAAAAATATACCACATTTAGTAACTGCACGTAGTTATCCAGGGGCTGACATAGATAGGGATCATAACATAGTTAACATGAAGTGTAATCTGAAATTCAAAAAATTGAGAAAGGTTAAAAGAGAGGGATGGGATTTAGGTAAGCTTAATGATAGTGAGGTAAAAGAGGAATATAAACAAGCATTAGATAATAAGATCGAAAAGATAGCTATAAAAGGAAACGTAGAAAATATATGGAAAGAAATAAAATGGGCTGTACATGTTTCAGCAACACAGACTATAAGTAAGAAAAAAGTAGTAGCAAGAAAACCCTGGGTAACAAAGGAGATATAAGATTTAATAGAAAATAAAAACAGCTTAAACCTTTCAGAGAATTGGATAGTGAAAGTAAGCAAAAATATAATAGAGTTAGAAATAAGATAGTACATGAGTGTAGAAAAACTAGAAAATAATGGATGGAAGAGAATTGTAAGAGAATACAAGATAATTTGAGGTAGGTAAAACAGACAGGGCGCGTAAGGGCAGTTAAAAAGTTTTTCGGGGAAGATAGGAAAAAATATAATGGTATTAAAGATGAAAAAATGTGCTTCCAATAAATAAAGTTGAGGTAGCAGATAGATTGAAAAGATATTTAGAAGATTTATATTAGGCAGACGATATGAATGAGTTAGAGAACGACCAAGAAGAGGATGTAGAAATAGGGTTATCAATATTAAGAGAGGAATTTGATAGAAGACAGATTATACACACTAGTAAGAGTAACATATGACACAGGTGAGGTCCCAATAGATTTCGAAAAAAATATTATTATTCCAATCGCAAAAAAGTCAGGAGCTGATAGGTGTGAGAATTTTAGAACGGTGAGTTTAACTTCCCGCGCTTCCAAAATACTAACAATAATAATTAAAAATAGAGTAGAACTTTGAGTGAGAATTATTTAGGCGAAGATCAATATGGTTTTTGTAAAAACAGAGGGCCTAGAGAACCGATACTAATGATTAGGGTAATTATCGAAAAAAGGTTACAAAAAAATAAAAAGACTCATTTCACGTTTGTAGATTTAGAAAAAGCATTTGATAGGGTTAATTGGATTGTTATGTTCAGGGTTTTGCGAAAAATAGAAATCTCTCATAGGGATAGAAAAATTATATCTATATAAAAACTAAAGCGTAGTAATTAAATTTGATGAAATAGAAAAGGAAGCTAAGATTAGAAATGGCGTTAGACAAGGCTGTATACTATCTCCCTTGATTTTTAGTGTTTATATTGAAGAAGCTTTAAACTTAGCTAGAGAGAGAAAAGAGATAGGTATTAGTGTACAGGGACAGAAAATAGACATGCTACGTTTTGCATATGATATAGTCATTATAGCAAAGTCTAGAAAAGAGTTAGGAGAGTTTTTAAATATTTTAGATGAGATACTACAGAGTAGCTATAGTATGAGAATTAACTCAGGAAAGACAAAGATAATGACAAGTGAGTTAGAGCCTAGTTCTAAACCAAAATTAAAATAGGTAATACCGAGTTAAAGGTAGATGAATTTTGCTATATAGGTAGTATAATTACAAAGGACAGACGTAGCAGATGGGATATAGTAGCTAGAATAGCTTAAGCTAGAAATATGTTTTTAAAAAAGAAAGACTTACAAAGAGCTAATATTATTAGCTTAGATAATAAAAAAAGTTTTTTAAAGTCGTACGTTTGGAGCATTCTATTATACGGTAGTGAGACTTGGAAAATTAAAAAGGTAGATAAAAAAAAGGAATGATATGATTACCAGAATAACAGAAGCAATTTGATCTTTAAGTAGCGATGCAATTCTTCGACCAATCAATTTCTTTCAAAACAGCGTAGACGTTTGCATTGAAAAGAATAGTGCTCAGTCTAAACATTACTTTACTTAAATACAAACACCCACACATACTCTACGCACGCAAGCACGCAGATACGCACGCGCGCACAACGCACAAACGAACGCACGCACTCAAGCAAGTACCCACGTGAGAAGCAAAGGGATTGCTCACGCTATACCAACGCTGCCAAGGAAACAGAATGTCCACAGCTTTTGAGCCTCATAACTCAAAAAATACTCAATAAAAAATATTTTGTTTTAGTGTTTTGAAAAGCGCTCGAGATAAGCTACAAGAACGAGCAATGAAAAATAGTAGGTTCTATTTAAGAAACTAAACATGACCTTCATGTGACGATCACCTAATTTTTCAAGATCAAACTAATTCTACTATCTAATGCTTCCATCAAAGCTATATAAATTTCGTTTAAAATATTTTCCTAAAATGTTCTACTTCCGAAATAAAGGAGGTGTACGGGTGGCCTGAATTACCCTATATATATGTATATATATATATATATATATATATATATATATATAGATACGATAACGCTACACGTAAATTCAAATAGTCCTCTTCTGATCACCGCCGCTCTGTGTATTTTAATGTCCTGAAATTTTAAATCTGCCTTGGCTAGCCCAGTTTAATTTACACAGAGTGCACAACGTTACGATAATCAAATATTTTATCCCTTTTTCCCTAAAACTTTATTTACACTTCACAGCTTAATCGGTTTGACTGTATAATAAAATTAGCCCCTGAATTAAATAACACAATAAATTTTAAATTATTTATCTCCAAAATTTAAAGCTCCCTTTTCTTAATTTAAAGTCAGAAAAATGACGTTATACTCTACTGGAAATTTTTCTGAACGTTCAAGATTTTCCCTTGTTTACGAAATTTTTGACGTATCAAAATTAATTTCTGTTGACTCCTTACATAAATTATTCAAGTTTAAAATATGTTCAAAATCAATGAATAGAAAATAATGCCTTAATATGATTAATGTTCAAATATAATAAATAGTAAATAATGTCTTTTGCAAGATAGTTCTGACCTGTAGTTTTCCTTGAGCGTCTTTCAGCTGCGTGCCGTGGATCAGTACCTCAATATTGCTTTTAGTTGAGTTGCTTAGTCTCCAAGTTCTACACCGTTTAATGTGATCTGCCTTAAATTTTCATAATGCTGTAATGTCCCGTGAATTTTCGTAACGTCTCTTAGACTTGGAATTATTGTACTATCACTTAGTTTTTGAATTTTTGTACTGTCTCTTAGGGTGTCCTTAGATTTATGTACTTAGAGCTATCCTTGGATTGTCCTTAGAGTATTGTACTTAAATTTATGTACTTAGATTGATTTTTAAAGCCGTGAGTTGTAAATATTTTAGCTAAGTTAATTAATAAATTTTTACTTACGTTTTCTAGCAAACGGCCAAGCTGTGTCTTATATATTTTCACTATAATTAATTTAAAATATTTTATAATATAACTTTTTACAAAATTTTCATTGTTTAATTTGAATATTTACTCGACGCGTAAATTCTTAAGTATCAGTGATGCAACTTGTACGTGGCTCAAAACTAAGACTGTCCGCATATCAAACTTCCACTTTATATAGCCTACGCCCCATCTAAATTCATTGGTTTATCTGAGCTGTTGTTCAAAGTGTATGATCAACCTTCGGTTGTTTTGGATATTCTTGGGCTTTTACAGATTTATCACTGATATTATGTTATAGAAGCAATTCGTTGATCACGTAGGTAATCATATATTTCTGGTTTGTATTTATTTTATAGCGTCTGTCTTGATGTTATTACAGGAATTTGTAATTCGCTTTGGCACGTAATTTCATTTATGGCTTTGTTCGTCAAGATAATATTTTGGGATCTGCATTACCTTTATGTAGAAAATCACGTAGACCAAGTGACGTAAATTAACATATTTTTGTTTACATTTTTGCGTTTTCAAAACGTATTTATTTTGAAGGATGCGTTTCCTATCAGGACACTTTGCTATCTGCTTTCATTATCGCTTGTTTAATGTAAACTGTAATATGATCTTTCTTGGTTTTTTACTGAATTTCACGCGTATTAATTTTACAATCTATGAATATTTTTGGTTTAGGACAAATTTGATTGCGTGTAGAGTTATTTCTTTTGCGGAATGCGAGTTTATTGTTGAATGATATGTTATTCGGCATTAACTAAAGTCACTTGCGATCCTTATATAAGATGTTAAATGTTTGCTCTTTGCGTAAAATACAAATTACGTACTTTTGATGCTAAATAAATGCGGTTTTCTAACTCATAGTACAATTTACATGTATCGGGTAACTACTATGACTCAATATACCCCTAAATAACCCCTTACCATAGCAATATATATATATATATATATATATACATACATAAGTCAAAAACTTGACAATGTCAGATATGATTGACAAAAATGCTAAACGTAATTGAAAGTTAGGTTTATGTATAGTTGTGTACACGATTTAGATTTGTAAATTTTCTAATTATAGTCGTCGGTCTCGGTGGCGTAATTGGTAAATACATAGTCCCGAAAGGACTAAGATACAGGTTCAAATCTTGCCCAAGACCTTATATTTTCCTTCTTTCAATTACTAGCTCGATTTGAAATGATCATTTGGACTTTGCATAAAAGTCTAAGTTATTATTTCACCTTATAAATAAACCTTATATATATAAATATATATATATATATATATATATATACATATATATATATATAGTGTGTGTGTGTGTGCGTGTGTGCTTGCGTACGCGTACGCGTGCGTGTGCGTGTGCGTGCGCATGTGCGTGTGCGTGCGCGTGTGCACGTGCGAGTGCGTGTGTGCGTTTGCGTGCACGTTCGTGTGAGTTTGTGTGTGTGTGTATTTTAAAAAGAAATGTAACTAATTCTAAATTATCACAGGTTTAATTTGTTACGTTCATTTACGGCCGATGAATTAAAAATCACATCGATTCCGTTTCTACTCTTCCATACGTCAGTAACATACTGTATATTTTACCTGTTTATAATAAATACGCTTGCAAATAATTTTCAATTTTAATCTATCTACTCTAAAACGACAAGTTTACGCTATTAAATTCTACAGTTGGCACCTAGTTTTGAGTATCCGTTAATTGGCTACACATTATTATAGCGTAAAATTAATTCTTATAATGCTACGACCGAAAGACTAGTTGAAATAGTGTATTGTATAATTTGATAAATCTTGGATCGAGTTTTCTAATCTACTTTTTGGTACGTTGATAACGCGAGGATTGAAGTTCGAATTTACTACATGATTATTAGAATTTGTTCTACCGTAAATAATTTTTTTTAACACCCTGGTGTTATGAGCAAGCATAAACAGTATTTTTTTTTTCTTTCATTTATTAATAAATACTAAATGTCATACGAAATGCGCACTTTGTACGTAAATTTCTATGATTTGTTCTTTATAATACAACTATTTATTTATTTTCTTTGTTGATTCAAACCGAATTTGTTTTTTTATTAATGTTTACTGTAAATAGAAAATCGATACGATGTATTTTTTGTGTTGTTAGAAATCCCCCCCCTATCCGCATTGGTAGTTAGCCGGTATTTCTACGTTTCTTGTGTTCTGTTACGTCATCGTGATTAGTGTGGGTCCGCACTTTAAATATCCTTTCTATTTCTATCTGACCCGTACGCTGCATAACGTAGCAAATTAAAACTTAAGTACTTTTACATGATTAATTTTCTAACAATCATGAAGCAATTACCTTGTTACAGATTTTCATATCCTGTCCTGACATACATGTATATAACCCCTCACAACAAACAATACAACTTCCAACTCCATTCATTGTTGTTGTACTCAACCCATTCAAGCAGTAGTTACTTTCGTCGCCGGGTCATTGTATTTAACAGTTATGTTTAGAATTAAAAACCCTATGGATTAGTGTGAAATAAGTTTCGTGTTATTGTTTCGTGCACAGTAGTGAGCATTCGATATTTTGTTGAACAATCAATATTTAGTTGAAAGTGATTCTACAATTAACTATAAATACAGCCCATTAGGGGAAATTTGAGTTGGAATTGCAGACCAGCATTCAAAGGCATCGTAAGTCAAAAATCATTTTTTTAATATTTTGCTTTCGTACTGTATAGCTCTTTATTGAATAAGAAGGTTAAGTTTGCAGCTGATGGCAATGCCTTTGTAAATCCGGAAATAAACGATTAAAAATAGCAAATAATTGGTACTAAAGATTAAATGAGGTTTAACCTCCGATGATTCAAAGGTTTAGAGTACAAAATCTAATTATATTCAAATATGTGATTGTCTTGTTGGTCTCTCATTAAACATTGGGCTACAACAAGTGTATAAGTTTATCTTTGTACATGAATTGATGGAGATGCAAGTAATTATCACCGTTATACCTTTTCTCTTTTGGTGAAGGTGGTTTCTATGGCTTAACGGTTTCCACTTCTTTTCTGTTAGTAGTTCGGTGATTTTGGCAAGTGGTAAACCGCCGAATGAAATATTGTGTACAGGTAAGGAAAATTCCGCTTAAGTAAACTGAATTTCATTAAAACCCGGTCCATTCCAGTGAACGCCTATAAATTCTAATTAAATGCATTAAATTCCATAAATATCCGATAAACTTCACTGAAGTTTAATAAACACGAAGGATACCCGAAAGGTTATCACGTCTTCAAATACCATACACATACTGCTAAATCACTTGCAGTTAAGTCAATTGCAAACTACTTTGATTCCTATAATATGAAATTTAGTTTTTTCTCTTAATTGAGTAACGCTCAAAATGTATTTAATTTAAGCTAATGTTAAACTTTACAAATTTGTCAACTAAATTAATTCTGGAAGAATAGCAAAGCCATACTCAAATACGAACTAAATACTTCATACGCTTTTCAAAATCAAATATTTACACAAAATAATTTCTCTTTCATTTGAATATTCATTTATATTGAACGGAATGATAAAGTATAATATACACACGCACACACGCATGCAAATATTTCATTTCTGAGGGTTTTTGGACACTAAGAACTTTGTTAAATGCAAAGCGGCATTTTTTAAATATCTGCATGTAGTATATGTCCTTAATGAACGGTTAGATAGAAATAAAATAAATGTAAATTAAATCAGTAACAGAAACGTAAGAAGCTTTATAAGTATATTTCCGTTGCCATTTTTCGTTTCAGAAATATACTATGAAAAGTTGAGGTGTAGTCCAGAGCGAAAACTTTCGGGAATTAGTATGAAATTAAAAACCAAAAGCTTATTTTACTAAGCACATGCCATTTGTCACCTAGATAAAATCAACTTCAATATTACAGTTATTCACTATCTTGTTAGCTTCATATTCGTGTTTTATAAAAGCTAGTATTTCAATACCTTACAACAAACAATGGATAAAGAAGCACACAACCTTTGATATTTTGTCCGATCTGACTAAACACGATATTCTCCCCAACCTACGTCAACACCATTGTTCACTTGTCGTGTACCTTATCTATAATAATATACAACTCATTCACAGCCCACCATGCTCAAAGCGCTGGTATTCTGAATCCTTCTATACGAAAGACATTAATCCGTTAGTAGTGCTCGAGTCGCCCTACCGTGTATTATGCTTAAAATGAACTGAGCTAACGTTTCAACTTTTGTGCTACATCTTTTATATGGTTCGTTTAACTATCGCAGTGGCAGCCACACGAGCGTCATACCATCTGTTGAACATTGTAGTTCAATGATATTATACTCTTTCATCTCCATAGAATAGAAATAAGTGTATCTTTTATTGAACATACACCCAAGTTTCTGCTTTTGAAATTGGCGACTAGTATAAATTCAATTTCTAAAAGATCGAATAATTTTACCTCGCACCAAATTGGTATTATTATTAATTTTTCATTACGATTTCGTAACATATTACTTTACATAACACGTGATAAATTTTAACAGAAGACGACACGCAACTTCTATTAGTTATTAGAAGTTTAACTTAAGGCGTTGTGACTGTTGGTGGTTTATAGATTATAGAACCGTAAACGGAAAGTACATTCAAAATTATATAAGATTATTAAAAGTTGTCAATGCTGCACGCGACTCAGTCCCGCAAGATTCCATTTTTATATTTAAGTTTCATATTGTCACTTAATTGGTTCCTGATTGCTTGATGAGCAACGTTTCTTGGTTTCATCCTGAAACTATAAGAATAAAGAAACATGCAGGGTTTATTTATAATTTTACGTTTAAATGTGTTTCAGTTTGTCTGTCAATAAATGTTTTAGTTTATTACTTATTTTTCAAGTTTTATCAAGGTACAAAGAGTTCCATTGTCCATTGTTAAGCTGGTCAAACGAGTGGAATCCTTTCAATAAACGTGCATTCAGAAGATTATTCTTATTCAAAGGATGACAGCGCCGTCCTATTTTAAACGTACAAGAAATACTTCAATTATAAATTAAAACAAAGTTTTCCTTATCTTAGTGCTTCGAGCCGAATATAAACCTAATTGAAAGTCTTCATTAATACATACAACTACTAACATTCACAAGCTATACATATATTTCACATTCGAAAATGAAGTTCAACGTTCAAGGTAACTGCAAGTGGTTATTGATTTCTTGATATAAAGCAGCTTCAATTTCCTGATCACCAAAGATTATAGATATCAAACATCCATTTTCCCTACTATCTTATTGGTAACATTTAGCACCAATTTTATGCGTTTATCTGTGCTAAATATTAACCATAAGGACTTTTATTTCTAACTGGAATTTAAATGAGATGCATTTTGCTATTAAATTAAAGAGGTTAAGTTCACTTATTTAATACTTACGTTACTAATTATTACAATATATTTAATAACAATTTAGATACAAAGTGCAGCAGAATTAATTACGCATTTTATTGACCGTTTGGTTATTTCAATATTGTCATTGCAGTTCTTTGAGGGTATTCATAAACAAATAATTGCCATTTCACAGGAACCCGGTCATGAAGAATAATACATTTCATTTGAAAGATCTTTCTTTAAAATTTCTTCTATTGCAGCGGTGATTCTTGAAAAATGAAATACTTTCGATTTGGCTGTAGTTCAACGATCATCTCGTTCTCTAACTTCGCGTTCTACTAATTCAGAGTCACGCAGTCTTAATTTCATAAAGCTTCCAACGATAAACTTACCATGTTATTCTGTGAATTTAGAAAGTTGACTAGAATATAGGGACACTTTTGAGTAGCTAATCAACCAGAATACGTCCACTAGCGACATTAAGCGTTTTAACTATTTAAGGTCCTCTCTTAACGGGTTCGCCTTACGGATTATTCAGTCTCTTGAATTTGTTTCGTCCAATCTTTGTCTTGCATGAGACACCTTGTTCAAACGCAACAATAATACACGCATACTCGTTCACAATCACCTTCAGTAATCGTTGAACATTAAGTCTTTTACAAAAGGGTCATCTGACAACGTCAAATATAGAACTTCTCTTTTACACGTGTTAGTACTTCGTTCTATGTCAGATAAAGTCTTTGTTAGAGACACATCTTATCAACGTTATTGCGAACAAACTTGATCCCACCCCTGTAAAGATATAGAAATCTCTTCGAAAATTCCTTCCTTAAGACCTACCAACTTTTTTGAAATGCAAAACCTTTAGATTGCTCACGCGTATTTGCTTTAGACTTTATGTAAAAAATCTTCCAATGTTTTTGAAAAATCCAAAACAAGTGTTAAAACATTTCATACGGCTGCTATAGCTACACAGGTACTCGTTCTCTTAGTAATTGAACTGAATTTCTCAAGCTATCTGCGGAAAATCTCATTACGGTACAAGAATTGAACTATGCTTCAATTGCCTATACAAAGAGACATCTAGTCTCCCAATGTTGTTCTTGCTTGACTTGCAGAAAGTGTCAGCGAAAACACCATACTCTTTTACATAAGGACGTTCAGCGTTTGAGGACTTCTCCAGCCTCCACAGGTCAAGCAAATACTTCGCCACCGGTGACTGGCACTTCCCCACGTGCAATTTCTCCATGTTCTAGTAATGCTTCTCAAGTAGTACTTCATACTGTGTATGCAGATATCCACGATTCCAATGGCAAGTTGCTCGAGATTATGTTAGATTTGGGCTCACAATCAAATTTTATTACTTCTGGTATTTATATCAGGCTGAAACTTGCTACAAAACGAGTTGATGTCACGATTTCCTATCTGAGCAGGGCCACTACACAAATTCGTTCACGTTGTGACATCACACTTTAGTTTTCGTGTCTTTCGCGTTTCAATTTGACGAATTCCCGTTTCGTTATTGACAATATTACAAGCAATTTTCTAATTGGTATGCAGATGCTAAGTTTCATATTTCAGGGAATACTTAGTTATTGGATCCATCCTTACACGAGCCTGGTAAAGTTTATATCCTCAACTGTCTTCTTTATTATTCTCTGTTTTGGACAAATGCAGTTGGATTCAAGTCTTCCTCCTCTTCAAAAAACCCGATTTACGTATGTATTACAGGTCGATTGAACTCTGTTATGCAGTTCCAAACACAAGTGTTTCATTCGGTTTCCGATTCTGTTCAGGATCAAATCGCTTGTTTCTGGGAATTGCAACAATATCTTTCAAACAAAGTTCTCTTCCAAGAGGAAAATTCCTGTGAAGGGCGTTTTTCGATTACTAAAAGAGCCCCTGGTGGACATTCTATCTTTTTCATTCAGTTCAAGAAAAGCTCTTCTATTCTGAGGGTTTTAGTCACGCAACTTTCGGAAGATTTAACTCGCTAGCAATGCGATTATTATTACGTTTAGAATTAAAGAGATTATGTATTTGATTTGTACAGAAATACCAAAACCTTGTACATACGTCACCTTCCGACCTCAATTATACAGGTCAAGTTATCTATGTTCCTCAGCATGGTGTGCTCAAAGTGGAAAGTTTCACTACCAAACTTCGCATTGTGTGTTAGGGTTTTTCTAAGACATACAGCGCTTATTCGTCAAACAGTATTCAAATGGTTGAATCCGCAATTCAACAGAATCTTTTTTTCATTTTATTATGTTTTTGGAAACATATGTACGCATTGTCTGCTGACATCGAAAAAATGTGCAGATAAGTCCTGATTAATCCAAGTGAAAGAATTCTTTAAAGGATGTTATGGCAAGCTTTTAATTTTGATTAAATTTCCACTTTTGATTTAAATACCGTCGCTTAAGGTACATTATAATTTGAACTAAGGCCGCTATACTTGCGGCCACGTCCCCAATGCTCCACCCGGAGGGGTACTACATTGGCGCTTAAGGTACAGTGCATTTACATTTCCAATGCTCCACCCGAAGGTACTACATTGGCCAAGAGGCGAGTTTTTTGTTGCCTGGAAATTTAGAATTTTGCCGAACCCTTGCCGTTCCAGGCAAGGTAGGGATCTTTAACGTGCGTGACAACACGCACACGGGACCTCCATTTAACCTCTCATCCGAACGAGGGCGTAATTTTTGTGAAAAATGCTCACCTGTCATTTTTCAAGCAGTCGGCCGTGTCGGGATTCGAACCCAGGACCTTGGGATCCGTGGTCTTACGCTTACTACATTGATCCACGGCGACGCCCGCTTAAGGTACAGCGTGGTAAATGCAAAACAACAACATCAATACACGGATTACATTAATCAGGTCCACTTTTAATTCTGAATATTCTCATTACTTACGAGATTAAATTTTTAGTATAAAAACACAACCAAACACTGAATGGGAAATACAAATTCATAGGTTAGGTTAGGGCATTACTTATTGTCTGAAGCGCAAAGTTTGTATTCAATACACTTAAGACATCTTGCAAATTAGACTCCACATTTATTGAATGTTATGTCGTTATATACCTCATTTAAATACACGCTGACCTCAAATATTACCTATTAATTTTTTGGGATGATTGTGGGAATGTAGCAATTTGATTTCCTACAATCATTCCAAAAAATTAATAGATAGTATTTGAAGTCAGCGTGTATTTAAATGAGGTATAAAACGATATAATATTCAATAAGTGTTGGATCTAATTTGCAAGATGTCTTAAGTGTATTGAATACAAACTTTGTGCTTCAGACAAATAAGTAATGCTCTAACCTAACCTATAAATTTCTATTCCCCATTTAGTGTTTGGTTGTGTTTTTGTACTAAAAATTTAATCTCTAAAGTAATGAGGATATTCAGAATTAAAAGCGGACCTGATTATTGTAATCCGCGTATTGTTACCAGTGAAATTAAACATATTTCAGCTATAACCAACCTGCCATATAAGGAAGTATTAACTATACAAAGATACTTAATTAATAAACATTCTGCTGTAATACATAATGGATTGCAGTACTACGATGAAGTTTTACAAAAGATGGTACTGATACCAACGAGAATGAACAAATTTAAAACCATTGAGGAAGGCAAGATTGTTGCTGAAACGTTTGGTTATGTTTTATGCATAATGAAACATCAAATGTTATAAAGTAAAATATTATCTAAATTTCATTAAGACTAAAAAACCCAAGATCAAGTGTCAAATTGATCATATATATATATATATATATATATATATATATATATATATACTGGGTGCTTCAAAAAAATGTATACACACTTTAAACTATTGTAGTTTTCCCGCACAACAAGGCTAATGTTATATTTCTTCGCCAGGTGCCAGCATAATCGTCCCTCTATGTTATATTATCAGTTGGAATTTGTAATATCAACATGGCGGACGTACGTTTGAGTTTTGAAGAACGAAAGCAGGTTATTAAGTGGTACTGGAAGTTTGAGAATGTAAATGAAGTTCAAAGACAGTGGAGAAGGGAGTATGATACAGAACAGTGTGTGATGTGCATAAACGTCATTCAGGTCGGCCTCGAACAGCTACAAGTGATGAGTCATCAACGACAGTCTTGGAACTGTTTAAACGCTCTCCTAACAAATCTTCAAGACAAGGGGCACGTGAAAGTGATGTAAGTGCTAGCAGCGTGCTACGCATTCTGAAGAGAGGCAAGTATCGTGTTTACATTCCAAGGCTGGTGCAACAGCTAAATGACGACGATCCAGATCGAAGGTTGCAATTTTGTGAATGGATTCAGGAGATGGTGATACGTGAACCGGGATTTATGGGTAGCATCATTTGGTCGGATGAAGCCCAATTCAAACTTAATGGAACTGTCAATAGGCACAATTGTGTTTACTGGTGTGAAGAAAATCCTCACATTACCATTGAAAAAGCTGTAAATTTGCCTGGTGTAAATGTGTGGTGCGGTTTGTCTTCAAGGGGACTCATTGGACCTTTTCGATTTGAAGGCACTGTAACTGGTATTAATTACCTAACAATGCTTGCTGATTCCATATTTCCTGCCATTCGTGCATTATACGGTAATGATGATTTTATTTTCAACAAGATGGTGCTCCGCCGCACTATCACAGGGACGTACGAGCTTACCTGGATCAAAATTTGTCGGGCCAGTGGATAGGACGCAGGGGCCAATCGAGTTTCCAGCACGCTCTCCAGACCTTACACCACTGGATTTCTTCTTGTGGGGCACAGTAAAGATGAGGTGTACAAACGTAAACCACGTAACCTAGACATTCTTTGGAATGAGATTCAAGCAGTGTGTAGAGAAATCTCATTGGACGTTTTGATACGATGTACAGAATCTGTGGTGACTCGTACTCAGAATTGTATTGATGCTGCAGGTCACCAATTTGAACAGTATTAACATTTGTTATTTATGTTTCATTTACATTGGACTTTCAGCTTTCTATTTTCCTGAAATTTAACTTTGTAGAACGGTAAATAAATTTTCTATGGAAGTTCAAAGTGTGTATACATTTTTTTGAAGCACCCAGTATATATTATATATATATATATATATATATATATATATATATATATACATAACATTGTAATTTCTTGGACGTTGGTCAATGTATACCTATAGTTATTTCTAAAAGTAGGTAGAATAACTATAACAATTTGTAATTGCGTTTATTATTTTTATTTTTAAGACGCGTTTCGGTCATCAGGACCACTATCAATTATGTTCTACACAACATTACGTATAGAATATGAAAAATATTTTTAATAATTACATACCTAAAACTTAATTGTAGATTGTGTATCTAAGCTAAAGTAAAACATTTAAACATTTGTCACGGATATAAAAATTCTCTAAAAATTGTCACTTCATAAAAATAAAATGATGTTTTACATTTAAAAATACAACAACGAAGAACACTTAAAGTATACGAATGTAATAACATTAATTATTTAGTATAAACTGTTAAATAATATAAATTGTAGTGTGTGGTGATAAGTAAACTTGTTTAATAGTGGTGGTATATATATGAAATATGTGCAATAGGATATTTACAACAAAGTGCAATTAGGCTATTAAATTTTGGTAGAAATGTGTGAAATTGTTTTGATCGTTTTTTGAATTTATTGCTTGTGAATTTCTTTGGATTTGTATAGTTTCTAAAAATCCTCTTTTACTATCTTTCATTTCAGCACCTAAAATTTCTACATTATTAAAATCAAATTTGTGTAAATGTTTTAAGGCATGGGTTGCTAGAGCGGTGCATTTTTTGTTGTTAGTTTTTATTGAATATTTATGTTCGTATATTCGTCTATAGAGGTATTGTTTAGAATTTCCGATATACACGCCAAGACAATCACTGCAATTTATTTTGTATATGGTGTGTGTTTTGTATTTTTACTCTATTTCTGGTCTTAATTTTGTAAAAAAGGTTTTTGTAAAATTGTTTGGTTTGTGTACAACTTGAATATTATGAATTTGTAAACATTTTTTTAGTTTTTCGGATAGTCCCGGGGTGTAGTCGATACTAATCCTGTTGTCTATTACGTTTGATTTTTTATTATCATGGTTGTTAAATATCTTGTGTATTTTTGTTTTTATAACTGGCTGGTAGAAGCTTTTTGGGTAGTCGTTATTCTTTAAAATATTTTTAACTTTTTTAAGATTTTTTGGCTTATCTTTATTATGTAAAAATGCATTGCTCGGTCGACAAGGTTGTTAATCATATTCTTCTTATGTATCATAGGGGTGTTAGATTTGTAATTAAGATATCTACCACTCCAGGTTGTTTTGTTGAACCAGTTGGTAGTGGTTTCTCCTTTATCATTGTAAGTAATTAACAAATCAAGGAAGGATATGGTGTTGTTAACTTCTTTCTCTATACTCCCTGTATGTTTGTTGTGGTTTGTTTAGTATTCTTCTAAATCTTCTTTGGGGATTAAACCACTCATAGTTTTTAAAATTATCTTTATTAACGTTTCGATCCATGACCTAGGATTGTTTTCAAAATAATAAAAGCTTCAAGTTTGACATTTATGACATAAATTGAAGGTGACTTTGATTTATTGATGTTCGAAATATTTGGTTTGAGTACACTAAGCAAAAATTTTTTAAAGTTTAAATGAATGATTGCCTTCAATTTGTGGTACGGCCTGGGACCGACTTTTTTTAGGTAGCCAATACGCTTAACGTGAAATCAGCTGATTAATTTTTATTGGTGAATTTTATATAAATTCAATAACTTGGGAATTGGAAAACATTTTTTAACATGTTTCTATTTATACAATTGAGAGGATGGTTATTAAAGAAGTGTGCGATTGTATTATTAAAAGGCTTAAGAAATAACAAAAGAAATAACAAATGAAAATCAAATGCCCACAATATCTAGGTAGCATTGCAAGTTTTTCCTGGGTTTTCCTTGCGATATTAACATGAAATACAGCCTACATACATGATTTCTATTTATTCATACAATAACTAATCATAATTTTCATCTTGGCACTTATACAATTTTTCGCTTTAAATTATTATTACGTATCACTTTATTTCATAGTGGCGCACTGCTGCCTTTGTTGAGTTGTAAACTGACTTCGTTATCACTGTACCTGTTAATATATCTTTTCTCCCCTACTCCGTCAGTGGGTATGATCTACAAACTCGTCGCTCATTTTAACCAATCAAATATTTGCATTTAAAGTAGTTTCTGATGTAATTTTCTATGCTTTCCAATAATTGTGACCTGGTCGCAGCTGTCTTCGTTATCAAACATGCGGTGTTTTGATGAATCTAATCGCTTTTCCATAAACAACTGATGCAATTCGACTTTTAATTTTCATATCTGCATGTTATTTACGCAATTTTTAATCACCTCTTTTTATCCAAGTTCGTAACTACTTGTACGCATTCACGTTTATGCTTCCTGAAGCTCTATTTCTTATCTCCGTATTAACCTAATTGTTTGGAACTCTTTTGAATGCGTGTTTAATTACACTTTATTATGTTTAGTTATAAATACGCGTGCTTCCACTGAAAAATATCATTATTTACATTGTCTAAATTAACTAAAACTTTATCTACAGGGTATTAAATATTCACTATTTACCTAATGCATGTGTTCCTGGTTTCTACGCTAACTATGCGTCTTCCTGTGTGTATTTGCGTCGCTTAAAACTACTTATACTTTATATACATTGTGTTGACTGCTTACTATTTACAAACTATTTCTATTTGTCAAATCTTTTACTAAATAAATGCAGTTTTCTGCTTCCTATGATAATTTCTCATTTCTAAACGACCTTTACTATAAAGTACACTCTTGAACAACCCCTTATCACAGCAATATATATATATATATATATATATATATACATATATATATATGTCCTGTTTTACTACAAACTGGGATATATCCAACAGATTTTTCAAAATGTATAACTGTGGGCAAAAAAACATAGACGGCCATTATCTTAATGCAGAACGTCAAAAGCAGTTATTTAATACGAAATTCATCAACGTAGCCCAAATGGTCAAATAGTCACTAATTGTTCTCAATTCCTGAAAATTTGTAGGTAATGTATTTATCCAGTTTTGCACGCAAGCTCCACAAATGCACTAACTGTTGGAAAGCGCTTTATTAAAAAGCCTTTCTTGGCTGAATTCGAACAGCCTACCGCAGTACACTCAGGCATATTAATCTAAAACTAATAATTATAATGCAATATAATATAAAAATATATAATTGCATATATTGTCAGTAAATTCTTTTCAAATCGGAACAATTTAGACTGAAAATTCAGTAGCAATTGATTTAAAAAAACAAGTCGCTAGCCTTGTACGGCAGTGGTACTTTCCATAAAGATTTGAAAAAAAATGGCTATTACAACTTTGCCGTATGCCTACATAGATGCTAAGCAATACTGGCAATGCATTTTACTTATTTGGTTGTTAGAATAAGCACTGTAAGTTTGACCAATATAATCAGATTTTTCCATTTCATATTGCAAAACTAGGATGAGATTGCAATCATAGATTATATTCTAGTTTATTTGCTTACTGAATATAAAAAGAATATATTAAACACTACATTATTTTATATCTGAAAATGAAAATACAGTTACTTACTTATATTTTATTCTATTCTTAAACAATTCTAGATTTTACTAAAACCAGAATATTATAGTGCTCTTATCACACAAACAGTTAATTATTATTAGCGTGTATATTGTAAAAAAACTTTACTAATTGTTGTTTTCACTTAAAAAACTATTTTACTTACATAAGCATAACAAAATATTATGCCACAAAATGGATACCGGCACCACGTGATCACTTCTGCCAATAGAAAATGATACACCCTATTCTCGCCACTGACTTTATACAGTCACTGTAGATTTCATGAGACCGCAGTGTCACTGTATTTAGTTCCTGCAGGTTGAAACGGGAAATTGTGGAAGACCTTATTGAGGTATGCAACAAACTTTCTTACTGTAACTTATTTGAGATAATTTGAGCGCTACAAATGATTTAGTTTGTTAATATAAGGTTCAAAGAATGTATACTTGCTAATTTAGTTTTAATATATCCAAAACATAACCTAACATATTATTCCTGTTTATTTTTGACTTAAGTATGGTAATGTCGAATAGGAGAAAATAACGGAAAACGTCTTGTAACATTAAATTGCATCAGTGGTCTGAAACTAATATGAAGAAGGTAGTTGAAGCGGTTACAGAAAAGAAAGTGGACTATTTGAAAGCGTCAGAACATTTTTCTAAACCAAGATCAACTTTATTTGAATAGTGTCAAAAAATAACGATCAATTTTAAAAATTGAAATTGGGAAGAAAATGTACTTTGTTTAATGAACTAGGAAAACAAATTAGTTGATTGCATTTCAATTATGGACAAGTTCTTTGGATTAACACGACAAGATTTGCGTTTTCTCGCGTAGCAGATGGCCTAAAGGAACATTTTCCTTGCTATCAGAAAAAGCCGGTAAAGATCGGTCGATGATGTTTGTAAATAGGCACAAATCAGTTCTGTCCCTAAGAAGACCAACTGGAACATCTGTAGCTAAAGCACTAGGGTATGTGTAAATGCATCTTTTGATTTAATGAAAAGGGTAGTAACCGAAAAAAAATGCACAGCTGACTGTACAAATAATGTGGATGAAGATGGGTTATGTATTGTATAGTAAAATATCCTCAAGTGATATCTTTAAAAGGAAAAAAGCAGGTGGAAGCACTCATTTCAGCAGAAAGGGGGTTTTTAATAGCAGTGGTTTTGACAATGAATGCTGGCGGTTTTTTTGTACTCCCAATGATGATTTTCTCCAGAAAAAATTGTAATAAGGATTAGAAAAAGATGTTCCACCTGGTACGTTGTTTTGTTTTCACCCATCTGGATGAATACAAACTAATCGATTTACAGATTGGTTTGGTCACTATTTTGAATGCGTTCGGTCAACTGAAAAGAAGCCCGTGTTCTTAGCTTTCGACGGGCGTAATACCCATACCAAAAATCTTGCCGTAATATTAAAGGCAAGAGGTAATTTTGCTAACATTCTGTACCTGCCTCCTCACACAAGATGCAGCCTTTAGATAGGCCGTAATGCGAGGTTTAAAAATATTTTATAATGAGGAACTAAGACAGCTTTTAAAAACACACGAAAAAACAGTTACTGTTTTTGATATTAACGAAACTTTTGCAAAAACCTATCTAAAACTTCAGAGCGGAGAAGGAGCAAAAAAAGAATTTCAAGTAACCGACCTCTACCTCTATCCATTGAATAGAAATATTTTTTAAATGAAGACTTTTTATCAGCACAACAAACAACAGAAAATAAACCTGCAGAAGAAATAAATGGAGCAAAAATGCTCATTAACCCTAAAGCTCAAGAAGAGAATGCAAAACTAGAGGAAATTAGTGCCATACTAGAAATAAAACGAACAAGTGGTACTAGAGGAAGAAAACTTGGTAAAACAAAAATTTTAACTTCTACACTAATTAAAGAAAAATTAGAAAAATCTATGAAGATTGTAGAGGAGAAAAGAAACAGGGTAAAGAAAATAATTTCTGAAGAAGCGAACTGTTCTTCGAGTAGCTATAAAATAAGCAAACGAAACAAGGAGAATAAAAACACGGATAATGACTAGAAAAAAAAGTGAGAATATGAAATAGTCTACCAGTTCAGAATCAAATGATTCTATATTTTTAAATGATTCTACAGATGAAGCAGTTTTTGCGGAAAAGCTTCCAGACGACGAAGACCTAGAATGTATCATTTGTGAACAAAAATTTTCCGAAAATACTCGAGGGTATGTACTGATCAGATGTATGTTGTGCAATTCATGGTGTCATGAAGAATGTACTGGAGCGAAAAAGTCATGGACTGTTATGTCTGCGATTTTTGTCAGTAATTTTGTTCAACTGAACACATTATTATGTATTAGATTTAGTTGTATAGTTTAAAAGTATTCTTTATCATTTTTTTAATGCGTAAGGATGTATAGTATTTCTTTGATTCTCTAAACGTTTTCATATTAAACATTTTAATGGTATTAGTTGATTTGCATTTTATTAAAAACTTTCTAACATAGTTAGAATCTTTTTTCCGTATCCGACACTACCCAACTGCATTCGACATTACCGACTCATAGTATTCGACATTATCAATCTATTTATGAATCTTGCAAACTTGCACTTATTTCACTATGGATTTTTTAAAAATAGTTAAATTTGCTGACGATATGTTTAGTGACATATTGTCTAAAGTATTTATAGGCTGCAACTGAAATTGAGGATATATTTACTACATTAAAGAAATGGTATTCCACATTACCTTACTTTACTATACTGTTCAAGATGGCAAAAAAATTCAAATTAAGAGTTACAGATGCTATTAGCGATGGTGACATTCACTAAAAACTAAAAATCTTAGATAGATTATTAGCTAAAAAAAATAATAAAACGGGGTTGTCTGATTGATACTTTGAAGTATACGGTAATTGGCGCCAGTAAAATTATCTTGCTTTCCACAACAGGTCAGGTCATGTGTAGATGTCGTGACAATGTCCTACAATGTAGAAAGATTAAGTTATCCGTCTTGTGTCCTATTGAGACCTTCGGTATAGCTCTTATCTTCACTCTAGCAGCGTTGTCTGAAACGGGGTTGGGGGGGGGGATGCTTTTCTGGCAAATTTTTGGATGCCACTACATGTTCGATATTAAAAACATACCTAAAGAGAAAATGCAGCAACACTTGGGAGTTTTAAATACTCTAATTTTGCATGTAATTGATTTACTAGAAATATATAGAAGGAAAGCTGAAATAAAAACAAATATTATCGCAATAGAGATTGCTATTTGTATGTCACAATTATATCAAATTTTTGAGTTAATGGTTAAACACCACCATAAAATTAAACACCAATTTTATTTCCAATCTCACTTTAAACTGTTACTAATTCTACATTCAGTTCATATTCAATAAAAAGCATGTAATACCAGTGTCTTTAAATGTTAGATTAAGATAATATCATTATTTTCTAATGTGTCAGCATTAAAAACATTTAAATATTTTCTTTCATAACTAATTAAATAGAAGTTTTGATTTTAGTTAAGATATAATTATAACTAAATAAATTTACGAATACATAATGTCAAATGTATCCAAATTGACTAAATAAATCAAGAAATTAATTAAAAGTTTCTTGAGGAATCTAAAAAGTCGGTCATCAATAGCATTTTTTTACGTTAATATCTAGTTAAAGCGTCCACAACTATCAGATCTGAGAAATGGTTCACACTTGAAGATTTTCTATATACTTAATAAAATATTTCAGGCAAATTAAGAAAAATGTTTATTATAAAAGAAATTTTATCTATAGCAAGTTTAGCATTAATTATAATTTAATAACATAAAAATTAGATGTAACATT